>CM028907.1:9736097-10216097 GCA_016801845.1 Polydactylus sextarius | reverse complement strand
TCACAAATGTTGCAGTTGTAAAACTATTGATCACCATAATAATTTGAGCCCAACTGATTTGAGGCCAATGTTGATTAATTGATTTTAGGGAATATGGATATAACAATATAATATGGGAATATAATATAAAACTATCAACAATCAACCAGTATTCCTTATGGATACATATTTTTTGGCAAATATTTTAGACGAAATATTTCTAACCTTAAGAATAAGTAACTTCTTGTCCAAAATTACATTAGTGCAACACTGCAGTAATCTCTTGGGAATCTTTTAAATATGATTAATCATGCAAAATAACTATAAATAAAAAAGGAAAAGGTTGTATAAGTTAGATGACCAACTGTAGTAGTTATAGTTGTAATAATCAGCCAGTACCTATATGCTAAAGCTAAATTGATTAATCAGTGCAACACTATAATAATGTTGACCTTATAGTCAGTTTTTTTATCACCATTGAGCAACAAGAATGAAGAAAATGTGTTCAGAGTGGTCACTCACATCAAGAGCAAAGTTTCAGTTTGTCAGCCGCAGCAGTCAACAATAACACTGACAACAAAAGGGAAAATTGTGAGAAAAGAGGTCAGATTTAAAACGTACTTTTGCCACAGGCAAAACACTGAATCACAAACAACTGTGACAAACCCCTCTGACCTCTGATCTGGGATCTTTAAAATGTGACGTTTCCATTTTAAAATAGTTTTGACAGTGTCCAGTGACTTTTTAGGCACTTGATATTTCCGTTCTGACTCGTGAGGAGCAGAAGTGACAGAGTACATGTAGTTTGTGGTGCAGCAGGTTGTATGGCTGCAGTTGCACTGCTGCCAGCCAAGCTCATAAACACTGACCTTTAGTACAGTCGCCTGGAGGGGTGGGAGAGTGGGGAGGGCAGCAGGGGGTGTGAATGAGAGACGTACAGACAGAGAAAGACAGAGGATTTAGGAATGTGGGAGAAAAACCAGAAAGTGAATGGATCAGAGAAAAAAAAGAGATATGAGGAAAAAAAAAAAGGCTAGACGGAGAGAGAAACAGACAGAGAAGCCAGGGAGGAGGAGGAGGAGAAGGAGTGGTGATTAGTGTGTGTGAGCCTGAGCTGTGATTGGTCTACCAGCCTATATGCGTGTGTTTGACTGAATCTGTGTGTGTGTGTGTGCTTCTAGCCAGTGGGCGGGGGATTAAGCCTGCATCACGTGGTCCCTTTAGCTTCTTTTCCACACAAACACACACCCTCATTCGCAGAGGGCACACACACACACATACACACACATATCCTCTCACATATACAGTCACAGCTGTTGATACTTCTCTCTCTGATGACCGCCGGGCCAGTCGAGTAGAGGAGCTCGTAGGAATCTAGGAGGAATCTGCTGCCTCCCAGCAGCGTGGCCCTAAAGAGAATCTATCTACATGGAAAATCTGAACGGACAAGTGGACTGACTGGTTCTCTGATCGCTGCCTGGCTCTTACTTTCTGTATTTCCCATCCCTCTCTTTCTCACACGTCTCTCTCTCTCTTGCCTTCTGTCTGGTTCTTGGTGTTGGAATTTTGCGCGCAAACGGCGGGGAACACAGAAAAATAGAGACATGTGTTTTGCCTCAGCTGCCTACCACCACTGCCTTTTCTCTCCCATTCACTGACCAAGGAGCAAACACAAGGTTGGTTGGGCTCGGCTCATTTGTTTATGTTGTGGTTTCATGTGTCATGACCTGACTGAACATTTGAAATATGTTTTCGTATGTAGATATAGATATATAGATATATAGATATATTCCTTTTAGTCCCATTCATTTCTATACGAGTCCAACTTGTTCTCTGTTATGTTTTCCCACCAAATTACATTCCCTAACACTCATTTATAGTTTTAGGGGAATTCCGTGTCAGTGTAGGCACCGGGGCATTCACTCATGCAAACACACACACTCCTGCACCATAAACACGCTTGGCAGGAACAATGCAGTGAGTGTGAGCACTAGAGAAGATTAGCTCTGACTATTATCTCTAATGTGTACAACACGAGAGGCTGTATGTGAAGGAGGTTGTACATTGTAGACTCACTGCAATAACATCAAACAGTCTGCAGAATACTTTCCTTGAATATATAAATGATTCAGTAATTTAGAAGTGGTGCCTTCAAAAGGATCCAAATAAGATTTGTGTGTGTTACAACCTGCACTGACACAAGGTTGCATAATGAACGATACACCACAGCTATTTGCAGATGTTACAGTGTGTCACTTACAGTCAAAACACTGACTGCCGGAGCGTTGGTGGGCTCATGGGACGGAGTCCTCCTCGTCTCATAGTAAAGCCACCAGAGGATCAGTAAGCCGCTGAGCGTTTGGCTCCAGTTTCACTGCTAGATCTGTCATGCAGTCGTGTTTGGACACGTACACACCCACTCCTCTGTTTGCATGCGTATGTGTCTGTGAGGTCGCCGTGTGCCGATCTGTGTGCATGTGTGCTCCCTCTGCCATTTACAGTGTGCGTGGATATAATTAGCCTACGTACAGATTCTTTCCTGGTATTGTTGCTGTCAGGGTTGAAACACAACCCAAAAGGCTGTTTGTCTATTTTTAGGGGGTGTCAGCTTTTAGAGATTCAAGCAGCCACACTTTGAAGATTCCTCCTCCCCTCAGGCTAGATAAAGATATGAGGTGTGAGTGGGTGGGAGGCTGGAGGGCTTTTCTATCAGTTGTCTCTGCCTGCATTATTAATCAGCATTATTGTAACTTTTTGTTGTTAGTGTTTTTGTTTGTCATATGTTTTCTGCATTTGTATATGCTGGGCATCCTTTATGTAATTAAAAATTTAAAGGTGGAAAATAAAAGTTAAAGAGAGAGAGAGATTTAATCGTAAAAAGAGGGATATACTAAACCAGAGAGACAGGACTGGACAGAGAGTTGCAGCAGATACATGAGCAGACATACATTTCTAGATAAGGCAGCTGTCATCAGATGAAGATGGAGAGCTATGTGTTGTCTGGCCCTTATCTTGCTCCAAATGTCAGGGTACTACTCAGGCATTATGTGTGAGCACTCTGTCTCAGAGGTATACCGTAATCACTCATAATGGAGATGAAGGAAAAGGGAAACTAACTCTTTTAAAGGGAAATAAAAAAGAAGACTGTACTCTGTCAGTGTTGCCTCATCGATATTTCACAGCATGTTCCCTGTCTGTTCACAGCAGAATGTAAATGTTTTATACTTAATACATACTTATGTTTGTTAAAACAAAGTCTTTTTGTTGGATGTAGAGCAGAGACTATTAGTTGATCAACAGAAATTAAATCAGAAACTTTTTCAGTTAAAGTTTGCAAATTGTCAGGTATTTTCTTGGTCCAGCTTCATTACTAAGAGAATATGTTGCTTTTCTTTCTCTCATATGTGAGAGTAAATTAGATGTTCTTAGGGTTTTGATTCTTAGAATGAAGATGACCAAGATATTTTATAGATCACTCTCAAGTATTTGTCTTCTTGAGAAAGCAAGGCCAGATTAACAAATAATGGAAATAATGTGTTGTTGCTAGTCAAGTAGTGGGTTGGTCCATTTTTGTATAAATTCCTAAAGAATCTGCAGTTCTCATGCAGTAGCAGTCTATTGTTGCCTTGAAGTTAAAGCCAAGCTAGACAGTGGTTATATGTCCCTGATTCACACTGTTAACCACTAGTAACCAAAAACACATTAAGCAGCCTGTGGTTTAGAGTGGTGATTGGTTTTATGGTGCTCGTTAAAAAGGTTAACAGATGAGAAAGTTTTTATGGACCGTTTCCCCACAGATGAAGATGGTTTATGTCTGCAGAGCTGCAGAACATGGGTGAGAGGCCGGAAGGGTGGGGTCACTAAAGGTCACGGGGTGAGAGGTTGCAGTCACCTTGCCTCGGGCTGCAGTCACAGTCCTGCACCCCTCAGTAAACACAGCCTGTCTCATCTATCAACTGCAGAATAATGGAATTTAAATCAATTGCATTGCAGCACTATTCTCTCATGCTACATCTTTAAAGGGCATTTCCTATTGGTCACTGAACTGAGTTTAAACTTTGGGCCTTGTTGTTGAATTTTCTATGTGTTTCATTCAAGAAGATTTGAAACGAAGCACAGGGCAGAGCATCTGCCGTGAGGCATGAAATCTGAATTGTAAACATTGATGCTGTAATACAAGGATCGGGTTTCATTCATACTCAGATTAATTGTCCATTCTCTCACATGCACGCATACAACCACTGCCACAGATCCCCCCCCTCACCCTCCCAAACCTCACTACCGTCGATCTCTCGGGATGCAACCAGACCAAAAGGGTTCGGGACGGGAACAATGATCTATTGACAGAGACAGGGGGCTGGTGGGTGGGTGGTGGGGGCTCGTGCTGGGGACTGTTAGAGTTGTGTTTCTTGTGACAGAGGAGGGATGGGATGGTGTACTGAGAGGCGGGTTAGGGAGCTCGTGGGGGGTGTGTAACTTTATTTTGGTGAGGCTACAGCTGTTGCATTTGGCTTCACAGAATTCCACTCATTCAGCAGATTTTCAGCACAAGCTCCAAATGTCAATGAAACCTTTTTAGATTGATTTCAATGTCTCGCTCATTTTACTCATTTACTATACGTGGCTGTAAATCATCTTTAAACAAGCAATACGACTTGCCTTCTTTGCATCACTCACACTAAAGACTTTGGTCTGTCTGTACCTGTTCTATGTTCAACTACTCTGTAAGAAGATTAGTGCAAACAGGAGTGTCAGTTCAGTGTAAGGTTACATAACTCTGAGCTGCCAGATGCCTTCAATTAAATACGTTCATTTGTTGCTATAGTATAACTCATAGCTATAGTAGGAGGATAAAGTAGAGAATGAGAAGTCTCCTGTGCTCCCAATAGATTCTTTGGTAACAACATCATGTGAAATGTTTTGACTTTTGCTATAATGCTACGTTAGAGATATAAGTTTGTTTTTCTTCCTTCTACTTCCTCAAAATTGTAACTATATATCTATGTCTTGCCACATCCACAAAAACATGGTCATCATCTGTGAAGAAGGGTTTGGACAGGGTTACCAGTTGAAATTCTCAATGGAGACAATTTATCCACATGGAAGGATTCATATAATTCGTTGGTTGTTTCTTCTGAGGATTTCTCTACCGTACACTGAGCCGTGTGTCACTCCATTAACCTGAACCATCTTTTTTAGTGACATTTGACCTGAACGAGTAGCTTAACATCGTGTGTCCAACCAAATCTTGTCTGTCTACGTGTTTCCCATCTCACCGAAGTTAACAGCAGAGAAGGTTAAAAGGGGAAATGGACTCAGTTCTGGCAGAGTAACCCCTACATTTCCAACCGCCTGCTGTCAGATGACCACTGGGCTTTTGAAGACTAAAAGCAGCAGCAGGATCCTTTTCTTAAACTTTTTTTTTGCTCTCTCTCATTTCTCTGCTTCACAAGCCAAGACACCATCTGGTAGAGATCCCATAAGCCCCACCTCTCCCTAATACACCACCAGCTTATGGTTCACTACTACAACTGCAGTCATGGAGCAAGGGATCATGGAAGATTTCTCTTCTGTCCTTCCACCTGTGAAATCATCTTTGTTTTCCTTTAGCGATTAGTTTATTATTAGGTCTGCCTCTGAGGTTTCAGGATACTTTTTAAAAACTTGGAGGAAAAAGTTGGAAAAGAAGGAAAAGAACAAGTGAATCATTTTTTTGAGTCTTTCTCTCAAGCTGAAACATTTTCATGCTGGAAAAATGAGGCAGTTTGATTCTTAACTACTTCACTTAAATGAAAAGGAAATGTCTCTAGTTTGTGTTGTGTTGCGCTTCTTATCAGATTCATCTCAAATTTCTTGTGGATCACGAAATCAAGTCTTTAACAAATATAATAACCGTTGGCATATTGTCAAATTAATTTCCTTTAGCTTTTATTGGTTGTTTTTCTTGGCATGACAGCAAGGCAATTAGTGGGTCACACTGAAACAATTCTTACATCCTCAGAAATGTTTGTTGTTGTGCCAGCTGACCTGTGAATGAACAGTGAGAATCAACTAGCTCATCAGTCAAGGCCTCAGTATTAAAAACAAAACCACTTCTGTGCTCCTAGTACACTTTGTTGTTTGATGTGTCATGGTGACCTGGCTGATGCCTACGTGTGCTCTTGTCCATGTGTGAATCTAGAACATGACACAATGTGTGTTTGGAACAAAAGTTTTGCTGTCAGCACCTTTTTTTTTATGTCCATTAAAAACACAAACGTCTTTTTCCTGTTTGACATAAACACAACATCTACATCTGGATGACATGTTTTGTATTATAACATTTCCGCCTCCATGTTTTTTTTTTTTTCTCAGGTGAGAGTTGAGCGGCAGCCATAGAGCGAGCAAGTGAGCTGAAGCAGGCATGAGTGCGGAAAACCATCAGGGGGTGGTGACCACCCCTCCCCCTTCTGGAGGGGGGACCAAGGAGCGTTACTTCGACCGGGTCGATGTCAACGACCCGGAGTACATCAGGGCCAGAAACATGTCACCTGATCTCCGGCAGGATTTCAATGTTCTCGAGCAGAAGAAACGTGTCACACAGATTCTACAGAGCCCTGTAAGTTCAAACACAGAAATGGCAATGTCCCATTTACACTCACAGAACCAAATTTATTACACAGATAGTGCTGTTAGAGTCCTGTTGGATGGATGTTTTCTCATTTGTATTGTACATTTGGACAGAGCTTAGACCATGACCTCCATGACAGGTTGGTGAGGCTGGTCATGGAGGCCTGTCTGTTATAGCCTACATGGTGAATCAGTGGTTCGAGGGGTCACAGCTCAAAAAAAGCTTTTTTTGAATCAATTACCCAACTTTCTCTGTGAGGTTTTTCATTTTCTGTCTATATCTATGTTGGTTTTTCTGTGGATTCTCCAGATTCCATAGATGAATCGACCACTTCCTTGTAGATATAGAAATGTGATTAAATGTGTGCATCTGTCTTCATTTCTTTGACCCTCTGATCATCATGACTGGCATCATGTGGAGGGTTTTTCCCAACTGTTGTTGAGTACATGCAGGGATTGGCTGCAGCTTTCCATAACTCTGCTCAGGATAAACAGTTTTATTAAATCTGTGGGTGGAGGGAAAAACTATGTGTTAGTCTCTTCTTTGGCCGAAGAAGAAAAATCATAGATGCATTAACAAGATTACAGAAGTCCCAATGGAGAACTTGCAGCAAGCAAAGAACTTTTCACCTCACTGCACTGACTAATAGTTTGGGCAATCAGTTCCTGTTTTCCCTTCCTTTCTGTTATTATTCACAACTCAAATGATTTCTAAAGAAACCACAGCGGTGAGTTAATCATCAAGGTCTCATGTGCTAGGACTTGCTAATGTTGCTGTTGTGACACTGGCCACAGAATCTCTGCAGTCAGCGACACGCTGACAACCTAATATAACCACCAGCTACCACACCCTGACTCGGGCTTACTCCTGGAGCTCCGAGTGCCCTCTAGGCCATCAGCTCTCATGCTGGGTCAAGTTTTGCTGAGGCAAACAGCTCAGTGAGCACAGGGAAGATTTAAGCCAACACAAGTAAAGTTGTTGTTTGATGTTCTTTCCCTGGAGGTCTGAATTCTTGAGATTTACTGTCGCTGTACTGGCCAAACTTGATTTTTTTTTTTTTTCTGAGGGACGGTCCCTTTAGGACCATACTCATCATTCACTGTAACTGTTTGTTGTTGGCTGCAAGCTCAGACAGGCTCTGAATGTAGTGCAAAGATTGTGACCACACTCCTGGATGAAGTCATTCTCTTCTTGGTCATGAATGCATTTGCATCCCTGTCAGGAACTAAACACCTATACCTACCTACATACCTATCTGATAATGATAGTCAGAGACAAAGTGAAGTTCATGTAAAGACAAGGCAGCGTTGTTCTACCTTGCTGTTTGTATTGTGCCCTTTGAATAGTTGCATCACCTTGTGTAGAGATTTTACAACAAGTCCCCCCTGCCTTTCAACTCAGCCTACGCAGCATTAGGAATATTTACCCTGCACTATTGACACAAGGCTGGTCTCTGACTGAAGTGCTCCTCACTGTGTACAATGGGATTTTGAGATACAAGGTGTGCGAATAGTAGTTTACTTCAAAGCAACAAATGCACTGCGACGATTTTAGAGCCAGCAGCAACAGATTTATGGTAAACTTAGCTAAAGAATACACTTAGATGCTGCTGAGGCAAAAGAAGGTCATGAATGAATGTTTCTCACCAGTTGAGTAACACAAGCCTGGAAGTATGTGTGTGATTGATATTGGGTAGTGGCTGCCCTGTGGTTTAGACCACTCTTTTTTTAGCTTTAAATGTGATCCACATTCTGCACATGCCCAGTGTGGTTTTGTTGGCACGCTGCGTTTTATGCCAGATGTCTGGAAGGGCAGGAGTTTGGTGCTGCTGATGCAGGTTTCCACTTGATACACTGTGTGTGTCTGTCCTTGTGTGTTTATGCGTGATTTAGTACCACAAGTACAGTTAGGGTTGAACAAATGAGTGAGGTCTCTACTGCTCTACACAGGCACTGTTGGGCCCCTGCAGAGCGTCTGGACTTGACTATCGCTGCTATGTTTTATGTGTGTCTGGCACAGCTGGCTCCAGTCTGCCCTTATCAGTGTCGGTTCAACATGTTGAAAAGATGTAGAGACAGTAAGAGAGAATTGTCTGAGCGTCATGAGTCAGTGACTATCAAACGTATCTCAGTTTGTATTGGGGTCACATGTATATTGATTTCAAAGCCACCGTGACACTGTTTAATTGGATGCTTGGCAACCTCACTCTTCTTGTTTAATCAGTTTTGTGTTTTGCTTGACAATTACAATACTTTAGAATTAACGTGGGTTTAGTTGAGGAAAAAAACATGGACATAATATTATTATTATTATTATTATTATTATTATTATTATTATTATTATTATTATTATTATTATTATTAACAGTGCATTTAAATTAATGTGAATGAATATCATCACTCAGGTCTCTTTAGCTCTGCTCAGCATTTTAGTATCTTTCAGCTCATTGTTTTGAATTTCACTTGTTTTGGCTTCGTCAGACACAACAGGCAGCTGTTCACTACCCGCTTAAACTCTCTAGGGAACATAGTGGTGCATTTACTCGTGCCACTATAGGGGCTCTTAGACCAAACACAGAAAACACTGCTAAAAAGAGATAAAATTAGATTTCCATTCATCAAATTACCAGACATGCTCCTCTGAATGAACTGTTTGGTATCAGCTACTCCTGAAAAATCAATAAATAGTGCTCTAAGGATATTTTTTTCCTCTGATAAACACCTGCTTTGGTTTAATTTCACAAAAGCTGTTTGTCATGGTTTGTAATAACTGTTATTTCCCCAACTGGAACCTTTGGCTTCCAGTTGGTGAAATAACAGTTGCACTATTATTTACCACAGTGGTGCACTATTATTTACCACTACATAACACTGAGTGTCTGCTGGTTGCTGGGCCTGTGTGTCATACTTGTGGTCATGCAGCGTCACATATTATTCCCTGCTTGATGTGGTTTTTAATGCAGGCCAGCAGTCAGCAGCAACAGGTGGCTCCCTGTGGCCTCACAGCACTGATTTACTCATGTTCAACTACAACAATAACAATAACAGGTGTGTGTCACCAGCTGGACGTGGACACGAGTGAACGTTCACCCCCCAGTTCTATCTCCCGTTTCATTTCTATTTCTTCTCCTTTGGTCTCAGTCGGTTGCCCCAAAACATCAATATGTGTGTCACCAGCTGGATGTCCACACGTGTGTGTCTCTCGCTTTACTCTCTGTTTGTTTTGATTCCAGTGTTATGGGACTAGTGGCGGCTCCAGATTACATGTTTTCTAGTGCTCAGATGGCAGGTTGTATTTAAAGTCGGACCAATATAGACCAGGCGGGACTGAATTGACTCGGCTGACTTCATCCACTCGTCTCATTCATTCAGCCGTGTTTACCTTCAGAAGGCAAAGGCTACAGCTGAACCATGAATCACTCCACTGTCCCACCAGGCTTTATGGACACTTACAGTGTTTCCTGTATGCAGCAGCAATATGTTTAAAGGCTGAGAAAGACAACAAATGGGGAAAAAAACAGGTTAAAAGAATCGAACTGTTTGGATATTCAGGAAGGTAAAAAAAAAAAAAACTCAGGTCACTTTCATATGCATGAATAATTGTATGTTTTATTAGAGCAACTAAACCCTCAAGACTTTGGATGCATTTAATGGCATTTAAAACACATGCTGAGGGTTTTTTACATCTTTATTATTCATTTTATTCACATAAAGGAGGAAAGAGGAGGAAGAGAAGATCAGAGTGCTTTCAGTGGTTATGTCTGCCACAGTAA
Source organism: Polydactylus sextarius (assembly GCA_016801845.1). Classification (NCBI taxonomy): domain Eukaryota; kingdom Metazoa; phylum Chordata; class Actinopteri; family Polynemidae; genus Polydactylus; species Polydactylus sextarius. The sequence goes on along the minus strand of CM028907.1, from coordinate 10,205,736 downwards.
AGAGTGTTGAAAGTTTCCTTGCGGCAGTTTAAGAGGCACTCTGAGGTGGTTTTCTGTCACTTTTTCATATGCAGGAAACTGCCTAGATACAAATTTTGGCTGTAAATCCAAGTCTCATGATGTCATAGTTTGGTGAATCATAATATTAATTTGTTAGCATTAAACTCTGTGGTTAAAACTCTCACTCTTTATGTGTCCTTAGTTGCTGGGAACTGCGTTTGGTATGTTTCTCTTTGCCCCAAATGTCAAAAGGTCAAAAGCTCTCAGAAGCTCAAGATTAAATCAGAAGAAATTGAGTTAAAGTTTTGCTTCCACATGCTGTTTCTATTTTCTGCATCTCTGCTCATCCTGATCTCTCCCTTGCTATTAGGTTTTCCTCTGCTTCTCCTCTCGTTCTCCATCACGTGGCACAGTTTGTTCATCATCCATAGAAATGATTTACTGATGCCAAGTGGTAAATTTACTCAGCCTCATTTGCACTAGACCTGTGGTTTTCAGAGGAAGTGAACATTTTCTTCTCTTCCCTCCCACTTGCCAGAAAACACAAGTGGATAATTTATGGTGCTTTGGTGGGTTCTGTTGAGAACCCCCTCATGTGAGGCAAATGTCATGGCTGCTCTCTACTATGTTTTTTCTTTTTCTTTCTTTAAGTCCTAAGGGCTAATTTGATAGAACATTAGTGGTTGAACTCACTCCAGAGGCTCTCTTTAATACCACGTCTTTTTCTGTCAGAACCTTGTCTCTGTGGCCATGTTTAACTTTGGCATTTCATGACATCTCTTGGGTGTTGAACTTAGCAGAACCTCCAGCAATGGGGCAGTGCCCTCACGGTTAAAGGGCAACATATTGAAATGTTACTAATTCAACTTTGGGTCATGTGCAACCTCAAAAGTACAGGCCAAAAGTAGAAAAACAACCAAACAAACAAAAAAAAATCCCTGCAGTACTTCAGACGTAAGCTTTAACTTTACTACTACTTATCTGCAACTTGGGACAGACTAATCAAATATACAGGATTTGTATTAGTGTCGATAAATAGCTAATTAAGCTGAGCAAGTTTCAACCATGACGAGCAATTGTGTTTCCACTGCCAGTTACATTTAGTCAGTGCTGATGAGCCTCTGAGTTTTTGGTGTCACAGTAATCACTGGCCTCACGTTGCCTGATATTAAAATGAGACTAATGACTTCCACACTGTGTGATAACTTCACATGATGTTAAATTTTAGGAAAATAGAGCACTGGTATCGGTCTTATCAGTACTACATCAGCTCAAACAGTGACAGTTATACATTCGCAGATATGATATAATATACAACAATCTTTATATATTGATATACTTTAAGAATATAATCAGTGTAAATATTGTTACTGCTCAGCTTTCCCTTCATTTTCTGGTGGGGTGAACAAGTGCATCCTTCGAGAAAAAGGGCAGAGAGTTTATGCAGACCGGGGGAGACGATGCAGTCTGAGTCGAGGACCAATTTTACTGACGCACGCTCTGAGGTTAGATGGGGAGAAATCAATAGCATTGGCAAGCTTGCAGGGAGGCACTCTCCAACTTTGTAATACTGTCACATGGGCAGCTTGAATGAACGGTATTGTGCTGACTTAACTGTGCAGGCTGTGGTTGAAATTACAGGCCTCACCTGGTTTGTGTGCTTTTTTTTGTTTGTTTTTTTAAGGTGATTTTCTGTGTGTCTTTCACAGAGTCTTTACACACAAGTATGTTTGCCGAGGTTTTATTTAGACTCAAGTGAGATTACTCTTTAGGTTGATTCAGCCCATTGTGATGAATGTCATTCATCACTATGACACCTTTAAATGTAAGTCACCATTATTCTTCCAGGTGAGCTGTGATGTTGTTTTGTAGGACTGAGAATGTAATCCTAACCTGCTGCAGGAAATGACCCCAAAACACAGTGTTCATGGGTCCAGGAAAACAAACATTTGATACTTAAAACCCAGATTAGACTTTACACACTGACATGCTACTTGCCTATATGTAACTGTTGTTTTCAAGTCTTGCTTTGCTGTTTGAGCCAAAACAATAATCATGTTCTTAAAACATTTCTAATTAAACTCTGCTGTAGTGAGTCAGATGAAACCATAGTAGTGTAATTCAATTTGAGGACACACATGTGCCTGATGAGGTAATGCTGGAGCCATCAGGAGCAGCACACATTTCTATGATCAGGCCAAAAGAGAGCAGATGTGTGGGATCGGCCTTGCTCCAACAACGTCATTAGAGAGAAGTGGTCTTCCTTTCCCACAGGATGATGCACAGCAGTTTGTGTCACCTGAATCTGCAACAATAACTGCAACAGTAACAAAGGAATCACAACCAAAGGAAACACTAGGATGACACAAGCTCTTGGAAGACAAGACACTTCCCGTTAAAGGAGAGACGTCTCCATTGTCTGACAGAATATGAATCAGATGACTTAAAATACAAAGTTTTTGTCCACAATCCACCAATCCACAGTGAGTTGATGATAAACTACTCTTACAAAAGACCCACCACTCCTGATGTAATCTTCCCTAATAAGACATCAATCCTATAGATCCTTTAGACTACACAGAGGAGGCGACCAAAGGGCAATATTCCCAGAAATGACTAATAAAATAAGGTAATAATGAAGCTAAAGACTGCTTTTTGTTTTGCACAACTGGCAGCGTTTCTTTCTGCTCTCAGACTTTGACTCCTCTACTGAGGAACTGGACCTACTCCAGTCTGTGTGACAACTTAATACTCTATAGTTCACTGTGGTGATCTATAGTCAGTCACTTTGAAAGATTAACTTTCACTTTTTCTGCAGCAGTCACACAAACACTTAGTCATTTCTCTGATTGAATAACATTTCCCCCTTTCAGTAAGTGATTCAAATCTGTCAAGTAGGAGATGGACATTTTTGTTGTTTTTTTCTTTCTCTAGAGATGAATGTGTCAAAATGATGTAATATAATTTTTAGTGCCACTTGACTTCCTGACTGAAGGTCTGGGGGTGATAAAGAGAAGATGGTGTCACAACAGCTAAAAAAAAAAAAAAACACTTGACATGCAATGTTATTTTTATAGCTGCAGATTGAGGGGTTTACCTAAATATTAATGATGCTATCCACTTTTGGTCCCAGGATTAAATCTGTTTAGATGATGGGAATCAAATCCCTGCTGTCATAATCTTCTTGAGAACACACACGTTAAAATGTCGAGCAGATGCCGACTTGCGTGCGTGTGTGTGTGTGTATGTGTGTGTACACTTGTACAGCTATACTCGTGAGAATCATTTTGAATTTTAATCTTTTTATCTTTTGGAAAGTGAAGACATAACTTCAAATGGCTGTTTTGGGCTTAAAATTTGTTTTTATGGTTTAGGGTTTGGGTAAGGGTAGGTGGATGTGTGTTAGGTAGGATAAGTCTGTCAGGATAAATGCATGTATTGTGAATTGGAGCGGTCTGATTCCATTTAAAGTAGTTATATTGAATATTTCTATATGAACATATAATAACCTTTTATGTGAGAGGGGTTGCTTTGTGGAATATTCCAATGCAGGATAATAATCAAATGGCTGTAATTGGTTAAGTTAGGCTTACATCCATTACCCATAACTCTTGTTTTAACTGCTGGTGAACATGGTGAATGATTCCCTCAGTTATTCTAAGAGACAGCGAATATTAGATTCACATAGATTTAACATAGTTTGAGACATGTGACTCAAAATGAATGCAATTGTTTTTTAAGTAATCAGCTTCTAAGTAGACAACTGTTAGCTCTTAAATTTGCCATTTTTACTTATCATTATGTTCATTTGTCACTGTATTTAATTAAGATTTGACATTATCAAATAATGGGACTTTGATTCATGTTAGTTGTCATTTTGTAAGAGCAGCCAATGTCAATCTGGCTGACAGCTCCAAGTTCATGAGAACCCAAAACAAAGACTTTTCCAGCAGAATCCCACTGTATTTGCCTGAGTGTGAAATGTCTTTGCTCTGGCTCTGTCAAACTTTGCCTTTAGCTCTGTAGCAGTGTGATGGCACAGCAGACTGAAGCACAAACATCCAGAACAACAACAGTAACAGCTGAAAAACAAAAGAACCCTGACCCACCACTGTCAGACATCCGCAACAGGCCAGTTGCCAGAGCAACGTCGGCTTTAGGGACAGAGGAATGTCTGGCTGGTGTTCAGAACCAGCGGTGCTCCAGGACTCTATGTGTCCTGACGCAGGGGGTGGGAGGCGGGTTGGTGGATGGGATTGCTCCAGTTTTAACAAAACACCCCCCACATGGGCATTAAACCAAAAGCACCAACTCAATTCCTTGTAACAGTAATGGACCGTCCCGTGGGGTGACTTGAGGAGATGTGGAGACCCAGGGGAAGTTAAGTGTCAGAGATGTTTTTGTGCACCAACACAGCTCTTTTGGGAATATGTTGACTGTTGCATAAGTATTGAGATTAAATAAAAGCATGAATATTCAATGTTCCCTTGTTAGAGGAGTGATCGCATGGAAGCAATGCGGCCTCTTTTCACTCTCACGCTGTGCTGATTTTGCCATTTTAAATTCCAACCATAAAAGATAAAGTGGAGTCCCAGTCTGTCAGAGACTGTCAGTTAACTCCGGCAGCTGATGACATTTCTAGCCAAGGCCACATTTTATTTTCCTTATATTTGTGGTGCATGATGGACGATAAAAAGGTGGAACAGATGATGAAAACATCATTAAAATGTTCAGGAAAAATTGAGTCAACATTCAAGAGTGGTTAAAACAAAAGGAGGTCTGAGTCAAATTATGCATACAGACTAAAATGTAAAAAAAAAAAAAAAAAAAAAATCCAAAATGTCAGAAGAGACTTGGTACCAGACTGAAGTTGAGCAGTCCTGGAAATCATTTAGAGTTCTAGCACCGTGCGCCAGACTATCCCTACAACTAGAAAGTCAAGCCAGGAGATGCTTGGTCTTTTGTTTTGCTGCGAATTAGACCTGGGCAGTACAATTAACAAAAATTATCCCATTAAAATTTTTTTTGTTTGAAATGTAAGGGAAGATTGGTAGATATTTGATATAGTCCACACTGAGGTCGGTGTATCCAGAGATAAATAAAACAATGCAGAAGTTGCTCCAATGTTAAGCAGTGCAAAAATCCAGAAGCCTGAAGTTTACAGGAAACCCACACACACAAAGATTAGAACTTAATGTTTGACTCTCACCACCCATTGGAAAATAAACTAGAGGTCACCAGGATCCTACGTAACAGGGCTCACAATGTTCCCACAATGACAGAGGGAAAAGAGGAGCACAAACATGTCAAGGAAGCACTTAGGAATTGTGGTTACCCCAACTGGGCCTTTGTCAAGACCACAAAAAGGAACAGAATGGACGGAGAAGGGAACAGTAACAAACAGAAGAATATTGTCGTTCCATATGTTGCTTGATGATCTGAGAAACTGAGGAGGAACTTTTAATAACACAGCATCCCTGGGCACTTCAGACTCAAAAACATTCTGTGGTAAACGCTGGTACATCCTAAGGACAGAAGTTACCAGACACAAGCAGTACAATGGAGTTTGTGCAGTCCAGTGCACAAGAAATCCACACACCTGGACATTGTGGAAATGAAAACAACCACTTGATTGATGTAAAACTCAACACAGGAGAGCCAGTTCCACAGGCCAGGACTCTGCAGTGAATCTAATGTGCATTTCAAGGATAAACAACACTATTTTCAGGACTGTAATGTACACATTTCAGCCAGAGACGACTGGTGGTTTTAAAGGGGAGAACAACTGAACATCCATTCACACCTGAACTCGTGACTTCAGTAATGACTCACCTACCACTCTAACCTAACAACCCTCAAGGTTCAAATACCTTTTCACACCTTGTTTCCAGTGACCCCAACAACTCACAGGATGTTAGAAGGGTCAACAACCCATGTGACCTCAACAACCCTCCTTAGCATCTTTTGTTTCACCCAAGGATAAATACCCAGAAGTCCCCACTAGTGAGTCAGAACCAAAGAAGCCTTTCAGGTGAGAGGTGAAATGTTCTCAAGAATTATAAGAGGGTGAGTTGCCCTCTCTATCATGACCTAGAGACTGAGGACTAAGAACCTCTACAGACTTTATTTAATTTATCTCAATTTTCTTTATAAACTTGACTTTTTAAACAGCAGAGGAATAAAACTCCTTTGTTTTTGGTGGACTCTGAATAATTATGACAGCAGAGCAATGTCTGGCTTTACACTGGGATATTATTCCTCTATATCAGACCATCGTGTGTTATAGTTCACTTCAATATGCCTCTTTGCATGAGCTGGGTTTTTGCAAGATGCTAAAAAACCAAAACAAAAAAAGACACCATGACAGCTGAGCTACTTTTGTGGCTCACAACTTAATCTTGAAGAAATTACATCGTGCCAAACTGTCGAAAGTATACAGTACATCTGTTTGGGTCTACATCTTTGAAAATCTTTTAAAACTACTGGTCATAGCTTTAATTACATTAACTGGTAGAGAAAAGTGAGCGTCGCCCCGAGAAGTTCACAGCCTTATTAAGATGATCAGGAGTCCTTCATACAGTCGTACCTCATCTGTTGTTACCAGCTGCAGCCCTCAGCTTTTGGCTGGAGCCTTTTGGATATAAAATGTCTGCAGTAGCAGCATAACCTTGATAGTTTCTGCATACCAAGTGTTCTTGTGATTTGTGTTTGGACATATGATTTATAAGCTGTTGCACAATGGGGAACATTTGTTCTGAGGGAAAGTTAAATCATACAGCATCATATGATCATCACTGATATAATGTAATGTATCCAGATGTGTGTGTGTGTGTGTGTGTGTGTGTGTGTGTGTGTTTATATCTGGTTTTGCACAAGAGCATGTTTGCATATACTGTATTGTACCCGTGGCTTCAGCTAGTGACACTAGTCTGGACATGAGGATTAGCCACAAACACACTTCCAGTCACCTCTAGTAGCCAATCATAATGCAGGCTGTGAGCCTGTCAGACAGCCAGTCCTGACTCAGCTTCTTGAGTAGGCAGCCAATCCTGATGCAGCTACGTTAGAGCCCGTTTAGGAAGATTCAGATTGACACTGGAGAAGCATGTCTAATCTGTGATTAACACGTCTCCGCCGTTCCTCTTCTCTTTATTCCCACTCCTCCCATCTCACAACATGTTCCCACATCTTGTCATCGCTCTGTCACCACTAATCCCCTGCTTCCTGTCTCATCATCACCTCTCCTTTTCATTTTCAAAATCCAACTATCAATTAAGAAAGTTAATGTACCTGAAGTTCTATCTTTAAAAGTTGATAAATGATTGTGTTTCAACACAATATTTCAAACTTTTCTCAAAGTTAAGGTCTCAAAGGCTTGGTTTTCATGTAGCACACAGATATCAGTCATATAATGGTTCACTTTCAGGCTTGAGAAGATTAACTAACAAATTATGAAATTGATATTTATCCAAATTGCCTGTTGAAAAAGATGCTTTCCCATCAGCATTTTGTGAAATCTGTGGGTTATATTTCACATTTTTTTGACACTTGGTTCATCTTAGTGTTGTGTTCTTTTCTCTTGTCTCTCTTAGTTATTTCTCTCTTCTGTTTTATCTCAGGCCTTTAAGGAGGAGTTGGAGAGTCTTATCCAGGAGCAGCAGCGCAAGGGAAATAACCCCACCGGCCTCCTCGCCCTCAGACAGATTGCTGACTTCTTCATGGCCAGCTCAGTGGCTGGTTTCAACACCTCCCCCCTCAGTGAGTAACACACAGCGCTGTGGTCCCGTTACCCACAGCAACCAGACACTAACATTTACCGGAACACACCGCCCTTGCCCCAGGATGCAATCACTTTGAACTGTGCTGAAAAACAAAAACTCAGCATCAGTTTTTTGACAAGAGAAGATCCTTAAGCAAACATGAGATTTTGTGTGCTTAAGGCATAAATACAGTAAGACAACCAAAGCCCAGACTCCGGAAAAGCCGTGCATTTTTCTCTAGGTTTTGATCCTTTGTGAGTTCTGTCCAGGAGTCCATATGTGAAGTCTGCTTCCAATCAGAGCACTGGAATGCACAGCTATTGCTGAAGTACATGTCAAAAGCAATATAGTAGTTGAGTTCAGCTCTTCCTTAAAATACGCCCATAATGAGTGAGTCTAAGGAGGTGTGACAGCAAACAAATTTTCAAAAGATGGAGTGTGGTGAAGAATGTGTAAATTAGTAAGATGTTTGATTTGGAGCCAGATGTGTCACATTCAGTGGATCATTAGAAAAAATCCAGAGGTTTTCATCACTGTGTAACAAAATAGATTATTGAAAATGTAGGAAATATAAGGTGCAACCATAAACATGCCAACACCCTAGTAACACCAAAGACATGAGTAAATATGTTGTTCTAGCTTTAATACAAAGGAAATTAAATAGTTTTAATACCAGCTAATCAGTAAATACTATTAGTTTCTGTTTTTTATTTCAACTCTATTCCCTTTTTGTTTTTCCTGCAGGTCTGGGGATGGTAACTCCTATCAATGATATGTACGGAGTGGAATCAACCACGATGGTGAAAGGCGAGAAGCTGACTCGCTGTAAACTAGCCAGCCTCTACAGACTGGTGGACCTGTTCAGCTGGGCACACTTCGCCAATTCTTACATCACAGTAAGTGGTTTATGCATAATGCGAACAGACTGAGTATAAGCTGAGTGTACTGAGACTATTTTACTCTTTGTCTTTGACTAATATAGTTGTAATACAGTGTGTTTTCACTGTTCTGGCCAGAAAAAGAGAGAAAAAAAGACTTTGTCCAAAGCAGTTTTTCAAAAACAGTCGGTACTGTCATCATTGAATCTAACAAGAAATAATCAGACCTTTTCTTCTCCAAGGGCCGAGTCAGTAAAGAGCAAGACCACATCCTTATCATCCCCCGAGGGCTGTCATTCGCAGAGGCATCTGCAGCAAACCTGGTAAGAAAAATGAGTCACTGTGGACCGTCACTATATAGTTACATACTAAGTCTTAAAGAATGTAGTTTTATTCCAGAAGTGAAACGAAAACATTTGCAAATAAAGCGTAAAGTAATTTCATTTTGACTGGATACAAAATACAATATTTTCATTTCATTTTATTTTAAGATTGTAACTGAGTTTGGGAATTAATTTCTTTTTTAAAACAAGACATTTTTATTCTATGTAACTTTTGGTTCAGCTTCAAAGCTGAAACAGAGAAGTGAGATACCTGCAGCACAGAGACCGTTTAAAGTTTGACTTTTATTTTAGAGGTCGCCCGGTAAGACTGAGACAAATGACATAAGTTGATAAGTTGCGTTTGCCAACAGCACTCAGTGTATTAAAGTTTTGGCCTTCAGTAGACAGGACTAATGGTTTTCCACTTTGTTTAATCAGCCATTTACTTCCTTCAATTTACTTCCTTTAATTATGTGAAAGGGAAAATAAAAGATAAACCACATTTCAGTGTAGGCACAAAATGCACCCTGCCACATGTGTTTGCCTCTTCTCACATTAACATTAGTTTGACCTTCTCTCCGTTTCCTTCCTGCAACAAGTCAGTAAATACTGTGTTTGGTTCAGGTTGTTTGTCTCTAAAGTTTCTGTTCAAAGAGAGCACATGTTGTCACAGCGTTGGGCACGCCATGCCTGCAGAAGTGTAATAATGTGCGTAATAATCTGTTTGCAGCCTCATTTGCTCCTGTCTTACATTTCTTCCTCCCTTTAATTCAGTTTCTATTTCCATCCGTTTGTTTGTCTCTTCTTTTTTGTGTCCTCACCCTCTCTGCTTTCCCTCTCTGGTTTGCAAACTTGTTTCTATTTCTTCTTATTCTAATGCATCAAGTTCAAAAAGCTGAGGAGACAAAAAATATGAATTGGGGTTTTTTCAATGTCAAAAACAGGATTTAAAACCTTTATTTGTGTTGTAAATAAAACAAATTCATCCATAAGTAAATATAATTATTTACCAAATGTATTATTAATTATAATTTATTCACCAAATTTAATGTGTCAGAATACACATAATTATTTAATTCACCTTTTGCGTCAATACAAAAGTTTACATTAAAGTCACGTCAAACTTTTACCATTTCCTGTCCTACTTCTCTTATACTTAATCTTGAACACCTGTGCAAACACACACACACACACACCTGTATAATATGGCTGCAGGTGCAGATGTAGAAGCAGTGTTACTGACAGATCTCACTGTTTGACCTGCTGGAGTTATTGTCAGATATCAAGTGAAACTCTACTGATCAGATGAGCTGGTAACCTGCTGCAGGTGCCTCAGAAAAATTTCACAAATTAATAACTAACTGGTATTTTCTTCTGTATTTATGTAATCACCTTTTCTTACGACAAAAAGAATAGGAATTTCGCTACAACATAGAGAAGATAAATGTTAAGTTTTGTACCTTTTGTAACGTACTGTATATACTGTAAAGAAAATGCTGAAAGGAAATGTCGAGACTTAACATATAACATGACTCCCAGGAGGAAATGTTTCTTTTAGAATTTAAAATGTGAAATCTTTTAGGTGTGTCGATGACTGAAAAAAATCACTCCTCTTCTGCGAACAGAAAAAGTCTGAAGGAAAATGTTTGCTTGTATATATGGTTTAGAAATACAAAGCAACATTATGTAAAACTAGGTATCTATAGTTTTCAACATCTGGATTACATTTATTTGTGCTGTGGTTGTCTGTATGAGAGCAATGATCACAACACTGCAACTGTCAGGAGACTGAACAAAATGATGCAGTAAATGAAGTACTTCCCTGACTGAGTTTGAGTTTGTTTCTGTTTTGAAGCCAGTGTGTCGCTGCTGGGTTTTCCTGTTTCCTCTGATCTCTCCTCCTCCTCCTTCTTCTTCTCCTTCTTCTTCTTCTTCTCTCAAGCTGCTTGGATCCTGTGATCTATGCAGTTACATGACTGAGTTGATGCGTTCAGAGAGACGAAGAGAATAAAGAGTGTTAGCAGGTTGTGTTTGGAGCAGCTTGGTGGAGGTTTGAGCGTCAGAGGAAGGTTGGAGTGCAGTTTTCTTTGGTGAGTTTCCATCTGCCTCTCCCTCTCAATGTCTCTGTTTGGACTCTGAGGTGAAGGAGGAGGTTATTTGAGTTCACAGTTTGGTCCATCTTGATGCTTTAATGAGTTCAGAAGTCAAGCTGTTCAATTTGAATGATCCCTTGAAGGAATTCAAAAAGTTCCAGCTGCCCACATGTCTTCCTCAGGCCCAATCTATTCTACGAGCAATGGTGGGCTCTTTTTAACATTTCTTATCACCTACTCGACTCCCAGCCGAGTCACATTTCAGATTCTTTCTCACACGCCCTTTGGCATCTTTTTAAAATTAGAAGTGCTATGTTCCTCAGAGGGTCCTCTCAACTGTAGGGTTTGACTGACAGGGGCACTTCAGAGTGAGGGAGCAGCATTTTGAAGGACGTGACAGGGTGAACAGATACTGTACTGGACGTGTGAGGTAACCCGATCGATGTTCGATTGTCTGACAGCCGGCTGTGACAGCGATGGCGGCATTTAGTTACGCTCGGCTGGTGCCATTCATGTTCCTCTTCTGGGTGACAGATCAATAGACAGTCATTCATCCAAACAGCTAAATGGCTGTAAAAAAAAAAAAAAAAAAAAAGCACAGCACCACTCAGGATGTGTCAGGATTTTCGGCCTGATTTGACCCAGAGATCAGCAGAACAAAATAAAGATATGTACAGTATGTTCAGTCAAAGCATAAACACATCAGTTAAATCTATAGGAAGACACAAGTGGTTCAGTAACAACCTGCTAATTTTGAGGAAAAAAGTTGTTTTAAGAAAATTAAACTGAAGATCTGCTTCATAAAAACAATCATGAAAACAAGGACAGGGAAGACAGTGAGTAACTGTGATTTTAAATCAAGTTTGTAGTCCAATATGCTAATAATTCAATATAAAAATTACACTCATTACGAAACATGTCTAAAGTTAATTCTGAGTTGTTCTGTGATGTTTCTAGATATGAAACTTCTCCTCAGGGTAAAATAGATCTTTTCGAGTTTTTTCAGGGATAGTACACTGCATAACTTTAAGATCTACTTAACAAATCCCCTTTTGTTCATATTTTACCAGAACTGAATTTTTGATACGTCATTTATTTCTAAATCAATTGCGCTGGTTTAGTGGAAAAGAGGCTGATGAGGGAATTGGGACACATCTACCTGCAATTCATCTGCTTTAAAAGTTACTGGGACACAGTTTGTCTGAAGAAGCAGAAATTTAGCTCATTTTTTTTTTTTTTTTAAAAAAGAGGCTCAGTACATATTTTGCAGACTCTAGTCGAAATGGGTGTATTTCATTAGCCTCCGAGTACATGTTGGATGCCCTTTCCTGTTGTCATAGCACACATTTGGACTTTGTATTGTGAAAGAGAAATGTGAGCTCGGAGGCTCTGGTTTGTATCACACAGCAACATGTGGTTACAGTGATGGCAATTTTGTACAAGGTCTGCAGGCGAAGCTGGGTTTTCTGTATGTAATTCAGTTTTACTGTGAGGACTGACATCTGCGCTTGGTTTTGTTGTTGCTTTTCCTTTAGGTTTCATGTCTCAGTCTCCCTCTGTCCAGTTAACTGTCGGTTATCTAGCTCTCTTTCCTGCGGGTCTCTGCCTCTATCTTCCCCCGTCACACTCCTCCCTCCTGTCATGTAATTTAATAACCACTAACTGGCTGGTAATGAAGTTGTCATAGTAAAAGGACATCATGTCCACTCTTTGACTGTGTTATCTTTCCTAGTGAAGCTTCATTCCATTTCGTGTAGAGGAGCAGGCAGAGAAGAAAAATCTTTGATAATGTGATCTCTGTCAGCACGCTCATTGATTTTGGCATGTATCACCTTTTCACCACCTTTTCACCATGGTCTTTCCCCATTCAGTTTAAATCTGCCACTCAGCCTTTTCCTTTGTCAGTTTAGTGTTTTCTTTTGTCTGTTTCAGTGTTTTCCTTCCCTCTCCCCTTAATTGTTTCAGTGACACCCCCCACCGACCCCTCCGAAAACAACAACAAAAAAGAAAAACCCATGTTCATGTAAAGCGCATTGGGTACTCTGACAGGTGCTATACAAATACGAGTTGTTGTTTTTATTATGTACTTAGTTAATGGTGGAGGTTATCAGCTCTGTGTTTGCATTTGTGGGGATAGATCTAGTTGTATGTAATGTAAATTTACATACACTAGCCACAAAAAAAACGTGACGTATTGAAGCCACAGGAGGTGAAGCGCGACATGGCGAGGAAGCACTGTATCAGTCTTTACAGCCTGAGCATATTTGATTACACTGGTGTGAGCACATTAGTTTTACTGCATCTCTCCCTGTGCGCTCTTCCAGTCTTTTTATATTCCTTCCCCTCCTCTCTCAGGAGAACGCTCTAAATGATGTTGCTGTCAAGCTTTCAGTTAGCTCATACGCCTTGAGTCCGAGTGCCTTTGCACCATTTTTTGAAATGAAACAGGTTTGGGGTAAACAGTTTTTTTTCCTCCTCTAATCTTTTCCTCAGGTGAAGGTCAACATCATTGGGGAGGTGATCGAGCAGGGCACCACCAACCTGAGGATCGACCCTGCTGGTTTCAGCCCCCACTCTGCCATCTACTCCATGCGTCCAGACATACGCTGCATCATTCACGTGCACACTCCTGCCACGGCTGCTGTGAGTTCACGTTACACGAGAAAGTTTTTGTTTGTTTTCTTTTTTTACACCTGCTCTGTGAGCAAATGACAAGAAATCAAACCCCTGATCATCTGAAGCCTGTTGAAACTGCAGATTCCCAGATCATAAATTTTAATCGTATCAGGAAGATGTTAAAAATCTTTGGTGCAGCCTGGAGGCAGTTATTATCTGTAATTTTACTGTCATGAGAGGTGTTTGTGACATGCTGTCTGTGATACGCAGGAATTCAATTACAGTTCTTATGACAACAAAGTGTCTTCACTCTCACAGCAACAGTTTCAGTATCCTTTACTCAGAAGTATCAAAGGAAAAGTCATCTACAGACTTAAAGAATGAAGCTCCTGTAAAACACACGCCGAAGCTTCTTATCTCTCTAATGCCTTAATTGCTTTCTTGTCACCTTTGTGTTGCTTTAGGTGTCATCTATGAAGTGCGGCATCCTGCCTATATCCCAGGAGGCTTTGATCCTGGGTGACATCGCCTACTACAACTACCAGGGCAGCCTGGATGACCAAGAGGAGCGCAAAGAGCTGCAGAAGGCCCTGGGTCCTACAGCGAAGGCAAGAAAACGATGAACACAGCTCTAATCAGTTTTCATGCTCATCATTCTTAAAGGAACAGTTCAACATTTTGGGCAACATACTTATTAAACTTCTTGTCAAGTGTTGGATGAGAAGTTTGATCCATTTCTTACATTTGCACACTTAATATGAAGACTTAATCAGCTGCCACTTAGCTCATAAAGTCTGAAAAGGCAGAGAAACAGGTGCCTGGCTTTGGCCAAAGGTAACAAAATCTGCCTTTCTAATGCTGAACCACTTTTGGGGTGAGTTGTTAGCTGAATTGAATTTTCAGAAAGCCTCAAACAATAGACTTTGTTTAAAGATAAACCAGGAAGGGGTGTTTTTCTGCCTAGTCCCCACAGTCAAGAAAGAAAAATGATTTAATTGTCAGGGTGTGGCGTATTAAGACGGTGGAGCACAAACCAGTGCATCCTGTTGAAATATCTCCTGCGTGTCTGTTATCTTTCTGCGCCTCATTTTCATCTCGACGCGTGCTTCACCACGTGAGCGCCTTGTACTGAGCTTTGTTTATAATAATCAGCGAGCAACATCATTTAAATTAGAAAGAATGAAATGACATGAACCTGGCAGCAGTGAATTTCCTGTTGAAAGGTCTCGCTGTTGTCAGCAAATGACTCAAACCATATTAATATGAGGCATATGTTGATATTTACTCACTAAGTAATTAAATGGCTTGTCATAAAACTTTCCAGTGGCATTAAACTGATCGACAAATAGACCTGTCACAACATGTATGACGTGAGTGTTTTACTGTGTCTGATTTATTTCTGTGTGTATGTGTGTTGCAGGTTTTAGTGCTGAGGAATCATGGCGTCGTCGTTGCTCTCGGGGAGACTATTGAAGAGGCCTTTCATTACATCTACAATGCCCAGTACGCCTGTGAAATCCAGGTACTCATGCTGCTGTTTTGGACACTGAACACATTCCAGCACTACACCGTTTCCACTGCACATGAATTATACCGGCAGAGTGGCAGCTCTGCGTCTGAATCTCTCCACACGCCCCTTTCGTGTTTCCCCACTCTAACTTTTTAAGCAAACAGTCCAAAAATCATATTGGCTAAACACGGTGTTATAAGCAGGCTATTAGGAGACTGATGGCTGATGAAAGAAGCGAGATGTTGATGTTGACATTGGTCCAAAGCATTTAGAGAAGGGTGTTGTTCTTCCTTTCCTTCTTCTTTTTTTTTTCTACCTAGTTGCAAAGAAAGCAGGAAAAATGAAAATGGAGGACTTCTCAAAGTGGATCAGGAAGGTTGATGTTAATATTTCACCTTCATAGTTTACGTTAGGTCTTTGCAAATAAGTCACAGAGACAAAGTCTGTCGTTTGTACCTCAGGGAGGACATCTGCAGGTGTCAGGTGGTATGTGGAAAAAAATAAGAACCTATTTGGAAACAAAAGTCCACTTTAAAGATATATATCACATATACCATAATTAAGATAAAGAGTTTAATAAGTAAATGACATAAATCGTTGAAAAATTAAAATAAATTCATAAGTATGTTTCAGCAGACATGTATATGGAAGCAGATTTTCAAGAAATGCTGTGACAAAGAAACCCTGAAATTTCTCTGACGTGTTGTTGTTGGATTCTTGTGCATCTTGTAAATGTGAGGGTTTAGAGAAGATGTTGTTGTTCCTCAGTTAAACCAGATCTCCTGGTTGACTCACAAGCAAAAGAAAACATTAATCCTTAACATCCTCTAAGCCCAGCTTAATTTCTATAAATAAATCCCCCGACCATGTTTGTAATGTGCCATGTACTGTATACTCTTTGGTGCTGTGTTTGCTTTACATTGAGCAGTATCTCAGTTGTTTTTGTTTTGTTTTGTTTTGTTTTTTTGCCAAATTGCATAAGGATGATTGTTCATTCTTACACATTGTCATTTCAGGTGGTGATATAACAGTGCAGATGTTTGCTGATTAAAAAGATAAAGTCATCAGTCTTCACATGTTCGTCCTGCTGTTCTTCATTTTTAGGTGAATGCCATCTCATGTGCTGGTGGCGTTGACAACCTGATCGTCCTGGATCAGGAGAAGTACAAATCACGAGTGTTCGCTGTGGCCTCGGCAGCTTCTGTCAACATGGCCGGCCAGTACAAGTGGAAGGTCGGCGAGCTGGAGTTTGAGTCTCTGATGAGGATGCTGGATAACCTGGTGAGTCCAAAGTCATCCAAGTGAAAAGATTTTTATATTTAAATACACCGACAGGAAAAGAACTCAGTACATACAGTGGATGTCATAATGTCTCTGGCTCTGACATTATACAAACACTTATGTTTCAATTTATTTCGCCTGTCTGTGCATTATCTCTATACAAATAAATCACATAAAGATCAGGTTACTCTAAAGTTTTCTTTCTATTAATAAATGTCAACACACTGAGGCATGTTCAAATGTAGTGTTGTCATTTTGACATGATTTCTCATCACCGGTTTGTCGGTCGGTTTTAATTGTCACTGACTGGAGAAAACCAACAGTGACCCAATCTATATTGCACAAGTGTGTTACATTTCCTAAAATCTGAAATCATCTGTGGTAAGTTTTACGTTTGAACTGTTTCCGCTTGTTTGTTAATTAATCCAAAAGGGGGAACTGGACAACTACCATGAGCAGTGGTAGCCACCATGAATGAACAAGTTAGAAAAGAGCGCCCCCTACAGAAAATCAGAGGCAAAACAACAGCACTGACAACTGACAACTGCTATTGGGAGGATACAGCATAATATCTCCTCATGGCAATATCAAGTGTGATAGATTTGGTGACTCCTATAGTGTTCCTCTGTTCTCTGTCTGTCTGAGCTTCTCTTCTCATCTGGCTGTCAGTCTTGCATCACTATTTCTCTGTCACCTCTTTCATACTTCACTTTTTCATCTCTCTCCTCATTTCCCTGTCTTCTCTCCCTCTTCTCCTGCCCCAGACACAGTCATAGGAGAGATGCGGATGAAAATACAATCCTCATACAATTATTGTAGATATACAACAAGCGTCTGGCTGCGAATGTGTAAAAATGTCTGAACCTATTTTGCAGGAAACAAGTCGGTCAGCTCAGCTGTTTCCTGATAGAAAATAAAGGGGGATGAGTTCATGTTAAAATGTCACTTTGACCATGCAGCTTAGATGAAAAGGAAAAAGAACAAAACAGCCAAGAATGAAATGAAAAAAAAATGGATGAAAAACAACCAGAGCATGTGAGAGAACGGCAGCAGAGAGAGGAGGGAAGAGTTGGATGGATGGAGAACGGGTCAGGCAGGAAATGACCCTCTGCCTCTGTCCTCTGTGTTGCCAGAATCCCTGCAGTCACCGCTCTGTCTGTCTTTCTTTTCTATTTACTAACTGAAACTGGCAGCTCATGCAGCATTACACAAAGGGCAAAGTTCTCATTTCTGTTGTACATTTGGTTTTATTTAGTTTCTATTCAACTTAATGATCATCATTGGGTAAACAGGATGGACCAGCAGTGTGGAGAAGATGGAATATAATGGGAGCTAAATATACAACATGTATGAATAAATGAAATCGCTTCCCATGAGGCCGTGTGGTTTTGTTTCCTTGTTGTTGTGCATTGTCAGTCTTAACAGACCAAATCGGAGCAAAGAAAACAAACAGTAAGAAGTGATCTTCGTTTCCTTTCCCCAGGGCTACAGGACGGGTTACGCCTACAGACACCCCATTGTCCGGGAGAAGCCGAGACACAAGAGCGACGTGGAAATCCCTGCCACTGTCACAGCGTTTACGTTCGAGGAAGATGGGGACAGCTGCGCCACACGGCTGCCCTTCAAGTTCCTGCAGCAACGGCAGCAGAGGGAGAAGACGCGCTGGCTCAACTCCCCCAACAGCTACACCAAGGTCAACGTGGAGGGCGGAGAGGAACGCTACAACAGCCGGACAACCATGGTGAGTGTGTGTGTGTGTGTGTGTGTGTGTGTGTGTGTGTGTGTGTGTGTGTGTGTGATAAACACAAGGATTTAATATCCATACACATTTCAAAACACATGCAGCTCAGCTTTATAGCATTTTTAAAATACTATCATCAATTCAACCTTTAACCGACTGCATGACAAGGCCTATCATTTAGACTGTGCACACTGCAGAGTTTTGCCACTTGTTGTTTCCAAGCATTTTAAATTTGACACTTGATCGCCACCCACTGGATGAACAGAGAACTACGTCGACTCAGTCTCACTGATTCGTGTTCGTTTCCTTTGAGCCATTCATCTTGGTGATTAACAATGAATCAACCTTTAAAAGGGCACTATAGTGATTTAGTGTTACACTTTTATGTTGTAGGATGCCTCACAGAGAACGCATTTACTAAGAATGATCAAAATAAAAACCCAGTATACAATGAAATATGACAACTACTCATCTCAAGTAATGGTGACTCCCATCGAATGATCTTGTACAAAGGTCTTGTTGCACATTAAACTACAATAGTATTTTTTATTATTTTATCAACAGATTGGTTGTTATTTATATGTTCACAGTGGATGAAGGCAGAGGAGACTGGAACCCCGATCCGGATCGAGGACCCTAATCAGTTTGTCCCCCTCAACACAGACCCCACTGAGGTGCTGCAGAAGAGGAACAAAGTGAGTCAGACTCTTTCCTTTCAATCAGCTCAACACGTCACATGACTGAGAGTCTGAATACGTAGTTTGTGTGATTGTGTGACTGTTTTAAACAGTTCAGTCATTTTAAATAGCATGTGCTTTGTTCAACTACAGATCAGAGAGCAGAATCGACTCGATGTGATGTCGTCAGGGCCGCGCTCTCAGCACCTCGCAGGCATCCCTGTTGACCAGCCACGACGGGTGAGAATGACTCCTCAAATTAAAAAGAATATATAATATATAATATAAACAGTCAAACCTCAAAATCATACTTTTAATCAAGAGTTCAGATGTGTTTTTATCTGTTTTACTTAATACTTAATATTTAAGTTGACAGTCAAGCTTCTTGTTGCACTGAAGTAAACGCAGCACCACAGATGTTATCTGGTTATTGAGAAATTTTCAATTCTATGGGTTGATAAGACATCTGCTCGCACTGAAGATTGATACAGTTAAGTTGGAAATGACCTGAGTTACAAGTAATAAGAAAAATACGAATGTGAGATGTAAAAAAACAAGTGGAAGAGCCAAGGCATTGTTACACAATAACTGACGGTAAACACCCACTCAGTCAGAAGACGAGATCTAATCAAGCTTAACAAGTGTGTACAACAACTTTTTCAGATTCAATCATTTTCTTCAGCTACTTAAGTTCACTGGATCACACTGCCAGTTTAATGACACTTCCTGACCACCAGGGGGAGGCATGTGAGCACATTATGCAAAACTCCAAAGATGAGTCTGATATACTGACAGTAAATGAGAAGCATAAGAATAAGTGAATAAAAAATAAATTGAGTTAGTGATTTTGATGCTGATGGTTTTGTGGTTGGTGTCTTGTCTTGAAGGATCAGGTGCAGATAAAAGTTCTGGTAAATATCCACAAGTGTTTTCTAACTGTTCCTGTTTGCTGTGGGTTTTACATTTTTGTTTTATTTTATTTTATTTTATTTTATCTCACAGTCTCATATTTCTTGGATGTATTTGCCTGCTCAAGACAGAAAACACTGCATGAGATTATCAGAGTTGTGCTTTGGGATTGACACTGAAATGTGATCACAAGTGTTGTTTAATGTATTGATTTATTTTGGTTTTATTCTTATGTATGAGTCTTGACTGTGACATTCTTCACGACATGTTGTTACACACAGATCTAAGGAGACTTGTAAAAAAACAAAAAAGTGTGTTGTCTGCATGTGTGTGACTCGTTTGTGGGTATCCTGGTTCACATATGTAATGCTAATTGAAGTCGTTTGTGTGTCTGTTGTAAAGATGTAAAGGGTTTACGGACTAATTGGATGAGAAACTCCATGTAAAGTCGGTGATTAGATGAGTTTTGTGTGATGCGGTCAACACTCAAGTTTTATCTTTGTGAGCAGCCTCTGTGAGGCCTTAATGAATGAATGTCCCTCTCTGATGCTCAGGGTGGATGTGCCTTTGGGTGTGTGTGTGTGTGTGTGTGTGTGTGTGTGTGTGTGTGTGATCTAGTTTTTGTGTTTAAGTCAGTCTGGGAGTGTTTGTGAGAGGGAGCTGTTTTGTGTGTGTGTGTGTGTGTGTGTGTGTGCGTGTGTGTGTGTGTATGTGTTTGTGTACTCACCCTTCTCCTTGTCTCCTACCCAGCCATACGTGCCCACAGAGGAGGAGCAGATGGCTCCCCTGCCTCCCAACCCCTTCAGTGAGCTGTCACAGAAGGAACTAGAGGAGTACCGAAAGAACGTAGAGAAAAGGCAATTGGGCCTCAGTGGTACGATACACACACACACACACACACACAAACACACACATGCAAACTTATACACATCAGTCCAAAAATGCATGAACATTCATCAGCTTGGAGCTTCATGAACTCAAACATATTCAACAAGAGCCCAGTCACACTGAGAGACATATGGCCTGCGCACACACACACACACACTCTCAGTGACCTGTACTCAGAGCCAAAGACTTGTCCCTCATTGTCAGCAGCAAACAATCTCAACATTTATTTCACAACAAAATATTGACCAGGCTTAAAAACAAATCTGATCATTAATCACTCCGTGAGAAACAATGTGAGAGCACACACACGATGAGATTACTTTGAGCCGGCGAGAGGAGTAGTGTCATTAGATTGGAGCAGATCTTTGTTACCTTCCCAGAATTGTACTTTCAGCTTTGGGCAGTTTATATTAAAGCACAACTGATGTACCAGCAGCAATGATGTTATCAGCCTGTCCTCACTTGATATGAGTGTATATGCTGGCAGAAAGTCATTGCTCTGCAGTTAATTGTTTTATTTATAGGCAGTGTTGCAATGGATTTTTTTTAAGCCCAATGTATCATGAAGTCTGTTACAGTTGTTAAGTAGAACCGTCTGACATTCAAAATCAGATAAAACCGTCGGAGCTCATTTCAAGCTGAGCTTAAACTAAATCAGGTTTTTCTCAAAAAAAACTTTATTCACAAATCGGTGCCTCCTGCTGCTCTTCAAACCTTCACTTACATCTTGAGTCTGCTCTCTCTCAGCAGTTATGTTGTTAAAAACAACCATATAAACTAGGGTCTGTAGCACTGTTGCCTTAGCAGCAACCCCACAGGACACTGCTATATTCTAACATACTGCCTGGGGTATCACACACACACCTATATACCTTTCATCATGAGGGTTTGTCCCTATGGGCTCCACTGATGCCTTCATCTGTGTTAACCTTGTGTATGTGCACACACACTCACACAGGATAGTCAATGCTAATCATATTAGCCCTCTGTCCTACTGCCTTTCAGAGAGACACAGGAAAAATCAATAGTTAACAGATAGTGAAGGGGGTTGTCCACCAGACCTCGCTCTGCAAAGCTACAGCCACATTAGACAGGATTAACGTCTGTATTTGGTTATATATATATATGTCTGTGTGTGTGTGTGTGTGTTTGTACATCAGCATGCACATGTGTTCATGCATGTTCATGGGAACGTCCAAATGTTCTTATGCGCATATGAAACATGGTGCAAGTGTTAATGTTTGTGAGCGAGAGCCCGGTGTGACTAAGATGGCAGACCGAACAGACAGCAGGTCTTCACACCCGCCACATGAGCGGAGCCCGTTGCTATGACACTGTTGCCCCCACAGCCCCATGAATCCCCGGTGACCAATCTGGATGCAAGCTGGAGACCGTCTGGAATGGCCTGATACGTGCCTCAGCTACACACAAACACAGACACACACACTCACACACATATACCTTTAACCTGTGATCATTGTCCAATCAGTTCTGTCAGCGTGCCAGTTAAAATTGGTTCATTTTAAAACATTTCATATCAAAACTGACACAACTGAAGGACAAATGGTGCAGAGTATAAATATATATGTGTTGTAGCTACTACTATAAATAGATGTGTCTATGTGTTGGGTTGACCAATCTTCAACACAAGGTTCATACAACTGATACAAAAGTGAATCTCAAATCTCAACCCGTTTTATCTGCACGCCACAGAACATACGAGCATTTTCACTGCACAGACTGTTATGTAACGCCGTTCTATATGCTGTGTATGAAAGAGTTGTGAATGAGTATGTGACATCTCAACCAACCAGCTGAATGTGTAACCCCGAATGTGCTAATGTGTTAAAGTGATATGGGAATGTCATGTATTCACACAAATTCAGTGTGTTTAAATCTAATGAAGCTACTAATGCTGAGCTGGACCGTAACATTTACTGCACTTACAAAAGTTGTTTTAAAAGCTGCTGTAAAGTGTTTTTATTATGTAAGAGGCGCAAAAAGCCAAGTGCTCAATGGGCTTTTCTTGCCTGAGAGCCAGGCTTTATAATGTGTTGCTCTCAGACTTAAGAAAAACTGATGACAGGAAAATTAAACTCCTTAAGTAGAGAATGGAGATGGTGGCCATTAAAAGTCTTTTTTTTAGGCATAATTAAGGCTCAATCTGGCCCTCAGTGTTAACCTTATGAGGCCCACATCATGGCAACGATAACATCTGGATGAAAGAAATTCTAGGAAATACTGGCTGTTTGTGGTTACCAATATCATAATGACACCCAGCTCTGAAATCTCATCTCCTTCCTCTTTGCGACAGTTTAAACATGTCTGTCGTGCCCTGTCCTGTTCATCAATCTTTATTATGTATTTGAAAGTTAATAAATGATCACATCTTTAGCAGGTTGAGTGTTAGCAAGTTGTACAATTATAGAAACAGAGTGTCAGACCTGAGGTACTCAAGTTACCTAAGTGATGTCAGTCAGAAGTCCTGACCATCATCTGACAGGGACTTTGGACCTTTTTTGTGTGTAAAACCAGCTGTGCATGGCCTGATTCTAACATGTGTGTTACCACTAATCTCCTGAACCCCTTCCTCACCCCTTTTAACCCTTCCTCCCAAATCCCACCAACCCCTCTTCCAAACTTCTCATCCCACTCACCCCTGCTGTTGTCCCACTACTTCGATCCCCTTACACCATCCTGCAATCCTCTCAAACCCCCCCTTACCTTCCTACCCCTCCCTCACCCCCACCCTCACCCCTGCAGATGGCGAGCACGAGCTAACCTCCGACGACGGCTCCACTCTCTCTCAGTCTCTATCTCTCACCCAGTCCCCGCAAAGCACTCCAGCTAAAGAAGGTATCACTCACTCACTCACTCAGAGAGAGACACTGTTCAGGATGATCCTCACTGTCGCGCTGTGTTTGTCTTCAAGATCTAATGTGTGTTTAACTGAACGAAATGAAACGAAATGAACTAACAGCTCAGAATGCAATGTCTGAACTACTTGTGCGTGCTGTAAGAGTGAACTGAACTAATGATTTTTTTCACAAAGAAACTCTTGAAACCAAGTTACAAAATACATCTTCATGTTTTATACATCTAATGATACATACCAGATCACATCTTAATTCCCAGACAGCCGTTATAGTTTCCTTTTATTTTAGAATAATATTAAGTTATTAGGACTTCTCTGACAGGTTTTCCATGACAGAAGCAGGAGCAGCTGTATTGTTGGTGCATTCAAGGACCCTTGTTCTTTACTAAATGTCCTTGTTTGCATATTTCTTAAGGGTTTTACTGGGTTTTACTTCAAAACGGTTTAGTTTGACATGCAGAGGATTAGATTAGAGGACAACTCTAGTGCTGTTAGCATAGTTTAGCATATACACAGGAAGCAAAATTACCCCTACAAGCATCTTTATAAACAAGCACATATTTAGTTGGTTAATCTAGAAATACAAAAGCAAAAAAAAAAAAAAAAAAGCTCCAGTTCCACACTTTATAATCAGAAATGAGGATGATGTTGATGTTCTCTTCCAACTCTTGTCAAGAAAACAAACATATAAACAAAAATACCTTGTTCCCTAGAAGCTTGATTTCACATGATAGGTTAACACTTAGTCGGTGTAGCATCCTTATTCAGATCTTTCAGTAGATTTTTTAAGACAACCTCACAGCAACAAGAGATCTTTTGTCTTACCTGTGGTGTAAAACATCACTGCCACATTGGTAACATTAGCGTGCTACAATGTCATATGGTGCATATATATATATATATATATATATATATATATATATAAAGCTATTAATAGCGTTTATTCTAATTTGGGTGCCTCTGTGTCTTTAATCTTTGAACACAGAGATTTTCATGTGTGACATGTGAGGCCAGTTGGTGCACCTCCAAGAAAGACAAAGATCATACTAGGTTGTAAATAATGACAATATGGGATTGACTTCCTGTCAGCTTCCCTGTAGCACAAACACACAAACCACACAATGAGTAACAGTTAACCCACAACAGCACGTTGGCTCAAGGGACCCATATTTTCTGACGCCACCACTGTGAGGTCAGTCTGTTGTCTAAAAACCAGGTCAATTGTTGCACAGGCTTTAATGTCACCCTGTGTGTCTTTCTCTCTCTCTCTCCCTCCCTCTCCCTTTTTTTGTGCTAAGATGAAAATAACCCCAGAAGTCATTACTGTTTTTTGTGCTTTAGTGTGTAGTAACATGATGCCGCTGCCCTGCATTCCCTTCGCAACCTCTGTTTCCAACCCAGAGAAGAGGGATTTGACACTAGTGGGCCTGTTTCATGAACAGTCATTAAGACAATGGGTGTAGTCCCCTTCTGTTCAAAGCCTTGTTTTTTTTTTTAAGGTGAAAGGAGAGCAGACTCTCTGGGCCATCAGGTCACTGGGGTTTTATACAGGGATGTTACAAAATATGTAGAGCACGAGGACAACGCGTCTCAACGCACAGTTCAAATGGAATTAGTGTGTCAGGGCAGCAGGAGAGTGACACGCTCACATTTAATACAGTATTTAATGCAGTAACCCTGCAATTAATATACACATATGAGTGTAAATAGTATCCTACAGCTTACAGGTGTTGACAGTTTGTATAGTACACCAGTGTGTTTGCCACAATATATGCTGAGAATGTATTATACATATGTAAATATTGATAGGTTTAGAAAAAATGAACAGAAACGGTTTGTTATTAATATTATTTAATATATGCGACCGTCTTGCCGTCTGTTTTAAGTTAATATGACATTTTATTAGTACAATTTTTAATTTGTTTCCATTTTTCACTGAATTCACTGTTCCACGAAGTAATAACTGAATCCAGATGAAACATGAAACACAAGCTGTATGATTGTTTTTAATTATGGTTGTTGCCCGTGTGCCCCCCCCCCTCTTGTGTCTTCCTCCCTCAGAGAACCACACGGGCCTGATGAACGGTAAAGATGATCATGGCGACGTGGACGATGAGCTGTCCAAGCGCGTCAGCCAGCTGACCACCAGCGTGGAGAGCGTTGAGATCACGGTGAGATCCGGCGAGAAGATCGAAGAGGCTCTGTCCCCCGAGAGCTCGCCCTCCAAGTCCCCCAACACCAAGAAGAAGAAGAAGTTCCGCACCCCGTCCTTCCTGAAGAAGAACAAAAAGAAAGAGAAGGCCGAGGCCTGAGATGAAACGAGCAGCGGGGGCGAAGCAGGCAGGAAGACCAGCTGCATGGAAGAAGGAAGAGGGACGGCAGCAGCGGCCACCTTTTCCGTTTAATGTCTGTGTTTTTATTTTGTCTCTGTTTTCAATGTCCTTTTTTGTTTTTAATTTTATTTGAGTTTTTTTTTTTTGTTTTGTTTTGTTTTTTAACAAAAAAAAGGTTTTATGTGCATAAGGCAGATGAAAGGATTAGAAAAAAATTAATTGGTCTGTAACAAAAAAAAAAAAAAAAAGAGAGAAAAAATATGACAAGAATCGTTGGAAGGCTGTTTTGGGGGTGGGGGTCCAAAAACTAAAACTGCAGCAGATTTATGGTGACTTGGGGAAAGTGTTTGATGTCCACACCCGCTCACCTATGCAGTAATCTTAACAGGGCTCCTTGAAAGCGTCTTCTGAGGCCATTTAGATCCTGAATAACTGGCTCCTCCTGTGTTGTGTCCCATGAAAACAGAACTTGAAACCACATAGCATATTTCATGCTTCAAAATCCAATTTTATGAAATGATTGGATTGCAACCTGAGCGTTGTAAAACTGCACAAGTCGAAACTAAACCTCTTTTTTTCTTCTGCTTCTTGTCGAGACTTCCGGGTCTTTTAAGGTTTTGTTTTTAACATTCTGGTCACCTGACTCTGCATCGGGAACTGAGAGGCCACATGAAATTTGAAGTCACACTGGAAAGGGTTTGTGTTGATTTATTTACTGTGAGAGAAGTTTTCTCAGCGCCTCTCTCTCTCTCTCTGTATCTCTCACATTCTTCAAGCTTCCTCAGGCGCAGGCTTCTCATACAAACCTTCTCTTCAGCTGATTGTGGTCGAGCTGCGGATAAATTCAATAGTTTACCAGACCGGACTAGATAGTGGAGATGAAGGCTGACGGTCCACCACAACTTAGATGACATTAGTCACAAAAAGCTGCCGATCCATTAAAAGAAAAAAAAAAGATATTTATGTAGCATTTTCATATCTTCTCTTCATCTCAGTGTTTTTTTTTTTTTTTGCCAAACTTAATGGAAGAAATGGAAAAAAGAGAAACAATCTCATTTTAGTAAAGCATCACTGTTTGTGTCTCGTTTTGTCATCTCATGAAATTTGATCTTTTTTTTTTTATTGAACACAAATTTGGTATTAGTCAACTCTGTTTTGTACTCATTTCTAAGCTTTTACAGAGACTACAGATGTTACGCATGTTTTCTCTTTTTGCAAGAGCTGAATTTATATGGCTGACTATGTTCTGTAGTGATGCCCGATTGCTCAAATTATATTCTAATCTTCAGAGTACATAAAGTTGCTATATAACACACATGAAAACTGGATAATGTTGGCTATAGATTTTTAACTATATATTTTTTATTTTATTGTGCTGCACTTTTCTTGTGAGGTATATAACACATTATTAGTTGCAGGTGGTTTCACCAGTGAAGGAGATTGTGAAGTATCTGGTGCAAGTAAAAGTCGTGCAAGTAGCAAAAGCAAGGCGTGCCGTCGGAGGAAAGTCAGGACCCAGAAAGTGAGTCGTACGAAGATAAGACAGAAAAGTCTTTCATTGGTGTCACACACGTGAAACGATCTCTGCTTCTCAGTTCAACAACAACAACAACAACAAAAAGTTGCAAAAAACAAACAAACAAAAAAAAAAAACAGGGAGTGTAGTGCTGAAATTCTGCGCCAAACTATCTGCAGTCGCCAGCTGAAACGAGAATCATGGGGGTGTGGAGTGTGAAGCGGTGACTACTTCGTTTGGAGTATTTGTGTGTGTGTTTTTAAAGCCATAATGTAATTTTTTTTTTTTTTTTTTTTTTTAATAATGAGACAAGGGTTGCGATTCTCGTCTGCCTGCTCGGGCATCAAGGACCCTAACAAGACTTCTGTTAAATCACCCCAGTGACTGCATCAACACCCCTCAGGCTCCCAAAAAAAAAAAAACCTTTATTTTTCAGTAGCCAAATTCACAGCAGCTACGCTTCCTCGCTTAATTTGCCATTCATTTCCTCCTGGAACTGGAACAATATACGGAGGCCGTATGGACATTTTATTTTTATTTGATCACTCTGCGAACCAGGTTGTCATTTCAGTTTCATAAAGCCTCCCCTCATGTTTTTTTTTCTTCTCTCCAGTAAACATGATGGTGTTGTAACTGTCAGATGACCTACGGTTGAACCCTGAAAAAGCCAAAGTGTAATGGGTCACCATATATCCCCCCCACCCCACACACAGTTTAACCAGATTTACCAATATCCCAGCTAGCAATGTGAAGTATTGGATTTGGATGGAGGGTTTCAGGACACTTCTTTAGCTGTGTTAAACGATAGCTTTTGGCTCTAGGCAAAGATCTGAGGTCACACAACTGTAGAGATGGAGAAGGGAGGTGTCGGTTTGGAAATGGAAGTGCACAAGTGTGTGTGTGTGTGTGTAGTAGTAGAGACAGAGCAGAGAGTAAAGACAACCTGACACTAACACACCATGTTCTTATCACTCAGATCGTCTTTTTTTTTTTCTTTCATGCCATCTCTCCTCCTGGAAAGTTTTTTTTTTTTTTCCATCATTCATTTGTATCGCAGTATACTTTCTTTTTTTTCTTTTAGTTTGCAGAGAGCACTAGGCTTTTTTATTAACCATTTTATGAGCAAACGTTGCTCCCAGATGAACTGAATGTGCATTGCATCTTTCTTTTTCTTTTTTAAAATTTTATTTTCTCCTCTTCTGTTTTCCGACCGTTTGCACCTTGCTTTACTAATGCCTCTCTATCCACCTTTTTTTTTCCTGTTTAAAAAAAAAAAAAAAAAAAAAAAAAAAAGATTTTTGCTTTGGCATGCCAGAATGAGCCAAGCTACTTTGTGACCTGTGAAAATCCTATATAAATGGTTATCTAATGGAGTTGCTTTTAGATGTATTGCTAATCAGTGTAAATTCACAAATAAAACTGTATTTTAAGAAATGGAAGCTCATTTTTTTCATGTTTGCATCTCAAGTCACGTCATTCTTCCAAGTTGTTTTTGAGTTCAACATGATCCATGCACACTCATTTTGTTTTACAACATTCTCATGACTTAAGTATTTAAATGACAAAATGTATATTCAGAGGCTGACAAGTTTAATGCTGCATTTTTCATGGTGATTTCACAGAACTGTAGATAAGCTTCAAATGGAAAGACTTGTATTAAAATAGAAACCTTCAATGTTAAATGAGAAGGGGAAAAAAAAACAGAAACCGGTGCCTTTTTTTTCTAATTCATGATGCTAAAAGATGTGTGAACATATGTGTGAATAGTTCAGTCAGGAAGCAAAATGGCACATTTATGGCTACGAGGGCCTATATGCAAATGAGATTGTGACAATGACCGTAACAGGCACAGGAAATGTGGAAGCACTTGACGGAGATGGTGTCATGTGAGCACAGTTATGCATCATTGCTCTGTTTTGAGCAAATTGTGCCCAAGATGATCATAAAAAGGTTTTATGAGAGAAACATATATGAGAAGAGACATTGGGTATATATTCCATATTACCATATTTATTCCTCTAAAGAAAGAAAGAAGTATTTAGATCTAGACAAACTAAACTAAATACTGTGTTCTACTGTTGTGAACTCGTGGTTGAACCAGTGGTTTCCAAACTTTGAATCCAGGTCGTCTACATGCTGCTGTGAGATAAAGACTGGTGATAGAAGTGAGAAAAAAACATCTAAAAGTAAATTTAAGTAAACTAAAGTAAACTAAAATTTCAATATTTTCTTTCCAATCGTTTCTTCTATTTAAAAAAAAAAGAACTGTTTTAATCATAGTTATCTTTACAAACATTAAGGTCAAACAATTAAACAAAGGAAATTTTCTCTGCTTTCAAATCATCCTTCACCAAAGTAGCATCGTGTTGTGGAAATTAAAAATGTCCACATGAAGAAATGAACAAATATTTCATAACACAACTGGAAAAACATTTAATTAAATTTTTCTATTTAATTAAATGTTATAATAGAAGTTATTGAGTACCATAGTAGAGTACGGCAGAGTCTGTGTATTTCAGGTGAAAGGACAGAGCTGGTGTGCCAAGGTTCACCAGATGAGTCAGAGGCACAAAGAGGAACAGAGACAATACAACATTGTCGCGGCCAAGCTCATCTTTGTGTGAACATGTCTGTGTGAACGTGCTCTTTCACATGTGCTGTCAATCTCACAATAAACATTTTTTGAAAGCTACAATTTAGCTGCGAGTAGTACTGTCAGAGGTATGCTATGCTAATAGCAGCTAATGTAGCCTGGAACTTCACACGACATCACATGTCGTCACTTTTATCAGGTTTCACACAGCTGGAGCCACAAAAGACTAAATACATTTTATCTAGATTTTATTTAGACATAAATGGGTAAAATTAGTTTGGTTAAAACCAAAGAAAGGTTGGAAACCACTGCTTAAACAATGGTTCCGTTCTCAAGTTTTTTTTTTTTTTGTTTTGTTTTCGTTGTGTCTACAACTGCTCACTTTAGCGCCAAAGAGTCTTCTTCACTCCTAAAAATCCAAATCAACTGGACTTTTTGCTGCCACAACAAGGATGCCTGTTTCACGTCGGTACAAAACTAGACAGAGCTTGACACAACATGGTGTCTGCGATTCACAGTAAGCGTGGACTGTCCAGTAGAATATCCAGGCAACTGGAGGGCTTTGTGTGCATAAGAGCAGCCAGTGTGCCTTGACTGCATTTATAGATGCAAAACAAAATATGCAAAACGTACATCATGATAGTGAGGGCCAACTCACAACACTCTCTCTCTCTCTTTCTCTCACTGGTCTTTCAGTATCTGCCAGTTGACTGAATATTTACATCTTGACATGGAACTAGCAGAGTTGTTACCCTTCCTTGCTCTTATACTGTGGCCTCAAGTTTAAAGAAAAATCTAAATTTTATCTATATGATGCTAAGCTGCTGAAGATATTATTGGTAAAGACGACCTCTGTTTACCACTTCTTATGATGTCTCCTTTCAGATAAGGTTTGAAATTTAAACAAAGTGCTGATGCCTTTTCTCACCTTGGCCTATTTGCTGAGTTGCTATCAGCAACATGTGCTCTGCTACAATTCAACTCCTTTCAAAAGTGTCATCATTTTATTTTTAGGATAGTAATATCCAATAATTGAGTTTGATGTTTTAATGAATGCCTGAATAGCTAAAGTGAACATGTAGAGTGATTTTAGTGTATGGAAACTTCTTAACATTAACATGATAGTCTATGCAGGCTAATATGAAAAATTCCTTTTCTTCACTATATGTGAAGCTCTATAAAGGACACATCAGGATTTGTGTTGAATGAGATGAGAGAAACTGAACTGGCCCCATGTTTGTTGTTTCTTCTTTTCCTCGTCATTTCCCGTGTCATTTAAGCATTTAAATTTTAGACATCATTAGGTGTAGCTTCCATATATAGTATTTACAACATTGTAATGCTGTCCTGGCGTGAGTGAATGTGATATCAGTATACAGCACTTTATTTGGCAATGTTCCTGATGTAAACAATAAAAGCATATGAGTAATCCTGTGACTTATGTGTTTTGTGTTTGTCATGAGAGTGTAGTGTGGCCGTTGAAAGGCTGTTTGTACTGGTTGTGATTTACATTCATTAGTCTTATTGATGAAATACATGCCTGATTCTGGAATCATTTGATTTATTTGTTGTTCATTCTTTAACTCTGGTAAATAGAAGGACAAATAACAACACAGGATATAAAACAATTGTTCCCATTGGGGAAATTAGGTTGTGGATCAATAAAGCTGCATCTCTCATCGTCTATTACTCTTCCTTTATGAAAGAAAAGAGGGATATAAAGTATGTGGGGAAAGTAGAGTCATTAATGGTATGTTGTGGAGTTACATGTCATATTCATCAATTCAGCAAAACTAAGTGAAGTTAATCATTCAGACTTAAGTCAAAAACAGAGGACTTATTACAGCCGATTGTCTGAAACTCAAATTGAGATTCACCGTATTGCATCATGTAGCATAATTAATAAGGTGAAGAAGGGTTTCTCCTCTCGTGTCCTCTTCTCCAGACAGCACCACGCTGTGAGTGTCAAAACAATAAGTCTTCTTGCATCCAGATGGATGCTCTGCTAAGGGAGTGTGGAAACTATGATATGCCCTTTCAGTAGGGCAACCCCCCACACCCCTCAACAAACACACACACACACACAAATGCAAACATCTCGCGCCACCCCAACACACCCAGCCAGACACCCCAGTACTATGTGCTTCACTGCAACCACAAACCTCAGTGAACCAGATGCCACTGAAATAAATTGCGGGACTAATAAACAACATAAAGGGTCAGTTAGGTCTTAGCCTCAAAAGCACACCCTATGGGACCACCCATACAGTCACACAACAAGCTGGTAGTACATTTTGTTTGTCTGAAATGCATCCTGTGGAAGAGAGAACATGATGAGTGAGGAAAGGGGGAGAAAAGGCCAAACCTCAAAATGTTGACAGGCCACAAATTGAATGTGTTCACAAAAATGCTGCACTTGTCAAATAAACTGTTCACTGTCAATGCTTAAATCCAACCTGCAGCAGGAGCATATGTGTCTTTAGCAGGTTGGACTGGCATCTACCCGACATCAACTCTAAATATATTTTATGTATATCTCGCAGATTAAACAAACAAGATAAGCTTATTCATACATTAATTATTTTCTTATCATCTAACAGAGCCCAGCGAACTCTTTTCCTCTTTGCAGTCATTACTCTAAGCTGGCTCTGGCTCCAAAAGCCTGTCACTGTGCCAAATTAACTAAATTTTAAGTAATCTACGACCTTAAATGACCTCCTTCTGCAAACACAGACTCATCGCAATATTAAAGGCCCCAGTGGCCTTTAATCAACAGAACTAATAAATATTCTGATGGGTTAGCTCACTAATTAAAGCTTCAGCAACAGTGTGTTGTGATGAAGAAATAGATACTGGAATACATTACGCTTTAACACTAAGGTTATGATGCTGCTGTTATTGACTTTGTTGACTTGAGTACATAATGGCCCTCTCATAACACAATCCTCCATCACTGAGCAGCAGGTGAAAAGTGCAAGGCAGTGTGTGTGTGTGTGTGTGTGTGTGTGTGTGTGTGTGTGCGTTGGGGTTGATTTTCTGGAGTCTCTGTTATTGATCAACTGTTCTATCAAATCTTAGAAGATATAATATGTTCATTTTGTGCTACGAAGCAGTAAGGATCCCACTTATTGCCCCTTAATCTTTAATTCACTGAAGGCTGTTGGACGGAGATTATAGATGTTGTTTTGGAAAACCAAGACAAGGAAATCTGCTGAGCTGCATTATCTCAGTATTTTATCATTCCTCTTCCAATAGGCAATGCAGTGCCATTTTTTTAGTGTCGACACTCAAGGGCAAAGGACACAATAGGGTCTTCAACAATGGCCTGATGGTTAGACAATCAAGTTTGTGATTGATTTGTCAATGCACTGAATACCTGAATTGACTGGGAAGGTTAGACTCTCCATTCAGACTGAAATGATGGAAAAAATCTATTTATTTTCTACAGAGCTTATTACTGTCCTATTACTGTTGTCCACAGCTGAACTTTTCAGAAACCTACAGAACTGAGTACAACCAAGACACGCATTGTAACAATGCTGCAAAGCATTAGGAATTGATTAATTAATTAGATCATCCAGTTAACTCAACGCAAGAAATTAAATGCTTCATGATATGAAATGCTCTTAAAAAAATATTCAGGAGCCCCAATGAGTTCAGGCAGAAACCTTCTTTGTACTTTTTTAATAATAAAGAGATCCATGTGACAAATGTAGAGACAGCCATGAGGAACTAGACTCATGGATAGCCTCTGGCCACGCTGCTATTTGTTCTTCTAGCTATTGACTGCTATAGGTTTATGTAGGCCACTGTGTCATATGCTCCTCCCATTGTATAATGAGACACGACGTATCCCTTTGCAATTGGAAATCTAATCCTCCACTGGAGATCAATAGCAGCCTATTTCCTCTTCTCTTGTCAAGAATCCAACATAGTAGCAATGTGAACTAGACTGCTGCTCAATATTTTTTTTTAAAAAAGTAGGATATCAAACCATAAACTGTGTGTAGGCTTTCTACTGGTTGATGTATTCTTACAATAGATGTTATTTGGTAGAGTTTGAGTCATGTCCTCTGAAGGACACAGAATCAGATTATCTGTTATTATGACTATAAACTGTTTTAGGGATCAATGATGTTCCCCAATACAGGGGTGATTGAACGTTGTGTTTCTGTATTCTCAGTAGAAAAAAGGAAGCACTTTAGCAACTCACTATGATCTATAGTTTCTTGTCAACCACATACACACGCTGCCCTTTTAACCTCCTTATCACCAGAAACCAGGGATCCAGGAAGGAAGAGTTTTGGGAAGGGCCTGAAGTCTGCTGACCTAAGCTGAGTTTGGCAAAACCTTACGCAGTTTTAGTCACAAAGGTTGAGTTGACACAATGAATTGGTGAGAATATTCCAGACTAAACTGGGCCAGAACACTGGGTTGGACTGAAATGGGATAAAGTAGGCTAAATTGTGCAGCATTTGATTGCCCTGGGGTTTAGTCCACTCACAGACACTGAACTGAAGCGGACTGGATTGGATGAGTAGACTGAATTTTGTAGTCTGAAATGAATGTTATCAGAGAAGTAATAAATAGTAATAATGTCACATGTAGGGTTTGCTTCAAGTAATTCCTGTAATTATCTCTCTATATAATAATTTTCAACTTGACCGCCCTGGATTGTGATGCCTTCCTAAACATACCTGTAAAGAGTTCAACTGCCATTCTGTTTTTTTTTTTTTTTTTTTTTTTTTTTGACAAAGTAACTAAGTCTGTGCCTGGTAAATTCTTCTTAAAAACCCTGGGGCCATCATTTACATTTATTTCACAGAGAGAAAATCAAAGCCATTAAAATGCAAAAGATTTGATTCAAATACAAAGACAAGATTGGAAAAGAGGAGGCAGCATGATTTGTTTTTTGGGTGCAGTCAGGCTTTGCAAAACAAGGATATTTTTAACCTGGACTTGACCCCGGATGTGTTTGGGTATATGATACCAGATGCCGATGCCCTGGTGGCTGAAATATTACCTTTTGGATTTAAAGGTATACTATGCAACGTTTTTAAGTTAATGTACCAGCTTTGTAGACACTGTGGATGGTTAAATACTCCGTACTCAGTGAATGAAGGGTCCTGGCTGCCCCCCCACCGTCTCTTGGTAAAAAAAACCACACTTTAAAGATCAGTGTCTATGACTTAACAATGTTGGATTCAGGAAGGGCGGGTTCAGTGGTACAACGTTGTGCAATGATTTGCAACAGGCTTTCGAGGTAGTTTTCTCACATTTGGTAGGTGTGCTCATGTAGTTACCCAATCAGCACCAACGTGTATATAAACCCCACCAATTTAAAAAGCTGTTGTAAGTAATCTTAAGTCTTACAACAGGGCACATCTCTGTTTCTGTTGAATTAAATGTTTTTCTCCATATTATGCACAACGAAATCTGCCTTACTACTGAGACTATAGGGGGAGCTTTGTAGAGAAAAAAGCCACCAGACTTGCACAATGTGCCTTTAATGTGACTTAAGAAAAAACTGAAAGCTTCAAACAGACACGTCAGATACGACAGTATTGCACTCGGCTACTTTGTCATAGAATTTCAAACCAATTTTTAGTTTGTTTGTCTGTTTCCACCAGGAATTTCAGCAATTGTGTGACTCCGAATGGGCAAATACTGCGCACATGTGTGGTGTGCGTGTGTAGCATGGGGGTATATATCACTACTATGTTAAATAATAGGGTCATGAGGCAAAAAAAGAGGGTGATGTGCATGTTTACTGACAATTAATTAATAAAGACACTGTATCTTTTTTCTTTATTTCTCCAGTCCTTCCCTTTTTTCCTTCCTTTCTTTATCTGCCACACCCCCCTGCACCCAGCCTTTCTCTCCCCACAGCTCAGGGAGGGGAGGGGAGGGGAGGAAGACAGCTAAGACAGATGCCTAACTCCTTTATGGAAAGGGTGCTTCTGCCATAAAGGGGAGTCAATAAGGTACAACCAAGCTACTGTGAGTTGTGTCTTGTGGGCTGATCCTCCTCTTTTGTGTCAGCTGCTATCTCTACAATGGAACGCTAATGGGAGGCTTAGATTTCCCTAAGTGACACTGATTAATGGCTGAGAATGAAGGCAGATCCTTCTCCCCCTTATCAGTACAAGCCCACGCTTATCTAGCCTTAAAGTATGATGAGACGTGTGCCTTTGAAGGAATGTTTTGACTTTTTAGAAGTTGAATGAAATTTCCTTATAGTGCAGAAGAAATATCAGTAAGAATGGGATATGTGGCACAATTAGTGAAATGGCAGATGTCTGATAACAGTTTTAAAATCTCCCATGGCTTAGGGAGTTTGGGGGCAGTTTGTAGTGGTAATAAGATCATGTCTGTTATCTGTTGTTATAAGATTTAAACAGTGAATTTCATGAGATGATTGTGTATGTGTGTGTGTGTGTGTGTGTGTGTGTGTGTGTGTGTGTGTGTGTGTGTGTGTGTGTGTGTGTGTGTGTGTGTGTGTGTGTGTGTGTGTAAGCGCATCATTCATCATTGTAATTCATGGAGCAATGATGAGCACATTTGTCATTACTGATTAAGCACAAAGCATTACAATTAACAGGACTTAGCTGCTGAAGTAATGATGGGGCAGCTTCATCTTAGATAATAGTCTGCTGTCACCCAAAATGTCTGAGTACTTGTGTGACTCAGCTCAAGTGATGCAGGTACCAGTTAAGTTTTTAATACCAGAGTGACTGGTAGAGGTGGAGAATAACATATATTTGGTCTTATCTGCAGTTTAAACATGTCTTTGACTAAGACATGATAATGATAAAGCATCAATGGTTGGGTTAGCAGCAGGGCATATTAAATTGTGTCATCATCTTGACTTTTACTGACAACAATAAACTAGACTATTCCTCCCATTCATGTCTTGACTCGGGTCTTTAGAAGATATAGCACTTATTTACTGTAAGATTTATTGAAGCACACATACACTGCACTGCTTCGTTAACAGTTATACTGCTAATAACAAATAACTTAAGTTTGCCTTCACACTGAGACACCCCTGGAGCATTTGGTACATGTGTAACAACATGCTCTTTCAAACTTGCACAAAGATAAATTACAGTGATTGATTTATTCGATGCTACTATTTCTTAGTGCTTAGGAAGAAAAGGCAGCTTAACTGGGACACTTGTGGCTATAGCTAGTCACCAGACTGCATGATCATCCTCATTGCAAACCCACAAATGGCCATGTCCCCTCTGTTAGACAAAATACAGACTTTGTCATTAGGACACACACTCCCCGGCTTGCTTGAGCAAACTGAACACCATGGTTTGGAGGAATTGTGTTATTAATAATGTAGCCTTGTAGCCTTGTGTAGCCTAATGTGTAATGTAACTAGTAGTACATAAAAGGACAGACTTCTTTGGGAATCCCAGTGGACACTGTCAACAAGCCCAAGTTACTGTGATGAACTGTTGACTATGTTAGCAGATTACTGTCTGTTTACACTCCAGGTACATACAGAACGCCAATAGCATTAATTTGGCCACCTGAGTGAAGCCATAAAGTGACAAATGATCAGGTTAAACCTGTCTAATCTTAACTTAACTGTCTTATCAGTGACCTACTGGGCAGCTGGGAGCAAAGTTGATAAGGAACAATGTTTATCAGGTGATAATTCTTTATGTGTCTCTAAGTGACACCTTAAGCATGATATATAATGATGTGATTTAATTTGTTTATATAAGATATTTAATGGTGTAATTTTAAACATATGTGCTTTAGTTAAATTGTGGAATGGTAACATGGTAACAAAGGCTAGAAAAATATGGAAAATAAAAGGAAATACAGACTATTGCCAAATGAGGAAAGCCAACAATAATGAAATTTCCTTTGTGTGGATTTTCATGCCAGATTATTCTGATGGGCAGTAGACTGTATTCATTCATTCAGTGATTTATTTTGTTTCGTTGGAACAAAAACCTTTAAAAAAAAAATTAGCTTTGTAAACGTATAAAGGAAAAGAAAAAACTTATACGCTCATTCGTGTTATTCATTACAGTGGTATTACTGAGCAGCAAAGACATACTGTGTGAGTCTCATAATGCTATTCATTTCCAGCACTTGAGATGTGTGTTATGTACACATAGACACCATATCGTCCCCCTGGGAGCTGCCAATCGTTTTGTCTGGCCCAGATCCCTCTTTTGTCTCTCTCCTTCTCCCTCTCTCCCTCTCTCTCTTCCCACTCCTGCCTTCTTATCCTCTCCCACCCCCATGGTCCCAAAACCTGATATTAAAAACGGATTACTGAAAAACAACATGGGTAATTTCCTGCCGTCCTGAGAACTATCCCCCTGTTGTGAAGACTCTCAAACCTCTCTCTCCCTCTCAGTCTCTCTCTATCTTTCTATAGCCTGCCAGCAGTTATTTGGAGGAGTGACAACAGCAACAACAGTAGGAGAATGGTGAGGTGAGGAGGTGTGGTGGGGGGGGCAGAAGTCTATGTCTTTCTGTCTGCCTCTCACTCCTTCACTCTCTATAGCATGCCAGCAGAGATTTGGAGGGCAACAACAACAACAGTGGGGGATGATTTTGAAGAGAGGAGGCCTTTTGTGAGGGAGGAGGAAAAAGGGAGAAGTGGATGGAGGGGATGAAGGGCAAAGGAAAGGTGTAGCAGACAGAGGAGAGATGTGAGATATGGAGACAAGCTGGAGGGCTGCAGCGAGGAGAGAATATGGATCTGGATAAACTTTCTGCTCAGCTATATCTTCGTGCCATCGAGGAATTTGAGCTCCTGCCTGTAATACGAGAGGCATCATGACAGAGAAGGGTGTAGAGATAAAAACAGATGGATCTGCAGAGAGACAGCACAGTGAAAAATGGTTTGCACTTTCTCAAAAACTGCATCAATCAGAAGATGGTAATAGTCATCCAAAGAAAACACAGATGGTAACAACTTGAGTGGTTCACCTAAAAGGTTTTTTTTTTTTTTTCGCTTTTGCTATTGTCACTTTTTAAATTGTGAACATCTCTTTTGATAGTTGAACACTTAAATGAATATTCATGCATCTGAATCAGTTTTTCTTCCACTAGATTTGCATGTATCTTGCCCTGAACTGATGTGTAGAGAGAGAAGAAATATACAGGTTGACATCACAGTGGCAACACGTATATTCAGAATGTAAGCAATGTTTTACATATTATAACTGATATATTAAAAATGTAAGCATGAGACAAAAGATTAAATATCATTCACCAAAATGTTTATTAGCATTTATTGCATATCATAGAGATACAGGGGAGAAATTATGGTAATTACATGTGCTGGCAGAATTTGCCCAATTTCATGCTTCTCACTGGGGAAATTATCTTCATTTGCTTATGAGACTAACACCACTTTCATAAAGAAAACTTGTGAATACAGGATAACGTGCAAGCTTTCAAACCACATCTGACCAGTCTTCAAGTCTGTCCAGCCTTTCATACCACAGCTGAGCAGTTTGTGACCCTCATTGAACACAGGTGTGGAGCAGGGTCACGGGTCAGTTTGGACCCATTTGACCCGACGTCAAACATCCAAGAATCACTGCTGCTGTGACCTGAAAGAAGTAAACAAGTCTGTAGGGTTTCTATTTTACCCGTAATAGAAAAAAATGAAAGTTGTGTTGAAAAGCTCTGAGTTAAGCAAAAGATTATTACTTTATCTTGAATTTCTTTGCAAGCTGAACTAACCCTCTAACAATTTCCGATAATATCCTGATTTTCAGTGATGAAATTAAACACATTCATAAGCCTAAGCCTAATAGTTACACTCTAATTCAACTGCCAGTGATTACAGGGCAGTTACCCTGGTTTAAATATGGTTATGACCGAGGACGGACGTGCTAGAGTCAAATAGGGGGATGGGAAGAGAGTGGTGGATAGAGCAAGGGAAAGCAAGAGTGGGAGAGAGAGAGAGCGAGGCGAGGAGAATTTGTTGATTCATCCTCTATCTGTCATGTTTTCCTCTCTGGCTCTCTCTCGTCCCTGCTATTCAGGAGTCACACTGACCTCCATTCACCAGCTACTAACGAGGGCTCCACCCCTACGCACTGTAACACTACACTCTGGGACTACACACACACACACACACACACACACACACACACACACACACACACATACACAGTGTACA
The DNA here is from genome assembly GCA_016801845.1 of Polydactylus sextarius. Classification (NCBI taxonomy): domain Eukaryota; kingdom Metazoa; phylum Chordata; class Actinopteri; family Polynemidae; genus Polydactylus; species Polydactylus sextarius. Next base: position 10,165,575 of record CM028907.1, on the reverse strand, counting down.
AGTGCAACACAAAACCTTTTCTTACGCACTTCTTCTCCCTCATTTCAGTTGCAAACAGTGTTTTCATGCTCACAACAATCATCCTTTATCCGTCACACTCTGCGATACACACACACACGCGCTCACGCTCACGTCATTACACACCACGGCACGCATACTAGGCAGCACATACTGAGCATTGCAAACGATCCTCAATGGAATGTACATAAATGTGTGCGTAAATGTTTAATATATATGTGCATGTCTTCCTTCCATCTCAAGCAAGCTTTATGCACACACATACACACACACTGTACACAGGCTCAGCTTTTAGACATAGTCTCACAAATATACACAATGTTTTCTACACATTTCACACACAAGCACTTGCACAAACACCCACAGGCACTTATACCCTATAGGCTACACAATACATGTTCCTTTTGAATGGCAAACAATATTCTCCCGCCTTTCTTAGTCTTTATTACACACTCTTAGAATTGCAAACAGCCAAAGACCCCCCCATCCCTGCTCCTCCTCCCCCTTTCTTCTTCCATTAGCACACACATGCCCACATGCATAACTACTATACTTTCTGTACACTGTATGGGACAGCTGCTTGTGCGCCTACATACATCCCACTGCCCATTATAATACGCACATTGTGGTCAAATCCCCGTGGATCAGGAGTGGGCTGACAAGCGCCTCACTGTGCCTGAGGTCCCTCCAGATAAGCCATTGTAAGCCTTTCAGTATCACAATATAGGCTCCCCCTTCTACAAGACAGGATATAGGTCATTGGGTCAAAGGGACTAAGTGCTGTGTATTACATAGGAATTATGAATGTACATCGCCTCTACTCTTCCCAGTCTACCATAGATAATCACCTGCAGATTATCCCTCATCGAATGCTGCCCTTAATCAAACTGTGCTTAGAGAAAGTAGAAAGTAGTTTTAGGAGTAGCCCAAACATGAGCGGAATGGGCTCACTGCTAGTCAGGCAGCTCCCAGTGGGCCTGAGAGATCTTTTGAACCAAGTACAAACTGTCTTAAGTAGGTGAACTTAACAAAACAATGTAGACAAGAACTATCAAGTAGGCATGATTGTGATATGAACATGAGCACAGGCAAAACAACCTTGTCAATAGATAAAGCCGTGTTTGAGATAGGTGGAAGATACAGATGATTCTGGGTAAGTGTCAGTTGATTTATCATTTTTTGAGTTTTTAACCATGACATATTAAATTCTTCTGCATTTATTTTGAACTTCTTGGTAAGTCTTATATGCCTTTGGTAAGCTAAGATAATTTATATCACTATTGTGTTCATAGACTAAGTGTAAATTATGCTAAAGCTACCAGCCTGTTAGTTTAACTGAGTGTAAAACTGTAAAGACCTTATGTAAAGGTAAAAATTCCAACTACCAGGATCTCTAAAGCTCCCTAACTAGCACTTTCAATCTCTTTTGGGATTTAGGGGTTTTAAAGGGACGTTTTTGCTGGAAATATGTCTGGACCAGTGTGCCGAAGATAGGCTAACTCTCTCAAATTATCCTTTCTAAGTAATGCACCTGCAAAACGAAAACATGGTTATTCAGTTTCTTTTGAGGAATCTGACTAATTCCACCAAAATGTGACAATGTAACACCACTGATTGTTGTGAGAAAGTTATTTCTGAATTAAAAGTCCTTTTCCATCACAGGTTCATGACACCATTAATCTTTACATAAGTCACAGGGAAGTGGAAAAGTCACAGATATATTTTCCAGTTACATTCTCACATCAGCTGCCATATAAAGAACATCCTGAAGACAAGACATGTAGTGATACAGGACAGCACCTACAGTAGAGGACAATAAAAGTAAGTTTCTGTTACTTCTTAACCCACCCTGGTTTGGCAAGGTTATGTTCTCTGTCAGTCTCCTCCTTGTTCCTAGTCTCCCTCACTTGCTTTGGCATTCCTCCCACCTTTGTAACTGTGCATGTGACCTGATGAGGAGCAAGGGTCATGGGCCAGTGGTGAGGGGGCGTTGGGGTGTTGAAGGGGGTCTCTAAGCCCTTCTTGTTATAAGCAAAGCCCCCCCGTCTGCCGTCTCTTTCAGTAGGGAACTGAAATGAACTCCATGGGAGGGCACGGCGCTCAGTCGCAGGCGTCTGCTCACACCAACCCACCCCTAAGCTGAGAAGGGCCAGCCATCTGCGCCCTTTGTTTAAGAAGGAGGGGGTAGCCACCCCATTTCTTTTCTACACTCCCCTACACACGTACACAACCACAAGAAGGAAAACCTGCAAAAGAGGGCCAAATTGAAGATTTTCTTAAAGGTTAAAGAAATCCTACCTCTTACTGTTTATTTATTTTTTCCACCCTCCCCGACCCTCTCCATCTTAAGAAATAAAGAAAGAAGAAAGAATAGAAGAAAAAAGAGCTATATAGAGACAGTCATTTCTTTTTCTCTGCAGCTGGCTCAGTTCAGCTCTGGCCCTCCTCTTGCTCACTCAGTATAAAATATCAACTTTTCCCTCTTCTTTCTTCTCCTAAGTCTCTCCCATCTCACCGGCACACAATGACTGGCTGTGTTTGCCTGGGAGTTGCCGATTGACTAGCCGAAATTGTTCACACAGCGCATTGTTTCTGCCAAGACTTTTTCTGGGGAAAAAAAAAGACCAGGCAAGCTTCTAGAAGATAATGTTTGAATAATTCAACAGAGCAATAACTTTTTGCCAAAGTCTTTTTCACCAAACAGTAGATTAAGATTTGTACTTTTAAATATCAAACATAATGCAAATGAAAAAGAAAAATGAAGAAGGAAAAAAATAAATGTTTCCCTGGCAACAGCAACGGTTTAACTCATAACTCGTTTTTATTTGTGGTGAGAAACGCAATGGATGAAAGAGTGAAGAAAGTGACATCTGACATGTAATCAGCCATGGAAATGGGATACTAAAGGCCCATTCCACTTTTTTTAAAAAACCTCCCTGGGAGTAAAATATCACAGAGCAGGGTTCATGACCAGAGGCCTGAACAATACACATCAAATCACCATTCACAAGCTATAAGAGTGCTCGATGAATAGGAGGAGAACCCTTCGCTTTTGATAAAGCACAGATGTTCAATAGGGAGACATATTTAGACTGCAGAGAACCCATAAACGAGTTGCAAGGCTCAGCTATAGGGTCTCCTTCTGTCTATGTTTGTGTGCACGAGTGTGTGGTTGTGTGTACAGCTTATGTAGATCTGCTCCTCTTGAAAAACACAAAGCACACACATGCAAACACGTCTTGAAGGTTTATACATGTGCTCGTTTGGCACTGGCAACCTCAACATGCCCGTGAAGTCCTCACAAACTCATTCATTTACTCACTCACTCACCCCCATTCTGCCCCATTGTCTGTGGAGAACAACTCAGTGAATGAAAGACCTAGTTTTGGCTGTGGAGGTTGGAGGAGCCTCTCTTCCACTCTTTCTCTTTGGCTCCTATTGTTCGATTGGGCCTCTGCCACACTGGAGTTCTATCCACAGTATCCTTGTGGTGAAGTACAATTTATGTTTATATAAAGTTGAATTTACAGCTTTTACAATTATTATTAGAAACTTGCAGTACCACAGCAGCACAGCTAGGCTCAAAATGTTTTACTTGTTGTACTGTTAATTCCCTTTATACCATCAATTTACTGTAAGGATGTGTTTCTCTGTGTTTTCGTCTTCCCTCTTATGTGAGATTTAAATCCTCAGAAAGTAGAATAGTTTTGTGTGAAAGTAGAGATCGAGGTAACACTCGAATAAGAATTCAAATGTTACATGCTGATGACTAAGGTTCCCCTGAAGATTGGGAAAATCCAATAGCGTCAACAGATGTGTTTATCTGTGTGTATTTTAGAGGAGACATTTGATCTGTATCTCCATGGATACCAAGAGGATAACAAACAGCATGTTGCAGCCTCGGCCTTAATTTCATTATTGAGCTTTTATCCGCATGCAAAATTGCCAGTCTTTTGCTGTCCCATTTGTATGTTTTATTCAACTGCCAAATATCAAATCAAGTCAAGCCAAATTCATAAAAACACATTTAAAACGCTAAAAAAAAACATAAAACAAGACAATAAAATAAAATAACAATAAAAAAAAGGAGCAACGCCATAACAATAACACAGCAAAACTCAAGCCTGTTCTCAAAATATATTTTGAGAACAGGCAGTGTAGAGGCCAGTCTAACAAGAAGAGCCAGGTCTCACATGCTCATAGAAAAGTACTTTTCTTTTGGGGGCTAGAGCTGCAAAGCTATTGTATCTACTGTGTATCCACACTGCATCTACCTCAATAATAATCACAGATTTCAGATTTTTTCCAATAAACTTGGGTCTGGTACCACAAGGACTAAATATCAGGATTTCTGTTTTATTCTCATTGAAGTTTAGCACATTTAAATCCATCAAAATTTGATCAGCCACCTTCTACCCCTTTAACTTGCACTCAAGGTATACCCTGGACAGACACCAGCTTGTTGCAGGGTATCATTGAGACAAACAACCATTTGCACTCACAGTCACAATTTAGTATGCTCAATTCACCTATCGTCCAATGCCTTTTTTTCCAGGGGGGAAACCCATACAGATACTTGACATGAAAACTTCACACAGAAAGACCGTGTTGGCAGCCCGAGAGTCGAACCCAGGACCTTCTTGCTGCGGCGTCAGCGCTAACCACTGCCCTGCCCTGCTGCCCATCCAGAACTTTGACGTTCTAGTCAAACACAGGTAGATTTGTAGATATGCATCTGACTGTACCCATTTATCTGTTGCAGTGTAGCCATGTTGTATATGAATGTGTCATCCACTCTTGCTTCCTTCCTACCCTCACACACACACACACACACACATCCTTGTACACCTACCTATCTGTATAATATTAATCTTCACCTTAAACCAAGTCTCAACCATCAAATCACCATTTAAACTTGTGGAGTACAGCAGGTTTGGTTTATACAAAGCTGTCAAAGCCCATGTTACTTACTACCACATAGTGTAGTGGTCCCACAAGCAGAGTTGGCTCCTGCTTTTTGGCCTCCATGAGAATAGTAAAACAAGCCCCCACAAACATAAAAACACAGACACAGTGTTAAATGATGCATTTAAGCTGTCAGGGTAGTGATTGCAGTGAGAGGGAGTATGACTCTAGATGATGATGCTGTTGTAAGGAGGCCGCTGAGGTTCACACCCCCTCACTTTCATGATGATTCAGTGGCTATTACGCTCCTCTTCTCCCTTAGAGCCTCATCAAACATGGAAGGAATCTGAGAGACATTGCTGTAAATGATAGCTAAGTGAGGAATCAACATTATTCGCCTCAAAATGATATAAACACACCTCCTAGGTTCATTACAAGTGCTGCACTTTTCATATCACAGTACTTTCAGAGTCAAAACTAACAAGGAATATGAACAATAGGAGGAATTAACTGTATAAACAGTGCTTCCTGACCATGACAGATGGCTACTGATATAACCTGTGTTACTCCACTATGTTCTTTTTTCTACCACTACAAAGTAGAATACTTATCTATTAAACTCTCTGTGTCAGACACATGATATAACGGTTAATAGTATTGGTTATCATAAAAAAGGTTTCATAAGTTTACAATTACTCTAACCTAATAATAATGCAATCTAAATGTGTTTTTCTTTTCTAAATGCAATCTGAGTTCATTTAAGTCATTAACTTATTTTTATATTCTGACTATGTCATCCTGATTGCATGTAATACTTCACTAACCATATTACACAATATGTTGTCAGGTGAAAGTTCATTCATGATAACTGGATCAGACTGACACCTAGTCACATGCATTCAGACCAGTCTTATTCACTTAACCTAAATGTCTTTCACCTGGAGTCACACACTAAGTGTCTGTCATATCTTTCTAGTATATAAATTGTTATGCTACCTTTGACAGACATGGACACATCCATTTTTATAGAGTTTGCACCAGTAATCATAGCATCTGTAAACATCAAGTTATACTTCAGCCACTTAACCAGCCTGCAGTGACTCCTGGACAGCCAGTATGCTACTTGATCCTCTTCCATTTTTAAAGGGCGTCATCAGACAGGAAGAGATCAAAACATTTGTCCCAGTAGGTGGTATCTTTAAAGGTATTTTTGAGATTTCACATGTGCTGATATATACTTTGGTTTTATAGATCTATAGGTCTTTGGTTTTCAATTCTAGGATGCTGATATTGTGTTTTGCATTGCAACTTGGACACCAGATATTCTGCTCATTTACAATGGTGAACATGACCCTTCAGTTTAACTTGACCATTAAAAAGGAAACAAAGTTTAGCCGGCTGTAGTTTAGGAGGTGGGTGGGTTGTTCCCTATTAAGAAGTTGGTGTGATCTTCCCATTTCCTTGGGCAAGATACTGAATCCCAAATTGCTCTTCAGATGTACCCCATGTGTTTGAGTATGTGTGGTAGAAAAGAACTGTATGAATTGATGTGTGTAAGTATAAAGTGCTTTGAGTGGTTGTACAACAAGGAAATTGCTACATAAATGTTACCAAATGTTACTATTTACCAAAATGCTGACAATTTTGCTGTGGGGTAACCAGTAGCTTTATGGTTAATGCTTGAGTTTCATAAAGATCTGTTTTTGTAGTTTATTGCATAGAATTGATTGAATGATCGTATATATCCAAAATTACTCACCTATTACCTTGATAATGGTGTAGCTTTCAAGCCTTTTGACTGTCATATCGGATCAGTTTGGACATGTTGCTTTTCCACCTGTTTGTCAGTGGATTGTTGGCTACATGACAAACTGACAGTACACATTAGTGTGATGTTCATTTTAGTTGATGGAATTTTTCGAATTCGTCAGCAAACTCACTACACTTACGTATCGGCCTGTGGTGCTCGACTGAGCTCAGTAATGTTTAGTCTGTCTAAATTATTATACATTCAGGTTGATCATTTTGGTGAAAAATATAAACAGTTATTAAAGTTGAACAGGCAAATATCACAACTGAGACATTCACTGTATAATTTAGACTCCCTGACAATCTGGGTAAATGCAGCCATGCTTAAGTGTCTTATCCTGCGGGACACCCATTTCATAAACTGACACAGGCACACACACGACCCCCCCAGGTAGCACACCCCCTCCTACTGGGCCCCGTCTTATCCTAATGGGATTGCCACGGTGGAAGTCACCCAATAATGAAAATAATGAAATCAGCAAGGACCCAAAGAAAGGTTACTGCTCCTCCAGCAGGCACATCCCCAGCCAGACTGCACCCACTCCCTCCCTCCCAGCTCCAAAACACAGACAGAAAACCACAGAGGGGAGAAGGAGGGGAGTGAGAGGGGGAGATTTGCAGACAGAGCCTTAGGGGGGGAGGAAGGTAGTGTGTTAAAACAAGAAGTAACTGGGGGAAAGAAAAGGAGGCAGAGGTAGACTGTTGAAGAGATGATATAATAGAGGGGGAATTTGCATGATTCAGTGTGTTGATCTAATCACACCAGTCACCTGATGGGTGAGACTATTTGACTGGTAAACGAAGAAAGATCAAACTCAACATTCATATGTAGTGATCACTAAAGTTCTGTTAAGATACCTGTTCATTTTTCATGTGAATTCAGTCAAAAACACAACAAGTAGTCACGTTCTAAAATAAAAAATGTGTTTAGCAGAACAGGTTGGGAGTTAAGCAGAAACAAAGAGGGGGATTATTGGACTTGTGTGTAGAGGAATACAGGAGCTCCTCTGGGACAGGAAATGGCAGCAGTGACAACAGGAAGCTGGCGTGAAAATGACAGAGGAAGGATTCCCACAGCATCTCCTGTCTTCTCTTCTCCTCCATTTCCTTGTTGTTTTCTTCATCTCCTCTGGCTCCTCTTCACACGTCCCCATCAGCTTCTCTGAGTGCACACAGACATCACACCATGGTGTCTCCTGGGCCTGAGTCTACTTGTCTACAGCTACAAGAAAGATTAGAGCAGTTTGTGTGTGTGTTTGTGTGTGTGTGCGCATGTGTGTGTGTGCGCATGTGTGTTTGAAGATCATCTAATGTTGGCCATGTTTAATACTTTCAATTGAAGACAGAAAACAAAGAAATACACTTGGCAGTATTTTAATCAGCAAACTAGTGACCACAACCAGCAGGTTACGCTTGAAGCAGCATCTCAGATTTCCCGTTGACAGACATTTTACAGATAGCTTTCCAACAAACCCACTTCAGAACATAGACACAGAAATATTTGCCATGCTGGTCACTGCTCATATGCAGCTCTATTTATGGCATTCAGTTATCATCAATGAAAAAGAAATGTGTCTCTAGTTCAGAAGTTTTAAAGTTTTTCGATACTTAAAGAACAAGTGTATGGTGATGTTTCTGTTTTTGTTATTGCGGAAAAAACATTAATTTTCATTAACATGTAATCAATCTGTTATCAATTTTGAATTAATCCCACAGACACCATGTGTTTCTTCAAGAACTTGCTGACACACCAGATGTGTGTAAATGATAAATCCATTACTATTTGCAAAAAAAAAAAAACAGTATGCCATTTGGGTAAATTATGTAGCCTTTAAAAAACAACTTAAAGTACATTATTTGTGAACTAATGGAGTTGGTTGTGCCATATTTAGGTGTATGAAGTCAGAAAATATTGTTTGATACACAATAAAATTCCTAATTCCTACATGACATTAGGGTAAATGAGATCAGCATTTATAGCAGCACAGACATCATCTCATTGGAATCACAGTGATCAGTGGATTTGTTCCCTGAAACAAATTAAATCAAAACAGAATTTTGTTTTGAGTTCAACTCTGGAGAAACAGAAAGTTCTTCCAAAATGGAGGGTGGTGTGATATTGGCTGTGTCTCATCATGCTATTAAATATAGGCTTGTTCTGCTGCAGTATGACCTGCTCTATAAAAGACATGCAACATGGTTTGTCGTCAGCTGTGAATCATGGGAGCTTGTTCCAGTCCCTCCCGTTTTGTGAGAATCTGCAGCTGAATGTCATTGTGCCTCATTTTGGTTTGATCAAGTTAAAACAAGGCAGGGGGATGAGGTCAAGTCTCTTTCCCATCCTACTTCTCCACCCTCTACACAACTTCCATTACTGCCCCCCTCCCCTGCAGGTCATTAGGTCTTTGAACCTGTAATCTCTCTCCTTTTCTCGCTCTCTCTGTGCCATGCACACCCTCTCTCTCTCTTTCTCTCTCTGGTCTGTCTTTGCTCTCCTCTCTAATTTGAAGAGTAGACACTTCGCCCTGAGGCCCCCTCTTGTTAATTTGGCAGCATCCCACATCAGAGACACAGTGTAGAGGTGGGTAGCTGTAAAAGGGGTTTGTTTTGATGTTTTTTGGGGGAGTGTGGTGCCACACCTCCAGTGGAGCTACAGAGACAGCAGTCTAAAGCCCCTGCGGATAAATGACAGGTTAGCATGGCACCCGATGCAAGCAATATTTTGACTAGTATGTCGTCGCTGGTGCCACTGACAACAGAATAAGGACAAGCAGGATGTTTGTGTGTGTGTGTGTGTGTTTACCCCACTCTGCCTATCTGACTAACTTTCCCCTTTAACTAGGACAGAATTTGCATGACTCTGTTTATTTGTTTGTGCTGATTCTGTATGATCTCTTAAACTCTTAATAAGCATTCACACATCTGTGTGTACATCTTTTTGTATGGCTTTGTATTTATGTGTATGCGTGTGTGTACTTGTCTCACTAATGTGAATGTGTTTATTTTTTATTTTCATTAACTTGCCTTAATTTCATTTCTGAGCAGAAGTTTTTGCTGGTTTCGTCATCATGTGTATGTGTTCACAGTTTATGCAATTTATATCGTTTCAGTTCTGCATGCACCCATGTTCGTTTTTGTGGCCCCTGCAAATGTGTGAGCGTGTTTGTACGTAAGAATTTGTGCATGTGTGCACTCTTTCCTCTTTCCCGCTGTGACCATTGTCACCAGATGTCAGTGCCTGGGAACAGAGGCAAACAATGGTCACTGAGAGCCAAAGGGCAATCGCTTGGGGAGGGGTGACACCAGTCTGTCGTCTAACAGGTTTATGTTTCACCCACCCTGTCATTTCATCAGCATGCATGTGAACGAATGGGTTTTGTGTGTGTGTGTGTGTGTTTCAGGTGTCTTCCCTCACCCCAGGACATTGACGTCAAATATTAAAAAATGGTGACAATATGAAACCGCGGAGAGTGGCAGTGGCTGTGGTGAGAGAGACAGGAAGTGAGAATTGAGATTGAGAGGTGCAGTAGCAGTTGCATCAGCAGCACTGATTTGAGGAAGCGGGTGGGGTGCAGCTGTATAATGTGTTGTTTTGATACTGTATCACAAAGAAGGGCTGAGAATATCCTGGACTGAAGATAATACCCAGGAAGCCTTTCCCCAGTGGCTGCACGGGTTTGAGCCAAACAAAAGAAAAGCCTGACTGCAATCTTGATGGAAGACAGATTAGTATCTTGCTAGAAAGTCCTGACAAAGCAGAGAAACACACTGCTTGAGACCTTTGGGAAAATAAGCGCACTGACAGTAGCATAGCCTGCAGTGTCAACAGGAGGTCAGTTGAAGAGGCTCCCATGAAAAAATGCTTTGTCACCCCCCTCATACCCCCGTTCATTTTCCCACTATCTGATGGACGATGTTTTGAGCAGGCAGCAATTACGCACAGACACCTGTGCTAGCTTGCTGTCAGTTTGCACAGCAAGTTTTGTAAATACGAAGTAACCGAAACACAGAGATAGCTATTTGTTATGGAGCATGGTCAATTCAGCCTGTGATTTGCATGTGTGTGTGTGTGTGTGTGTGTGTGTAAATGTAAAGAGCCACCAGAGCTTGGTTTACATGTAAGCCAACAATTACAGTAATTGATCTGTGGAGAAAAAAACAACAGCAGGCAGGACACGTATTCAGCGCCTGTGCGATCAGGCTTGACCTCCCATGGAGAACAAATACCTATTGTGGCTGATGAGGAAAGGACACAAAGGTTAAGGATGAGGGTCTCTTTTAGAGGCCTAGTTAACCACACAAGTCGACAGAGGCCAAAACAATAGGAAAAAAAGGCTGATTTAGGGTGGTGCTACTATGCATCTGACATCACATTCTCTGTCTTAACACACAAAAGTCCTTTAATATGGATGCTTTCATTTGACGTGCTTACAGTATTTTACATTTTAAACATGGTTCTACTGTTGTATTTTAACTGCAGTTTCATCAGTTATAGAAATACATTTTGTGCTTTTAATCATTCACCTTGTGGAAACAACTTAGGCCGAGGTCAGAGGGTCAGCTGAGTGAATGAGAGGCAGAAGAGGTTCTTCTGCTGTTGTGGAAAGCTCAACCAACAGGAATACAAGGCTGTTAAAAGGTCAGCAGTATGAATGATCATACTTCAAAATGCAATGTCTTGCTGCCAGGACAAAGCTTTCACTCTGGAAGCTCTTGTGTGTTGTATTGTAAAGATATTCATTGATATTCTCGAAGCTATCACTCAGTTTCTTTACCACTCTTTCCTCCTCTTTATATCACTTAGTTACACTTTGTTTCCATCCTTTCCTCCCGCTCTTTTTGCCTGAGTGTAAATGCAGACACAGTGGATGTTGCCTAATTACCCATGAACACCACCAGCTGAAGTGGTCCTCTGAGAATGATGTAATTCAGTGACATTTACGAAAATGTCAGTGAGTTTTCACAGGAAGCAATAATGGACAAGAGAGAGCCATCATAGCTGAGAATTTTTATTGTGTCGATGCATCTCCCGTCCCTGCATTACGGCCTTCACAAGATTTGAATTTCATTTTGCCAAGTGCTGAAGAAGGGCTTCAATCCACAGAGACTGTATTGATGATGTTGACTCAGGAATGATGCAAAACCGCTCCTGTAAAACAAACTCTGCAAATTTCTCCAGGGCGAAAAGCAATTAGATCAGAGTTCAGTTTGCCTCAAAGTGTTTTTATATCGGCTGAAAACATTGTTACTAATGACAAATTGCGGGTGCGCATTGTCAACAATATTAGATTGTCTCTTTATCATTGTCAGCTGCAACATCAGCTTTTACCATGCTCATAACAACTGCTCTTCATTTAAAACAGTCCAGATCAACGTTTACGAGCTGAGATGGTCGATCGATCAACAAAAGTCATCAATTTTAATACGTTTGATGAGTAATTAATCAATAACGAGTCAACAACCAACTTCTGCAAAGCTGTACAAAAAACACAACTGAGCTTTGAGTTAAGATGTAAAGTTCACCCTGTTGACTGGCTTGCTTTAGTAGTCTAGCATGCTAACTATGCTAACAGCTAACTTTTCTAATTAGCACAAACTTCATGTACAGCTGAGGCTGACGGTTATAGTGTTAGCTTTATGGGTGTTTATGGGTGATGATAAAACAAAATGGAGAACCATGAAAGTCTGAAAACCAAACACGTGGCATTAGAGGAAAATGTCAGGAGATCATCAATGTCCTTAGAATTTGACCTATTGGGACCATAATGTCAGTATAAAATTTCATGACAGTCATTCATTGTTGATATAAGTCCACATACATATACACAGATGCTACTGTCGTGTCTTAAAATGCCAAACATTCCTTGTTTTTAGCTTTTCTAATGTGAGGATTCATTGCTTTCCTCTATTTTTTCTATATCATTGTAAACTGAATCGTGTGATGTTTCAAAATCATCTGTCCAGACTAAATGATTCACTCTTTATAAGTGTAAATGATTGTTTAAAAAAAGCAACTAATTAAACAATAATTGATTTAATTACAAATGTTTACTAAGAGTGAAAGGGTCTTACTGACGATGACCAATCCTTGTCACTGCCCCAACAGTTCATTTCCATTTAACAGACATTAACATTTATTTTTCCATTTAGCTTCTTTCCCCCTTTTTAACTTACAAATGAGCTGGTGGTTGTTGTGGTTTGGCCCTCGGGCTTGGAAAAATGAGCTTGTCTTATTGAAAATGTTTAACCTCTGTCCCTGTCTTTCCTCTGGATGTCTGAGCTGGCTCTCCATGACTTTATGACTAAGCTTGGCTCCTTGTTTTGACATGGGTGTTGCCTTTTAATTAAAAAAACATGGGGCTGCCTTTAATCAGAATGATAGCGTGAAGAGGACTGATGTGACCTGTCTGTGTAGGAAGAGGCTACAAACAATGTGTCTGTAGGACATCCATACCCCTGAGCTATAGACTCACTTAAATCTTCACCCTCACACTGTGACCACAGTCGCCTACTGGGACACATGACTCCCTCCTGCTTTGCAACATTCCTCTGTTCTCTGTCCCTGTACCACGTGACCTGACTGGTCTCAATGGTAGCTTGTGACCTGTTGAGCTTATGACCCCATGTGACCTTTCACAAAGGTGAAAATATTACAATCAGGCTGTAACATCTCATGCTATACTTTTTAGTTTCTGCTGGTATACATTAAATGTGAGGGAAAGTTACCCACAGGCAATCACTGCAGGAACTAAATGCAACCTTGAAAAAGTACAGCCCACAAAACTGCAAGTAACTCAAAATGGGGAAGCTGGCCTAAAGTTCTTAAGAGGATGTGGTTAAGTGCTTTTCAAAATCTCCTTGTTTTGTCAATGTGCTGGCGGTGGCATCTTTCAAACTCCAAATGAGGTTGCTCGTAAATCGGTTTCCTTCCTCCACAGCTAGCCCCCTGACGGAGGGTGTAGAGGTGCGGCAGGGGCAGGAGGGACCTTCAGAGATTCCCTCGTGCGTTGGACTTGAAAGTTTCTGTCTCTGTGAACTTTACATCAAACGGTCATGGGTTGCTGTTGCCTCTTTGAAGTGGCAGAGGGGTGGGGGGATTCAGAGCTGAGTACAGGCCTTTGCCTCGACATGTTCCGGTTCAAAATGGACTCTGTGTCAGTGTTAAAACAGCTCAGCTAAAGGTCTGCGGAGAATGGCACAACATCAAGGCTGAGGACTTATCTGTTGGTTACTATTCCTGTCTCTTAAAGGAGGACCTATATACACACTATAGTGCCATAATACACACACACAGTTATTGAAGGTCCCGTCTCAACCTTTACAGGTTGAGATAAGTCTTTTACATAGGCCTGTAAGACACAAAGGAAAACAGACCTTCAACTGACACAACCACTACATGTGCTGTCTCTTTTACTAGTTACCACTGCTATAATACAGGTATTTATACCACTACTATTACTACAAATTTAGTACTAATCAGTCGCCTGTTTTAAGAAGAATATCAGTACTAAGGGTCTCTAAAGTGACTTTATAAGCACTAAAACAGGAAATCTTTGCAACTACTTTCAATAAATACTCAATCAATGAGTGATGAAAGGTAATGTCCTCTCAATACTAAATGTAACTTCCATTTCTTTTTTATTTCAATGTTCTGTTCACTCATCCTCCTGACATCCTACAGCCTGAACCCTTCATTGCCACTTCATCTGACTTTCATTTACTACTGATGTGTTTCATTGTTTGTGAAAAAGAATCCTAACATGCCACAATACACCACGCATCTGATTTAAAAATATTAATATTAATAATAATAATAATAATAATAATAATAAATCCAGATTAAAATGACTAACAGATTATTTTTTTATTGAAAGCAACATTTGAGCTCCTTTGAGAATGACTGCAGCAGATCTTCACCTCTACAATGCTCTTGCAACTTATACAACCATCATATTGCTCTTTGAGCCGATGTGATACATTGAGTATGATGATAATAATAACAACAACAATGAAAATAGTTTGTTTTTACGTATATATAACTTTATGTACAATAATAAATGCATATATACAGTTTATGTACAGTAATATAGCCGGTTAAAATTTTAATTATGACTGAATATTGGCATGTAAAAGGGAATATTTAGTTATTTGTATTTTTTTTTTTTTTTCTCTGTAGATATTCAGACGGGCACAAGGACCGTGCGGACTTCTTAGGCAGAGGGGGCCGGGCTCTCGTTTTCCCATGCACCACCATCTACTGACATTGGCCACTGCTCCACATTAAACACCCCGCATTCAAAAAAAAAAAAAAAAAAAAAAAAAAAAAAAAAAGAAAAGAAAAGAAAAAAAGGAAAGAGGAACCATCTGACAAGAGCAGCGTCTACTGATAGCTGTCTCACTGTTTGTTGCGCTCAGCACGTCGCCAGGACAGAAGCCACAACAAACTGAAAGGAAAAAATGGCCAAAAGTGAAAGGCAAAGAAGAAGTTTGAAGAGTGAGGAGTTCTTTTTTGATTCTGAGGCGTCTCTCTTGGATCAGCAAGATTTCGAGATGTCTAGTTGTCCTTTCAATGACGTCTTCAACTCCAAAGACTCCCACATGGACCAGATCAACACTTTTCTGAAAAACGTACAAGTTTTGCTGGAGGCTGCTAGGTTTCTTGAGAGCGCCGAGAGGAAGGACGGAAGTGAGTTTTATTTGTGCTGCTTTAGACCCTTTTTTTTTTTTTTTTATTTGCCTCTAATTTTCAGGAAAACAAGACTTCATTGTCAAGAGACTCAGACAACAAAGGGCTGAGTTCATTCAACTAAAGCACCATTGCCTGATATAAGCACAGACATTGCACTAAATCTGAGTCATTTAGTCATTGCAGTTACAGGAGATTTACAAACGTAGATGTTTTCATTGTTTTTTTTTTTCTGGACTATTTTTATCTGCATTGTCTGCATGTTGGGCACCGTGCATCGCTTTGCGTCTACACAACTCTCAAACCAGTGATCTGTAATTTTCTCCCAGCAGCATAGATAAAGCACTATGACATAATGGTTAGGTGTGTGGGTGTGTATGTTGGCTACCACTCCGATATGATAAATCTGACCACATTGCAGCGCCCTCCAACTCAGTTTAGGATGATGTCATTGTGCTCCTGCAGCTCCGATCGAAGAAAAAAAATATAATAGTAAACTTAAATAAAAACAAAATGAAAATAGTAACATTTATAGATAAACGCACAGGAAACATCTGCAAAATGAATCGGGTGTTTGTAGGACATAGAAATATCTGACTGTTTTAATTAGCTTGTTTATCGTTATGTATATATATATATATATATTTAAAAAATGCTGATTTCACGTGTCATGATCACTGAAATTGCGTGCACATCCTGGCCTACATCTTATTAAATATAAGATCTGAAGGAAATGTTATATTAGAAAAAGGTTTTTTATAAATGATGATGAATATCCCCCGGGCGTTCCTTTTTTTAACAAGTCATGCTTTCAGTGCATCGGAAGATAAAGCTGTTTTTCAATCGCTTCTGTATGCGTCTGTCCATACAGAGCTATTTACATGCAAACAGTCGGGCATATGGGCTAATGCGCGCTGCAAAAAGTAATTTGAGTAAAATTATCTGTAATAATGTAACGTGGGAGTTTTGCAGCAGCAGAACACAGCGGCTCCTGACTTCTCGATTGTTTGCTTCCTGCTATTTGTGGGCGTGTCGCACTGGTTTCCACATGGCGCAAAGCTCCTCTACGATTGCTCAGATGAGAGCTCAACCCTCCATGCCTGTCAAAGACATCCCACCAATCAAACGACCGCAAGGTAGTTACGTCACGTGTTGCTGGGCCTGGCTTCAGCCGGCGAATACACTCCCACGACCGCGGTGAATCACGGGACTTGTAGGATGAAGGAATAGGTAGAAGAGAATGACACTGTTGGCTGTGAAGGAAATTAATGACACAATGAATACTTGTGTTTAGATCGTAACACATCAATGACGGCCTCAATCGATTAGCCTACTTGATCAGAGTTAGTTTTAATTGTTTTTTGTTAGTTAATACAAAATAATAAGATTTGAAAAGTTTGAAAAGCTTTTATAGTGTATACAGATATGTAAGTAGTGTTAGACATTTCATTATTAGCCTGTGATTCAGTTTCGTTTCCCAACATTTTAATTTGCAACAGTAATAGACTGGTTTGAAACTTGCATTTTAACCACCATTTAATCTTGTAAGTCTAAAAAGTAACACATTTCCTTCATATATGTAGTAATTTGCTTTTGCGCAGAAAGACTCGTTTACCCAGAATGCATCGCGGTCAGACCGGCCTCCCCCTCCGTTAGGTCGCCGCCTCTCAGCTGTGCAGCTAGGTAAACAAACAGGAGAGGAGAGGAAACGAGCTGCGGGAGGCACATTGCTGGCTCTGGTTTCCCTCGGGGAAGTTTTATATTGTTTATATCCGTTTTTATAAAAACAAATTTAATATCGCGTTTCCTAGAAACTTTTAATACTTTGATACACTGGTTTTAATATTTTCTAACCGGGGGAAAAAAGGATTGGCAGTTAAGCTTGCTAGCTTGGAAACATAGTATTTTTTTTTTTTTTCTTTTTCTTCTTTTCTTTTTCCCTCTCCCTTTCGACAAAGGCAGCTTATGAGCCAGCGAAGACCACGAACACGATAACAGCACGATTTATTTAAAGTATAATTCAGTGTGGTTAAAAAACTGATGTACGGGCTCCCCTGTGTTTAAACGCGACCAGTCGTCGCTGTCGTTTGCAAAGCTAACGTTGTACGCCGAAGGGCGCAGAGCTAACGTTAACGGCAGCCAGCCTCAGGAGAGAATGACGGCTGTTCAGCTGATAAATATCCAACGGTTACTGGAAGCTGCAGACTATCTAGAGAGGAGAGAAAGAGGTAAATATAGATTCAGATGTGTTTAAAACTGAGGTGGGAAAAAAAAGTTATCAAACAGCACTCCCATGTCAAATAGGGAATGTCATGTCAACGAAAAAATGTAAATAAGGAAGTGTCGCCAAGAGATTTTGACGAGGAGATCATCAAGTTACAAATGTTTTTTTTTTTTACTCAAAAAACTTAAAGATTTGTGTTGTAACGTGCAGTGAAAAGAGACCAAAACTTCCTCCCCCCCACACACACAAACGATTGACTTGTTAATCACTAATTTTCTCTCACAACAGAGTGTGAACACGGATATGCTTCGACATTTCCTTCAAACCAGAACACAAACTTCCAGAGGCAAAGAAAATTCCGAAATAAGAAGTTCAGCAGTAACCACAATAGGTAAGAAATAACACGCCTGGGAAATTTAGGTGTTTTTTTTTAACGCTGTTGTGTATTATCTATTGCTATAAGTGACATGTCTTTGTTAATCTGTCATATGTACGTGATGTGTTGTACAGGGGATGAGTGATGAGATGTGTTGCAGGCAGCATGTGATTATACACTCGCTGCCAGTGCTTTATCGCAATGTTTTTTGGTAAACAAGCGAGCTGTCATCAGAGGCTGAATATAGTCGCTGGCAAAAAAAAAAATACACGATCTAGTCTTTATTTTAAAAAGAAAGAACGTTTGCATATTTATAATTGGATCTTTCTCAAACTTCAGGGGGGAGCATTTATTTGTCAGGTACACACACACACACACACACACACACACACACACGATCGTCCACACTTGTGGGGGGGAGGGGGCAGTAGCAGAGGCTCTGCTAGCTTTTCATCAGCTGATTGTCAAACGGACTGCAGTAGCTGAGGTTAGGGATCGTGGTGAAAGTGACAGCTTTGAAACAAAAACGTGTCATTTCTACTGTTGTGTACTGTGCTGATGCTCAATTACATAAACCGATAACATTATGTTTTAATTCAAATTTAGTTTATTTTTTGAAGGTTTGATGCAGCTCATTCTCATTTTTTTTAGCATGTCACATGTTTTTTTTTTTTTTTACACTGTGGGAGAAAGGGATGTTTTTGTCTTTTACCCTAAAGGAAAATGTTACTATTTATGGCCAGTGTTGTTTTCAGACATCCAAAGGTGAATATTTGTTGTCTTTTTCAGGACTGATAATGTTTTAGGGTAATCAGTTCAGTAATTTTTAAGTCTCACCTTAACATACACCTTTATCCTATGTTGAAGGCACTTTTTGTACATGTCAGTTCAGATCTGTTGATGTAGTGGGACGTGTATAATCATTCATTGTATTTCCTTGATGTATCACTGTCTGATAATCACATCATTAAGTGACACAAAGATTAAGGTCCTCATTGAACACAGTTCTGTCACTGATAACAGACAGAAACTTGTACTTAGTGATTGGAGAAGCAGGTGAGAATCTCCCAAGTTGAGACCCATTGATATTATGTTTCTCTTGGTGCGACGCTGCTCACATTAATTTGGTCATTGACAGGTGCACATCAATCGGAAGCCCCGCTCTCCCTTTCTTTCTGAACCTTTTAATATTAATGTAAGAGTGGGCTACAAACAGGAACTGTGCGTTACTCATCATGAGCGCACAACGCTGCCTAGTTCTGCATAGCAACAGTCGTGATCAAATATAGTTCTGAGACCAGTTTTCATATTACTTCCTAAGATTTGATCCTAATGGGGATTTTCTACAAAAAAGTACCAAATGACAATGTTTCAGAAAAATTTACTCATCTGTGTATAATTAAATCATAAAAAAGCAATAAGCTGCTTGTGAGATAACTGCCACGGTGAACAACTTTTGAACAGGAACTATGTTTGGTGTTGGTTTTGCTCTCCACAGAGACACGTTCACAACTCACTTTGTGATGTAACACCATTTATTATCTACCAACTGCCTCATATTGTGATGCGTTATTTTTTCACTCCCACTGGAGTTACACACTTTGCAAACCAACCAAACAGCATTACTTTGACATCCCCCTGTGTTGTCAGGGTCACTGAATGGGGCACATGTGTGCGTCACAAGTGGTCCACTTTTATTCAACGTTTTATTCATGGTTCGCCAGCATAGGTGAGAAGTCTTGCAAATAAGTCCAAGCTGTGATCCATTTTCACCTCCTCACATTTTCAGATGACACTGTCCACAAAAATAAATGCACCTCACATCAGCCAGAGACGTCTGAACAACACACACCATTCAGTCATCTTCTGTGAATGCATTTGTAATGACAAAACCAGCTGAAGATTTTATTGACACATCATAGCATCCAAATAAGAGCATCAGATTGTACCTTTACCATTACTGTACCATTACTGTTCTTATTCTTTCCCCATTTACAGGCAGACCATAATTATTGTTATAATTATGTTAATCTAAACTCTTAAGATGTAACAATAATATATACATTATAATAATTACATTAACTTGACCCTACATGATGTGTTTTCTGGCACCAGCTTGCTTCAGCTGTAGTTACCTTCTCAGTAGCATGTTGAGGCTTAAACTGATGAGCTTATCTGACCCTGTCCTCTCCTGCCTACCGTTTATAGCAGGGTTGCTTTATCTCATTGAGCCACTGTGTGTGTCTGTGTGTGTATACATGCGCATGCACACACACACACATGCATGAATGCCTGCACTAGGACGAATGCCGTATTCGTGTGTGGCTGTGAGACACTTTATAATCTATATTGTATTGTTGTTGAGGTCCAGGCATGCAGATATCTGATTCAAGAGGCAGGGAGAGGGGTTTGTGAAGATAAAAGCCTTTGGGAAAGTAAGGTGACTTAGATTGATTTCTTTGAGTAAGAGGCCATACGAAGATATAATGTGTGTGTGTTGTTTACCTGCCATCTTTAGTTTTTATGATGACACGGTCCTTTGACTTCCTGCTATGAATTTTAAATGCAATTATTGATGTAGTCCCACAAAAGACATTTTATACAATTCTAATTGAGTGCTAATCTTCCAAAAAGCTATACTGCACCATACTGAATCACATTGTGGTGAAATGCTCAGTTTGGAAATATTGCAAAGTGGGATGTGGGTAACCAAGCAACACAAACTACATGCACAGTGACAGCTGATGACGTAAACGAAGCTCTCCAAAGTATTCATCCATCCTGTATTAGTAAAACTATGGCTCTGACGCACATTTGAAAAATACACTTAATATCTAAGTAAATTCTCCAGTCCATTTTCATGATGATGTTTTTGAGGGTAGCGGCTGAAGAGAAAAGATCAAGCTGGTTTTAAATTCATCCGGTTTGTGTGTGTGTGTGTGTGTAGATGGTGTGATTTCAAACACAGTCATACATGACTACTACAGGTTTGTATTGGTGACAGTTGAAACCTGTCGAGAGCATGTGTGTGAGCATGTTAGCCCTCCCAGGTTCTCAAGAAATGGTCCATAGACCCTGTCATGTTAAATTATATCCTGCTGTTTTTCACTTATCATGCAGTCAGTCTTTCATACCAAACTAAATGAATAATTATGTAGGTAAGTCGGACATATATGTAGTATTTCTATTATTGCGACTTTTACGGACTGAACCACAGCTTCAGAGAGTGTGTTTTATTCTTTGTCTACATATCCTGCTTCCATATCAACGAGATGGCAGCTGAGCTCAGTATTGAAAGAAAAAATAGATGCAGAAACGAGGAATGTTTATGGCAGCATTGATAACCCACAATTTAGAGAAATGCTGTACATGATGTACGTGACACACACACATACGCACGCCCTGTGGAGAGTTGGAGTGCAGTTTGTGTGGATGGGCCATTTAAGTATCAGGAGGAGGCCTTGTCTCCCTTCAGTATGTTGCCACACAAAGACACTCTTAGGGACCAGCTGATTCACTTTACATTATTAACAGAGCACTGAACCCTGGCTGCTGTATGATGTGAAAGTGTGTGTGTGTGCATGTGCATGTGCATACACATACACATACACACACATGCCTAGTATGAAGATTAGTTAGCGTATGTGGTTTCAATCACACACACACACACAAACACATTCTCTCAGAGTTATGCTGTGCATTATTGAGGAAGAGGCTGTACAAAGCCGCAGCACATGCCTGGTTGTCACGTTTGTTAGTGTGAGGGCTTCGGTGCACTGGCTCCAGATTTAGTCTCATTTGGGAGTAATTAACAAATTCATAAATCAAACTGGACAAGCTAATTCACTGTGCCTACCCTCTCAGCTCCTGTTTGTCTGCATCATGTAGTTATTATCTTAATATTACACCTTATTTCCCTAGAGTGCATCACCTTATCAGGAGGAACTAATTCTGTAGGTCTTGTTGCTTGTTAAGCATGAAAAAGTCTACATTTGCTCTTTATCTGACAACTTCTCTTTTCTGTCTTTCAGGTCCACACATAATGAGCTGGAGAAGAATAGGTGAGTCAGTATTACATTTTTAAAACGCATCACTTCTAAATCATAGAGCATGGCCTACAGGCACATGAACGTCCTGCCCTGACATGTGAATAAGTCCATTATGTCCTACTTTCACTTCACTTTCACTTCTTCAAATAAGCACTTCCTCTTCAACCTTTCCTTGAAATCAAAAAGTAAGGGTTGACCCACTTGTGCCCATTCGAGGACATTTCCTCCTCTCCTCTCGTCTCCCAGTGTCCCCCTCTTGTGCACACACTCTTTTTACCTTTTATGCAACAGTTTGGTTGCTCAAGTCTCTGAGGTGTGTGTGTGTGTGTATATATATATATATATATATATATATATATATATATATATATATATATATGTGTGTGTGTGTGTGTGTAAAGACCATACATATTTATTTCTCACTTTCTTTATGCAGATATAATAAGAACATACTGGAAATTTGTACAAGTATTTAAGTACATAATAGTACAATACATAAAATGTACTTCTGATTCTGGATTCAGACTCAGGCCACCTTCAGATTTGTGAGATCAGCAGCTGATGTCAAGACCTCTGTCACATCTGGATTTGCCAACAGCTAATGGCAGGCTAGGCATGTCTATCAGTGATCTGTGTGTGGAACAGAGACTGGAGCAACAGCTTACTGCTTGTGGTTGTTGGTCACTGAAGCACAGCTGGGGCAATAAATCTGGGGGTGGCCAGAGCCTGAATCATTAGTACATTTTATGTGTTCTTATATACTTTGTACAAATTTCCTGAATGTTCTTATTATATCTACATAATGAAAGCAAAATAAACATGTATAGTCCTTACAGCACTGCCAAAGCAAAACATGTGGGGTGCTTAGAACTTGTGCTGTATATGCAGGTGAGGTTGCATGCAGACAGAGTTCGTGCTGAAGTCAAAGGTTCAGTGCTTGTTTTGATACAAAGCTGTTTTTGATTGGTATGTAGTAGTGGCAACAAAGCCTATATCTAGACAAAATGCCATTTCAATGGCTTTCAAGTTTGAGAATAGTTGTACACTGAGTTGTATCTGCATTCAAGATGGTATCTACAGTAGAAGGGTGTATGCATGTGGGGTATTCAGGGGGACCTAAGCTTGCAATGGTTTTCTGCATTTTTTCTATTGAGAGCAAACCCTGGTTTCTTAGAAGCCCTTATCAGATCGAGTCCCCCACCCACATAGGTTGCCTGCTGGTGTTTACGTTCTGTGACTTTGCAGGCTTCAGGAGTCAAGCTGTAAAGGTTTTTTTTCCAACACCATAAATAAGAGCGGCTAGACTTTCAAGATTTATGGTAAATAGAAAAAAAAAAGCTTGCCTTCCATTTCATTATCTCCGAGGGTGTGGGTACAATGAAAGGATGTGGGAGGCTGGATCCATTCAGTGTAATTACATATCACCTCAGCCTGTTTTTCTTGCCATTCTCCCTGGCAGTCTCTCCTAAAAGGATGGGAACATTGGAAAGAGAGGCGTCCAGAGAGTTAAATATAGCCAAGAGTTGATGTGTCATCTCAGTGCTCATATGTGATGCCACACAAAGCCAGCCGGTCGGCTGACTGGCCTCAGCAGATTGCAGCACCCATGTGGGGGAGCGTTCTTTTTTTTTTTTTTTTCTCACAGCGTTCCACCCACACAAATACATTTCAAAAAAAAGGTGTCAGAACAGTTGTTTGTTCCCACAACACAGTGTGAAAACTGTTTTCGTCATTCCTTCCACATTCTCGCAACCATTCTTTGTAGTATGGCCCGTTTCTGTGGCCATTTATGGCCTATAATAATCCTACCAATCAGAGCGGACCAGTGTGTGAAGCCCATAGATGGCAGAGCAGAAGGAATCAGCGCCGGATTGGTGGCATAGCACTGAATTATGGTTACTGCAGAGTTATGAACCATTAGATAGATAATTCAGTTAAGCAGTTGATTGATACTGTGCATATAATAAAACAGACGCGACCAGTAGCAAAAAGAGACTAACAAGGTGATTTAACCACCCGTTTGGGTATTTGAAAGCATTAGTTTTAATTCCTGTCATGTTTCCATCCTTTGAAACTTGCATCCACTGCCTCCTCCTTTTCCTGGCTCCACCGTGCAGCCATGCAGGCTCAGAGAGAATGGCACCACAACAGAGCAAGCCTGGAACAGACCATCCTGTACCATACCACACTGTACTTCATCCACTTACTGGCCCCTCCCACCCCACCGACTTCCATTTTCAGCTCCACAAAGTCAGAGTGTTGTTGTTGCTTAGTAGTTGAACAGTGGAGGACTGATTCGAATTTCCATTAGCAAAGAAAGAGGGTAAAAATTGAAATGGTAATCCATCTTTTTAGGAGTACACTTAAAGTCAGATTTGTTCATAATCCCCCCTTTTTGCCAGCAGTTAATCCAATTCCCTTTAAGCACATGCTCCACTGTAAGCTATATGGATCAGACATAGTTGTTCACCCAAGTGTGTCAGGCTTATACTATGATTCTACAACAGCAGCAGCAGCAGCTTTCGTTTCATCTCAGCACACTTCCCAAGTCTTTTAAATTGGAGGCGGCTCCTTTATGGTCCAGCCCAACTGTGGCCTCTTTTTTTGTCCTCCAACGCTTATCAACCCTGTGTATCTGCTGCCAGCAAGACGATTTGCCTTGCATGGCTACCACAGGTCCTGATAACCTCTGTGACAAGCAGACTTGTCATGACAGCCGAGACCACAGGGCGCAGATAAAATGCACTGAAAGAAGAGGGGGAAACACCCAGATTCCAGATGCTCACACTGTGCAGTGAGACCAGATAACACGGTGGCTCTGCTGCTTTGATCATTTACTTCCCAACAACACTATTTTACTTCCACATGTCACTACTAAATTACACCGCTTTTCTAGGGTTTGACAGTCAAAAGCTTGTACGCACGCGCTACTTTGATCTCACAGCCGTCCAACCATTAGTCCTTTTTTCTTTGAAACATTTTGTTAACAAATTACACAGCTCTGGTCAGCTGGTTAGCTGTTGGAAGATTTTTGTTTGTTAAATAGATCAGCGAACAATTTTCCTCCAAGTACCAACAGTGTAGACAATGTTAGCTTTTCTGCTTGATTCTCTATGAGATGAGTTGAGCAAACAGTGTGTGTCAGGGGAATAGTAAAAAGCCTCACTATTGCCCATTAGAGTTGGAAACCTCTTGTCCTTGAGTCTCAAATAAGGAACATCCATAAGTTTTGCCCTTTCAGGATTATTTTTTTGTCTCAGCTCTGTGAAACTGTAAATGAGGATGGTCACGGCTCATTTGCAATCAGCTTTGGGTTGGTGTGTCAAATGTCTGTTTTTTACATGTTTGTGTGAGGTGTGTCTCACTTACGACTGTATGCCTTATCTGACTATAGAGCTGACTTTTTTTTAAAAATCTTATATCCAAGTTAGGGGAACGGTTGCAGGTTCAGGGCTTGTGTTAGACACTAGATTCAGGAACATGCACTTTAGGCATGACAATGATATCCAGTGTTACCAGTGGATATCACTAGAGTAGGTGTCACATTTTACAAATGGTACATATCAGTGTTTGGGATTGAAGCACTTTGTGTGTCTCTCTGACAAGTGGAATATAAAACTCACTAGTGTTGTTCCAGCCTTGGGCTTGGATGAGCAGTGAAACATGAATAAGCCTGAGCTGTGCTTTCTCTGGCTGTGCTGATGCTCCTTGAAGAAAGCCAAACTGCTTCACCAGTCTTTCTCTTTTCTGCCCAGTGAGTGCAGCCTATTCTCAGGCTCTGCTGCAGGGCCTAAAACTGGGACCATTTGTTCTGACCAACGTGACGACTTGTAAGCTTTTCTTGGCTCAGAAAAGCAGCTTAAGGGACTTGATCTTTGGTCTGGTGAGCCAAGCTAGAGCACGCACACGTGCAGGGGCATTCCCCCCTCCCCACTCCCTCAGGCCACCCGGTGATAGTCTGTAACAGCCTAGCTTGGCTTTGGCTTAGCTAACGACGATGTCAGAGGACAAGGAAGTAATTGACAGGCTGATTGGATGAGCAGAGGGATAGTTCGAACACACCTGACTAAGGGATGCTCTGAGCAGCACGCAAGCCTGATCCACTGTGGAAGTGTGTGCACAGTGAGCATTTCTACTCTGTAATTAACACAGTGAGACATGAGCCAGTGTAAGGATGGCATATTCACACCAACCACCACAAACATTCAGACAGTGATGAATTGTGGCTGTGGTTTGACATGTGCTTCCTCTGCCTACAGATGTGGCAGGAATCCTGCTGTAAGATAGTGAAAATAATTTGTTAAAGCTGTGTACTTTGGCACCGTCTAAGTCCTGGTGTATAACAGCCAAGACAACTGCAGTACATAAGGTGAAATACTTGCATTTTCTCTCATGCCATGTGGTTGTGCAGGTTTCAGTTGAAGTGGAAGAGGAGTAAATTACCCTGCATTGATTTGCACTACAATTGCACCTGCTCACTTTGTAGCCAGGTTTCTGACAATACAATGTTTGTTGACTGGCACTCTCACATACCTTTTTAAGAGATGTGCTTGCTTTAAACGTAAAGAAAACGAAAAATCCACAGGCTGAAAAAGAAACTGTGGATTAAATACACCAGGTTTTTCTAATTCATCAGTAAGACAGAGTAGAGGGAAAACCGAATATATGAAACGAGGGGGCAAAACACTGTGAAGGGATGAAAGAAAGTAAGACTTTGCAGCTACTTCAGTGGGAACTGCAGGGCTGAGGACTGGACACGTACTGCTCTCTCCTGGTATTCCCACCGGTTTGCTGTCAGATGGTTGAAGACGGTTGTAAAATCAGAGGTCACCACTGTTTTGACTCACATCTTCAGACTCCCATCACCACACAGATGTTCTGCAGACAGGTGTAAAAAGAAAAAGGCCCCTCACGGGGGATTGGATGTCAGTTCTTGAAGGTTCACCCACCACTTATATCTCACCTCTTTGTCCTGACCCTTGACTCACCTTATCTAGGCGCCTTGTTGTAGTGCCCTCATCCTGCAAAATTGCATCCACATGGCATTCTGTGGAAGGACAGTGTAATCAAACAGAATAAGGGTGGACAGACATGTGGGCTTAGTCAGCAGGTTAAAGCCTGGGCCGTCTGACTCAGAGCTTGTTTTAATTCTGACTGACTGACACAGGGACATTGACAGTGAAATCAATTTGTTTGTGGGTGTTCAAATTAATCAGGTTGAAACAGGCACTGTGTGTTCAGCCTGTACTTCAATATTCTGCAAAGTGTTCAGTTCCTCCCACATTGTGTTTTTCAACCTGTGTCATTAACAACATTGTGTCAGGTTTGTTGATAAGCACACTTTGGGACAAATGGATGAGGCAGTGGTTACATACTGTTCCAGGAAGAAACCCCCCTCACCCCCCACCCCTATTTTTCCTTCCTCCTTCCTGGAGCACGTTGTCACCTAATCAGTCGAACTAACTTAATCTGGAGCTCAAGGAGAGAGAGAGAGAGAGAGAGACAAAGAGATGAAGATGGAAAGGGGGAAATAGGATGCTTGTCGAAGACACAAGACAGACTCCATTAAACTAAATCTGAATACGGTTTCTATTTTTAGCCGTACAGCTGGGGAAAAGGAAGGAAACACCACTGCCTTCTGACCAATCACAGAGTTTAGCTTTTCACCAATGACAGCATGAGAGGAAGAGGCAGTAGGAGAGTTCCCCACTCCTTACTCCCACAACAGCTACCTCACATCCTTACTCATCATCAAAGCACATACTGAATATCATTAATTGTCACTTCCGCTTTAAGTCTTACCCCCAGTGGAAAAGCCTACGTGCCAACTGGGTTAAGTGACTTAACAAGATTCGTAACTAAGTTTAACCTGGGTGAATGAAACAGTGAGTGTGTGCGTCTTTTTAATCACAAGAATGTGCATTACATGCATTAAAGTTTGATGTAGGAAATCTGTATCACACGACCACCCCCCACCCTGTGTTGCATGTACAGATGATGTGGTCTCATAAGGCAACCTCCTCCCTCCCACATACACATACACATGCCCCACCCTCCCCTGCCCCTAGACTCAACATCTGGCTGGATATCCCAGGCTTTACATCACGTTCGTTTCAGAAGTCGTGGCATTATTGGAGTTTTAATCCAAAGCTTCTACCTTCACCCTTTGAGTCTGTGAGGCATCCTGGTGACTTTGGGGTATCCTCAGTATGGTCAGATGTCACATTTTATCTATCATGCACGTTGGGTATATTGATGGAGATATGTGTATTTTGTTGATGAGGATATTATATATTTAAGATATTGTAAATATAAAATATCAGATATTATATATTTAAGAGTGTATGTAGTAGTAGTGACTTTGGGACACTTTTGCTGTAGACAGGTGTATTGATTACATTGCTTGTTTCACTTTTAGGTAACGTGATTCTTGTACAGTGCACTTAATCAGATGTCTTCCTCCTTCATCCCTCTTGACCTTTGTCCCACTGACTCCATCCTTAACTCCCTCCTCCCCCACCTTACTCTCAGTCTATATCTGTGGTCATCCCTCTCATTAATTCTATCTCTATCTCTTTGTCTCTCGCCTTCTCTCTCTCTCTCTCTCTATTTCAACTTGTGTCAGTGGAGCAGATTAAAAGGTAGTGTGCACGTGTGAACTAATCCATGTGTTAGTGATGGGTTTGAGCCCCAGAGTCTCTTACTATACAGTGAATGTCCCGCACACCCACCCCCCACTCACTCTCTCTCTCTCTCTCTCTCTCTCTCTCTCTCTCTCTCTCTCTCTCTCTCTCTCTCTCTCTACTCTACTCTAGTGAAATCTGCACGTGTGCTTGAGCACGTGTTTGTGTCTATGGCTGCTTGAAGAGGGCAAATAGCTACACTATTTTTTTTCCCCTCATCTCTTTCATCTCAGACTCACCCGTCTTTCGCTCTGTCTCCTCGGTTTCCACTTTTTTTTCACAGTCTATCCTTCGTCCCTCTTCTGCACTGTTGCTATGCGTCATGATGGGCACTGTAGCTTGAAGCGACTTTGCTGCGTTTAGCGTGACAACAGCATCACTCTGCCTTGTAATCAACCTGGTTTAACTTTATTTACCAACTTGCAGCCTTGTGATTGGTTTAACAGGGGTCTTGTGGGAGCACACTGATTTTTGAACAGCCGTTTGTATTTTATTGCCCCTCAGTCTCTAGTGTGGTTTCAGCGCTGAATCCATATGCATTTTTACAACGAGCTTTTCCTGCCAATCAGAGCGATGCTCTCTCCCGTCCACACACTGAATCTCTTTTTTTTTTTTTTTGGGATTGAGGTCACAACCACATGAATGCTCAGAAATATCAAAGTCCTGTTCCCACTCACCCACCCACATACATCAATGAATTTTTACCCCCTTTTTTTTTGAATTTCTTATTTGTTCAATGCCATCTAACCAGAATAGAGATCATTATTCAGCGTGGATCCCACAGAATCCCATGGCGTTTTAAGAATTGTTTAATTCCATAAACAAGAAAGCAGTCGTCGTTTGTGGGAGAGAGATGAGCATTCCCCTCATTCCTCAGCCCCGTTTGTCAGATTTAACAATTGTCTGTCAGTTTAGACTGTGTAATAAAACCCTCAGTGGATGATTGGACTGGTTAGGACATGGGCCACTAGCCAGCGTACAGACGGCTACTGAGAGTATTTTCTTTTTCTGAAAAAAAAAAACCCCATCAGAAATGGAGCTGCTGGAGTTAAAGTGTGTTTCTGTCATTAATTACAAAAGTGTCACATGAATATAGGACTCAAGAGCAATGTAACCTTGCTGCTCCTTTCTGCTACTTAAAGTAGTTGAAAAGCTTTTGAGCACTTACCTGATGGACCCAGAGCCGACTGGTTTAATTCACTTTGTCCTGTGTCATTTGTCGCTCATTAAGCAGGACGTGTTTCTTAATCTTTCAGGGTTAGAGGTTAAATTTTCCACTCTCACCACCGTGCGTAAAATATATGCACTGACATTTTGGATTCATGTGCTCAAAGTGTGTTTTGTTTGTATTTGAATAAACATGTCGCACGTCAGTCGTAACTTAAAATTAACAGAGTAGATTTGAGTTTCTAGGTTTCTGTCGCTCAACCCAGGGTTAGTCCTCCTGACAGACTCACTGTGGTTTGTGTTCATGGCTAGTTTCTGGGCAGATTACACAAACAGAACACTCCCCCCTCCTCCCCCCACCCTATAGCTCTCACCCTCTGTATGTTGCCATGACTCTCTCTGCATCTATCCCATCTGTCTGTGCTCCATAAAGTAGAGAAGGGAATCATCACTGTAGTGCCTACAGTCGCTTTAGGGCAGAGATTGCTTTAATCTTGTGCATGCACATGCACAAAATGTAACACACCAACAGACTCATCATCAAAGAACTTTTAACACAGCTTCACTGTATAGCTCTTGTATTTGTCTGTTGTTGCCCCAGCAATAAGGACATCATTTAAAGTCTCATAGCCTCGTAGGTTTTAAGAGGTAGTGGCTTGGTCCAGTGCATAGTCAAGTGAGAATTAATGGCCTGACGTGCAGCATGAGTTACACATCATGTCTAACCACAGACTAACGCTCAAACCATCTGTCAAATTGTAAATCACGACTTCAAGTTTTCCACACGAAGGAAAAACTTAGAATAATGCTTTCACCATGTTAATCCAGACCTATTCAACATATAAACCAGTCTCCATCTGCATTTGTCATTTCCTGGACCTGCCATTTATATCTCAGATAATAAAGCTGGACTTGGCTAAAGCTCAGGCTTTAGCATTTTTTTTACAGCCAGGCTGTCAGCTCTTTGATGACTGTTCCAGCAGTCAACCCAGTGAGTGGTGGTTTCCTCTGTTTAAAAAAAAAAAAAACCTATTCAGTCAGGTGCCACTGTCTGTATGGGTAAACATGTGACCTTGCCTACAACCCGACAGCAGTCATGTGAGAAACAGAGAGAGAGAGGGGGAGGGATGGAGAGAATGACCACCCCCCACAACAGAGAATGAGAGAAAGACAGAGGGCATAAAATGAAGAGAATCCTAGAAGGGGCATCCTTAGCAGAAAAAAAACAACTCTGTTCTTTGTGTTAACCCAGTGAACCAATAAACAAAGGTGGTGAGCAAACACAGAGGGCTGTTGTGTTTCCTCTAGATGTAATATAATGTAGAGAGTATAGTTGTATTCTGGTTTACATACACATTTTGTTCACTTGACAATAAAGTTTAACGATGCTACGTCATTTATTACGTTTAATTGTCAGTGAAATGGATTTGGATGAAAAGGGTCAAGTGTTTTCTGATACATTCTGGGTTTAACAGAGGTTTCTACAGTAAAGAATAGCAGAGAACAAATAATAGAGCAGCCACGTGAATTAAGCCCTGCCCCTTTCCATGTATATTACATGTCACCATCTGCAGAGTATGGATCAGCGTACCATGTGTTTGCATGTTGTTTCACTGCTCACGAGCTGGGAAACAAAAGTCTTGCATGTGATTTGGCTGTGTGACTAGTCTGGACCATTTAAGCAGCCAGCGTTGCACGCCTACTATTTTTAACCATGAAATAATGAATTTGGAATGTTTTGGAAAATAATGCTCAAAGTAGAGGAGGGGGGAAAAAACGTCTACTTAACCATTTTCTGCATTTGATTTAATGCCCTCTTCCACATAGCGAGTTAATTTGCAATAGAGTTGATGTAGCACCCAGGACATAGCTGTGGCTAATCACTACAGTAATCTTTGACATGACTGTGAATCATGATTCGCAGCTGCTTTAAATGAACCTCAACAATAGAAGTAATCAGGTTTTTTTTTTCCTCTAAGAAGCCCTGTGTAATAATATCTTAATTTCCTTTCACATGTCAGTTTAGAAGATTTACCACTAAGGCGGCCATTGATGATGTGTAATTAGTGTAATAACTGGGTGTAAGTTCGATTTCCTCTCTCTCTGCACATATCAGAAGTAGGTCAAATTGGGAGGGTTTGTGTGTGTGTGTGTGTGTGTGTGTGTGTTAAATGGGTTTGAGAGAGTGGGGGAGAGAAATGTATTGACTGGTATCTAGGCTGGAAATTTGACCCTCCCCTTCAAGAGCACGTCCAGTAATTATGTCAGACATCTTGGATGGCCTGAGAAGTTATCCATTATTTACGTATTCACAAGTTTGGAATCTGGGGCATTTTTTTTTCCTCCTTCACTCAAGCTTCAGCTAATGGAGTTATTTCCAAAGGACTACGAATGAAAAATAAGCAGAAACTGTGGGTTGTTTTTAGATGCTTTTATTTTCTAAAAAGATGACAAAATACCATTGTGTCTGCGCCACTCTCCAGGTCCAGGTGTTCATTTATTTCAATTAATTTTATTCATACACAAAGAATACTTTTTTTCCCCGCTCTGCTTTCAGTATTCACACAAAGCAGGAAATGTCAGGACTCACATTTGCACAAATTTACGTCTATTGTTCGTTTAAGAAGCAGATCAAAGACAGAACCGTATAAACAGCCGTCGAGAAAGATGGCTGCTCTTTGCAGCTGAAGGTAGTTTAGGTGATGTTCCCTTTTCCGAAAAGGAAGAATGATTAAATGTTATTATCATCAGATGGGTGTCGCTTAATATTCTCAGGAACTAACAGACTGAAATGTTTTTAAAGTGTACTCACGTGGAAGAAAATAAATCGGGCAAACTTCTGATTGTACATTAATAACATACACCTTATCTTTTGACACTAGCACTTGCCTCTGGACTGAATAACTTATTCACGTGTTAGAGATACTTTGCTTGAAAAGACACCGTCCATCACCTTAAAAGATGAGACAGTCGTGTGTTGGTATTTTAACAAGACTGAGGCTGTGTTCAGTACAAATAAAAAGCCACCTGTGTTCGTGTGATCACATCTGGGCTTTATTTCCACCGTCCACAGCATTATACTCACGCTTTCTGTCTGCCGTCATCCCTCCAGGGTCATTGTCACATTATCAAGACACAACAGCGATGATTTGCTGTTGTTGTGTTGATTATGTTGGAATTACAGCTTGATGCTGTTTTGTGTCACACTAACAAAAAAAACCCTAAAATTTAAAGAGGTATTTGTTTGTGAATGTATTTGGCTGCAAATCAGAATATGCATGTATATAATGCAGTGTGTTTGCCCTTCACTGTGTACAAAGGTATATGCACTCCGTGTGTGTGTGTGTGTGTACAAGGACAATGGAGGAGATTGCAGAGTTGGTGTTGTTGTTGGCCGTGCGGATGAGAGATGTATGATGTGTGTAGGATCTGTAAGAGCTGTGGTGGGCAGCTCCTCAACACCAACAGGAAGAGCTTCAAAAAAGGCTACTTTAAAAAGGAATGTGTTCAATGACTTTGGAGGCAGTTTGACGCATTTCAGCAACAAGTGAGACAGCTACAGCAAAAAGGAGAGCAGTGTATAAATTACAGCTAATTTAACATTAGTGCTCATCTGTTACAAATCATGATTTGAAAAACAAAGCAGAGCTTTATCATTGGATATCAATGATGTATCGCTGGAACTGAAACAAGTAAAAATGGCTGATTGCTCCTCGTATGCCCGGAGCCCTGGGTGAGGAGGGGTGAGGAGGGGTGAGGAGGGGTGAGGAGGGGTGAGGAGGAAAGGTGTGGTGCAGTGACCCGGGGCCGACTGGCTGTTCGCTCACATGTCAAAGCCAAAAGGCAGAGCTGCTTGCCTGTGTACCCATCTGGGGCCCATCAGGAACACAAGCACAAACAGGAACAGAAACACACACACATTCACACATAAACACATTCACACACACACACCCTGGTAGAGTGGAAGCGCCACATTGTCTCAGGAGGAAAGGGAAAGCTCACTGAGACTGCAAGTCCCATATTTGGGATACAATATATAGTAGAAAATGTACCGCAATCCTCAGTCTTTGTTAGTTATATAACATGGACAAAATTAACATCACAACTAGGCTGTGTATTGATTATTTTCATATATATAAGAATACCAAGAAAGGCACCAGAAACAATCCTCCATATACAGCACACTACCATGATTCATCTGCAGAGGCCCACCAGGAGCAATAATCATGATGTACAGGAGGAAGATGTGAGATATGACCCGTAATATATACAAACAAATTAAAATTTAGAACCATAGCAACAGTATTGCACAGTTTTTCATGATGTATATCAAGCCGCAGTGCACTATATAGTACGTCTAAATCACGAGGTATTTCCTTTTTCCTTATGAATTTCAAACTATGCATTTTAAATATGTGATTTCTGCGCCACCATTTATTAAGACTTGATTACATAGTAGATGTATGAAAATACCTGGAAAACTATCCTCACAAATGAAAGGTAAACACTAGCAGGGAACGACTGGGGGAAGAAATGTAATTGTGATTGTTCTGTCTCATCTAAAACATGTCACATTTCAATTTGAAATTGATTTAGTCCAAGTAAACGTATCTTTTTATAAATGCATTTACCAGTTGAAAATATACTCTCTGAGTTTCAGCTAAGTGTAGTGGTTTCCGTTATATTAAACACTGATCTGCATTAAAACAGAAGCTCGCCGCTTCACCAACAGAGAGAGACAATGGAATTTCAAAAGCAGCTGCAGCACAAACAAAAACAAAACGAAACACGCCATTACGTTTGCTAATATTCCCTGGAATCTCCCTCTGCTTAACACAAAGACAAAACACGGCTTCTCTGCCCATGCCCATGACCGTGACTTGTTGTCTGCAGAGGTTTTGATATCCCTACTGTATGTGACAGTTTAGAGCACAGGTGTTAGTGTTATGTAATCCACCACAGAAGGAGAGTTCCCCATTCAGGTAATTTACAGCTCACTGTGCCATTTATTAAACACCACAGATATTAAAAATGGAGGCCCGCAGCTTTTCCTGTTGTTGGTTTGCATCAGAGGAATCGTAACTTGCTTGTCTCATCCTTTGTCATTCATTCAAATATTCTCTATTTTTAATATGTTTCAGCAACCTGCTTACTCTACTTTACTATACATTAGATCTTGTGACGTGACCAAGTTTACTTAACTAGTCTTCACCTTTGGCAGCTGAGAACATGAAGTTATGGGACTGCTCAGTAAATCCACTGCTGTTTATGTAACTAGCATCAATCGTTTCTAAGAACTCTGGGAAAGCGTAGGCTCTGTTGCCTGTTGCTGTGTTACGTGGCTGCAAGAGGGCGGAGGCAAAGAGACATTGGCTGCAGCACGCAGGTATTTATGGTCACTCATATTGTGTGCTGCTGCAAATGGCTTAAGCTCTTTGGCAGCACATCTACATGATAAACAAGGCTTTTTAAGGATTAGGTACTTGTCTTCGGGGCATCACTAGTAGCTTTTAGCTTCTGACCTGTCAGTGAGGGGAGACGTCCTGATGGTACTAACACGATAACCATGTCTGCTTCTTCCTTTTTTCTTTTTTAAAGTTGGATGTGAAAATTTCAGTTTGTCTTACCATCACTAGACAGTCCAGTTTGATGACCATGACGTACACAGTAGTACACACTGTTCCTCGCCACTCCCTCTTAATGCCTTTCGGGGTTTCTCTGCCCTCTGTAGTTATCAGGTTGTTCCATGGTAGAGCACGTCATGCACTGAGAGATTAGGTCATGTGCCAAACAGGCGTCTCACATGTCTGTCTATCAATAAGAGGCACCATGGTAAGAGGCCTGAATACTGCTAACTCATATCTTCTGCTGCTATGAGCACATCACACAGTACATAAGCTGTGAAAAGGACAGAAACAAGATGTGCTACAAGATGTGAGACCATCAAAAACTACTTCTCTTTCCCTTCATCATCACCGTCATCATCACATGGGTGTAGAAGGGTGTTTGTGGTTTCACAGTGACTTTGCAAAAGTGGCGATTCAGCAGCCCGACAAGTGACCATGCCTCACACTGCAGTCACTCATATTTTGGTCATAGGTACATCAAGGGATGTGGTTGAGACTTTGTGGTGCGATGTGTTCAGTCAGCATACTACTGCTTCCTCTGAACATCACCCGCCCGCAGCATCACATCAGTGAGGTTCGGGAGCAGAAGGACAGAAGTGATTGTAAGTGGAGGTTATCTAGAGTTGTCTGCTGGGATGGTTTGTTTCAGTCTGGATGGAAGTAGACGACAATAATGTGGCTTCTGGTGTCTGGAGTTTGTTCACTCGACGCCTGGCAGGTCACACACACACACACACACACACACACACACACACACACACACACACACCTATATGAGTGTGTTCTGTGTGTTCTGCTCTGCCCCGACATCTTCATCGTGTCTGTGTGTGTGAAAAAGACAAAAAAAAGTTTTTTATTTGTGACTTCAAACCAGAAACCCACACATTTTAAAACTAAAAACGGGACATTCATAGTCTCAGTTCATAGAGTAGTTTGTTCTTCAGTGTAACATGAAATGATATTTGTGTCAGCCCCTCAGCTGCAGCTGCTCAATAAATAATTTAATGCTGTATCAGCAGTGTTGAGACATTCTTTGTATGGGCCCACTTGATTTGATTCTTTTTTAGTACAGAAAACATGGCAAATTACTGTAAAATACACTTAATGCATTGTTTCCACATAACCAGGAAATTATAATTCTTCCCTTTATTTTCAAAAAAGACATATATAAAGCCACGTTGTCTTCTCAGTCTCCCAGGTGGAGCTGATTGTATCCCCTTAGGCTGCTGTGAAAGAGGAAAGAGTACAGTGTGATTAATTGCCAGCTGATATGTGTGTGTGTCTATGTGGAGCGTGTAACACAAAGATGGTAGTGTTGGGGTACAGATGAGGCGAACGCAGACAGAGTTTTTACAGATAAGGAGTAAAGATGGGCTCTGCTCTCTGCCATGAATAGAGCTGATTACACAGACAGATGACCGGAGCCAGGCTGATAGTCATCATGAAAACTCCTGAACTGAGAACGTGTCCGTGTGTGTGTGCGTCTTGTGATATCCAAACTTTCTGCACTTCAGACTGAATCAGGGCAACTCCTCGTTCGCTCCCCAGACATGAAGTACTTGCCTTATTCATGTATTTTAAGCATGCGTACACACACACACACACACACACACACACACATCCTCATGCATACTGTACTAGTGTAATGGCTTGCTCTCCTCTCGTGTTCTTATCAGCACCATTCATGCATAGCTTAACCTCCCTTCCACATACACACACTGACAAAGACAGATAAACTCCAGCCAGCACTCACATGTCTCTGACAGTCTTAAAGCAGCAGAGTGTAACAGAGAGATGTCTACCCCGGTGACGTCTGTGCAGTGAATTCCCGCTCTGGTCTCCTGGGCTCGTCTCCTTCAGGCTCCCACAGAGATAGCTTCTGAGCCGTGGCCGTTCCGCCGAATACACTGACTCTTAATGTCTCTCCACCGTTCCCCTCAGGCTGGCTGAAAGGGCAGGTCCCGCTAATGGAGCACTGATTGTGTTATAGCCACAATTATCTCTCTTTACCTCTTGACTTAGGGCCATTAGCAGGATAGATAGTACCCGGGCCTTGTGTCCAGTCACAGAATAAGGGACTGTCAGAATGATTGAGCGTTGGAGCCAAGCAGCGTCCAGGAAATGCCGTTACACCCCACTACCCCACCACCACCACCCCCCGCCATCTCAGCTCAAACTCATTTCTAATATAGGCAAGAAGAGTAACTGAAGCTGGATGCAAGAAATAGCAGCGGAGGATAATGAATCATATGTAACCTGCTGTGTTGTTGAACTGTGCGTCTTAATGAGTCTACATCTCGAGGTGACAGAATACTGTTTGAACTGCAGGAAAAACCCACAGTTAAATGAATTTATTGTGTTACAAATCCTCAGAGCTTGAAGAAAACAGCTATAAACTTGTTGCTTTTGATCAAGGTGGCGTTAAGTCATAAATAGTTTGTAATCTGTGATTAGCCAGTACAGGAAAATAGAGAGAAACCACAGAAAAGGGTAAAGGGCACGAGAAAAGAGAGTGGTATCACCAGTAGCTGATTTAAATTCTTCTAAACTTTGTTTTAGTTTTAGTGAGGACTTTTTTTCCAGCCTTTGATTTATGGACTATGAATTAGAGAAACTGGTTGAAACTAGCCGGACAAGATGACAAACCAGTTCACAAGAACCAGGATGTAATGCAGTTCACATTTAACTGTCTAGACCTTCGTACTTCCCTATTGGCTACTGTGATTTATCTAATCATTATGTTCCTCTTTTTGTTTCTGTCTTTGGTTTTGCAGACGAGCTCACCTGCGGCTGTGTCTGGAGCGGTTGAAGGCGCTCATACCCCTGGGGCCCGACTGCAACCGTCACACTACACTGGGCCTGCTCAACAAAGCCAAAGCACACATAAAGGTAAATGATAACCAGAGCTACAGTGAGTCCTGGCTACCTATTTAGACTCAAATATCAACCACGGGGTGGAAGGAGACAATGCTGCATTTAAACAAACAAGAGCAGCTGTAGGGAAACGAATACATGTGACCTGCAGGAAAATCACAGTGACTCTCACACAAAGTACTTTTGAACAAAAAGTGATTTAATGAGAAGTAAAGGGAGTAAGATGTCGACGCATTAAATACAGTTATTGTTGCCATTCTGGGTTTTATTGTTTTTACAGTTAACATTCATATTTATTGTTGAAAACACTACCTAAATAAACATGTTTTATTGCAAGACAAAAGACAGAGGAAACAAGAAACATAGGACAGGACAGTTAATAAGAATAGTTCATTTCTACTGATGTGCTATTGATGTGATAAGTTATAGTTTTATTTATTAGTTGCGTTCAAATGTTTTGATAAAATGTGTCACGGGTGTGTAAATGTAACGTTCACTGGTGATAATTTTCCTGCCTCATAATTCAGTGTTGAGGACATAATAAGTTAAGACATTCTGCTTCATGCCTCCACCATCCACTTTAAAAACAAACATGTGACTGACTGAGATTGAGCAGCCTGCATGTGAAAAGTCCTGCTTAGCGTGCATTCACGTAACACAGAGGGGAAGCATAGAGCCGATATTGTTGTCGTGCGCCTCCCCCCTCCACTACTACCGCCACCGCTCTGCACTTCTGCTGCTGTCAACTTGAGTCTCTTCACGGCTTATTGATGGCCTATTGTTTTGGTCGGGCGCTAGGAGTCACGCTCATCGCTGTCACAGACCGTGACCTAAGGCGACAAGGTTAGAGCGCGACACTACTGTATCGGTCCCTGCCACTGCCCTCGCTGATACTGTAACGACACGAGGAATAAACTGCAAATAAATAAGTCAACTCGAGAGTAAACAAGGCAGGTGAGGTAAATCATTTAGGAGTTTCAGTTCTGGCAGGAACCAGATCAGAGTGGGCGCAGCGAGTTTACAGGCTGAATGTTAAAGCAGCTTTTTGATAGATAAGGAATTTCTGCTCAGATGAACAACATCTATCTCCTCTTTATCTCAAAATTCTTGTTCAAGGTGTTCTTCCAGCTCTCCTGGTCTCTTATCTGTTCTAAATTTCCTCACTCTGTCTTGCCCTGAGTCTGTCCTCTATCTCTGCTCCATCCAGGATTCTTTTGTCGCACCATCTCTCTTCAACATCATCTTTGTGCACCGTTCCTCTCTTCTTACCTGCTGGTATTTATCCATAGCCCCTCGTCTCTCCCTGCGCCTCAGTACACATAATTAACCTTTTTCTTTGTCTCCCACTCTCTCTCCTGTCAGAAACTTGAAGAGGTGGACAGGAAGAGCCAGTACCAGCTGGAGTCTCTGGAGCGAGAGCAGAGGCACCTCCAGCGCCAGCTGGAGCTGCTGAAGGGAGGCAGCGGTGCTGCAGCCCAGAGCAGCCCAGGAGAGGGAGAGAGGATACGCATGGACAGCGTGGGCTCCACCCTCTGTTCCGACCGCTCTGACTCTGACCAAGGTGAGCGAGTCCGCAGTCTTTAAACAGGATTTTAATATAGTGACAACAAGGCCATCAGAACCCTCCAGCTGCTCACGAGCTGATTTTACAACGTTGAGGTTTTACTGGTCAGAGCCCCTCTGAGACTGCATGTGAAGCAAGGTGTCGCTAGAAACAATGAACACAGATTTAATTGATTAGAGGTTTAAAATGCAAAATAATCTCCAGGTTTTTAAGTTAATTTTGGTTAGTTGAAGTCTTACACAACCATTTATGTTGATATCACAACTGTTAAGACAAATTCAACCAGTCCCTGAGAAACATGGCAATTTTGACCAATCACTGCAACTTTTTTTTTACAATTTTTGACCAATCATCATCGTTTCCCAGGAAACATTGAGCCATATGTCACCAAACTCACTTCCTTGTTTTGTTGTGTAAGAGGCAGGAAACATGTGGGATAAAAAAAGTCTTATATTTACCTTCCAAGATCATATTAAAAAAGTATCTGGTCAGAGTTCATGTAAGTGGAGGAAAAGTTTTTTGAGCTGCATGAAATATTTTTGCAAGAAAACTTTGCCACCGAGAAACACATGGAGAGAATAGTAGAAACACAGGGTGAGCATCAGACCAGATACATTAGTTGCTAAGGAAGAATTATAAAGCCTTTATGATTATACTGTTACCGTTTCCTTGAAAAGGGAATAAAGTTGCGATGAAAGCTACAGTGTTTTGTTTTAATACAGTTACGAGCGCGAGTCAAACTTGCAATTTCTTTTTCTCTTCAAAAGGGAAAAAATTGCAAGGACTTTCATTGCAGGATGCAAAATCAGGCAAATTAGGCTGAAACAATCTCTAAAAAGGCCCACGAAATCCTGGTGGGACTGGATTGTATCACATCAGTCCTACATCAATATTCTTTGTTTTCAATCAAGTGTCTGATTTATCCTGACTCACTTTTATATATATCTTTGTTCCATCTCTGTGTTCTCGGCTGCAGAGGAGATTGAGGTGGACGTGGAAAGCACGGAGTTCTCCCATGGAGAGCTGGACAGTGTGAGCACGGCCAGCACCAGCGACCTGGACGACCACAGCAGCCTGCAGAGCATGGCCAGCGACGAGGGCTACTCCTCCTGCAGTGTCAAACTTGCCTTCTCCTCCTAGAGCCCCCACACCGCCACCAACACCAACACCTCCCCGCCAAAAACCCGCCCGACCTCCCATCTGTTTTTATCCTTTCATGCCATGCCTACATACAGAGGCCTCAGACGACACCCAGGCCTCCGGCATCGCCGTCGCTCTGAGCAGCATTTCCCTCCTGCCTCCCTTGTCTTTCAATTGCCCCCCCATGCCCTCCCCCCAGCACCGACACCAGGGACCCAAACACAGTGATGTGAGACTGCCAATTGGTTTTGATCTGCTTTTAAAGGGAGATCAGAGACTTGGTTAATATGGAAAAAAAAATCCTACATCATGTTAATTTTTAAAGCAACAAATGAAACGATTAAATTGATTTTACGTCTTTTTATTTCCTCGGATACACAATCCCCCAATTTGATGCAAAATGCACTTAAATTCTTAAATATTGAAATGATTCAGAGTTTCTGTTCTCTCTCTCGTGTGTGTGTGTGAGAGTGTGTGTGAGCGTAAGTGGAGCTGATCCTGTGTATCCCAGCTTAATGTACTGGTGTTGGGCCTGGAAGCAATGGGAGCACATATAATCTGGACTTTAATGAACACTGTGGGTGAACTTTGCCATATCAACACAGCTTGGTTTTGTGTTAAACGTCCCTCCAGCTCTGAATTTAATCCTCCTCTAATTGTTTTGTTTTGTTTTGTTTTGTTTTTTTCACATTTTGTTTATGTTTTCTTTTTCGTCGCCTCTACTCGACACTGCGGAAGCTCGGACACTCGAATTTGGTGCTATTGTGAAACAAACCATTGTGGAAGCAGATCAGATCCACCACCACTAAGCTTTTAAAGCGAACATCACAATTCTGCTGTGATTGTTTCCAACCGGGTGTGGAGGAAAAGCAACCACAAGAAAAAAAATAATAATAATAATGGAGGAAAAAAAAACATTCCTGTTGAATGTGGGTGCTCAGTGCATTTTCAAAGCGTGAAAATTGTAACTTTGTGTGTGTATTTTGTTTTGCCCCCCCCTCCCCCTCCCACTCCCTCCTCAACAAGCAGCTACAACAAGCCATCCTGCACTTGCCTACTTTAGAGTTGTCCATAGAAACGGCACAAACCAAGAAACACACACACACACACACACACACACACACAACAACAACAAAAAAAACTACAGCAACAAGGAAAAACTCAAAAACGACAACAACAAACTTTGGAATAGATGTCCATCCTCTTTCCAGCAGTAACAAGCAATAACTCTTATAGTCGTTTTTGTCTTTGTCATTTTGACCTTCCCGGTTTTGTTTTTTTTTTTTTTTTGTTTTGTTTTTCTCTCTAAATGAGATGTGAGACGTGACCGTCCAAAAAAAAAAAAAAAATTTTTTTTTTTTTTTTTTATCATATATTTTTTTGTACATACAAATAGCTTAATAAATTAAACTCTAAAAAGGATTTAAAAAAAAAAAAAAGGTAGAACTCATGAATAGATCTGTTGCCTCTGTTGCTGTTTGACCTGTGTTTATTGTGCATTTTAAATTAAATTTTTGTTTTATTTTATTTTTAATTTTTTTTTTTTTTGGAAAGATTTCGTCCTCTTCAGAGGCAGTGGATGTGGCACGGAAGCTATTTATATTTGTTCGGTTATGTTCTTAGAAGAAAAAATATATATATTTGAAAGTCACTTATTCTGTTGCTGCCCTGAGAAGAAAAGAAAAGTCATTCTTCAATGTGATTTAAGAAAGAAAAAAAAAAACAAAACAAAACAAAAAAAAAAAACGACAGAACAAACTTCCCTAAAACAAACAAACAAACAAAAAAGGCGCAGTAGGACTTATGTTGGAGAATGCTGAGTTTGTGTGGCACTCCATTTTTATTTATTAATTTTTTTCCTCTTGTTTATAATGTTCATGTATAAAAAAAAAAAAAGAGGGGAGGAGGGTTTAAAAAGCTGCGTATGGCATTCCACTGGTGGTCAGGTGAACTGTGGAGGAGACGAGGAGAGAGAATAAAAACGGGTGGTATGATGTCACTGTTTGCCATCCCAGCTCCACTCCATTTTAAGGATTGCACTTCAACCACAGTTCCCTTTTATTTTTTATTTTATTTTATTTTTTTTCTCTCTCTCTCTGTCTTTCTCACTGACATTTTCAGCTCTCGTGAATCCTTTTGTGTGTGAAAGAAAAGAGAAGAAAAAAAAAACAAACAAAACCACCACTACCACCCTGTTGAATATTCACCCTATTTATTTCTCGCTCCCTCATAGAACA
Source organism: Polydactylus sextarius (assembly GCA_016801845.1). Lineage (NCBI taxonomy): Eukaryota > Metazoa > Chordata > Actinopteri > Polynemidae > Polydactylus > Polydactylus sextarius. The sequence continues at coordinate 10,122,216 of CM028907.1, read as the reverse complement.
TGTAACAAGTAATGGGGAAAAAAAAAAGAAGGTAACTTATTTTGTTTCTGTCTTATTTTACTCCTTTTTTTTCTTTGATGCTTATTCCTCATTCCTTATTTTAAGAATTATATATTTTATGGCTTATTGTTACAGTGATTTTCTTTGTCTTTTTTTTTTTTTTTTGCTTGTGGGGGTGGGGTGGAGAGGGTGGGAGGGATGAGATGAAAATGTAGCTGTTTTTTTTTTTTTTTCTCCATTTTTTCTGATGTTTTATTCAATGGACACTTGAAATGTAATTGGCCCCTAAGCTGCTCCTAGTGCTGAGCCTCGCCTGTTTAGAGTCACCAGCCTTGTCCGGAGCCGACCCCCCCCCCCTCCTCTTAACTCTCTGCCTCTGATGACGACTTCAGATCTTCAGCAACCAGATAGGCTGAAACACAAAATGGCTGAACGTCCATTCCCAGCCTGCTGATAGAGGCTTGTCTGGTTGTTTGGGGGGTCTGAGTTTCGGGGGGGAGGGTGAGAGGGGGGGGGGGGGCGGGGGTATTCTCTCTGCACAAGGCTTATCAATAGCCAAGACTTTACTGGCAAATATTGAGCCGGCTACTACACAATAAAAGGGGTCTAAAACTCCACTTTCCTCTATTAGGAGGATTGTAGTCTCTATTAGACTTGTGTTTTAGTTGACAAAATGTGTCTTACATTTTACAAGGCCTCCGACTGAGGGTTTAAAATATTTAAAAATAAACAAAGAAGAACAAATCCTTTGGTTCCTCCGAAGGACATGATTAAGGTGTAGAGTTTGACATGTAAGCTCTCTGCAGAGCTCTATTGAGGTTGTTGAACTTGGCACCGAATTAGAAAAATCACCACTTTTGGTGCTTGATTATTAACAAAAAAAAAAAAAAAAAAAAAGCCAAAACCACCTCAGAACACCTCAGTGTCCTCTCTCTCTCTCTGAGGGACAGTTTACATTTATTCTGCCCCTGTTTAAGTTATTAACCTTCATCTCTTTGTTTCTATTTTCTTCTTCATATGTTGGTTTTAATGAACCTTCACTGTTGACAGTCAAAGGTCCCATGTTTGATATAAATGAATTTCACTCCTTAAACAGACCTGGATCAGGCACTTTGTGTTTTAACCTACTCAGAGTACAAAATATTTTTACTACATGGGGGATAAATCGGACAGTGTTGGTTCTGTTATTTATCACAATATTGTGTGAGAACTCTCGGGCACTCGTCGTATTGTCTGTTTGGGAACAAACTGTTCTGATCTTGTATTCCAAAACGGGATAAAACAAAATATAAGAAGTGATTTGACCGATGCCAGGTCTGTCCTCTCTCTCATGTGAGTGTACAGCGCGTGTGTGTGCGTCTTTGTGTGTATGCGTATGTGCGATTGTGTGTGTGTGTGTGTGTGTGTGTGTTCACACACACTCTTTGTTCTTACTAAGGCTGAGATTTAGAAAGACACCTGGTCCACAACCAGTCTGCATTGAACTCAGGTCCGCACCTGCTACTCAGAACATATCAGTCGTCTGGAGAGTTTTTGTTAGAAAAGACAAGTCTGTCCAATGAAAGATATATTAGCTGGGGGCAAAAGACTTTGTCAAATAAACTGCAGGTATGAATTTGCGTTTGAGTTTCAAAAGCCTGTCACGTACACTGCAGACTGGTCTAGGATCAGCCCAGGTTACTTGAGGTGTAAAAAGGAGTTTCTGGCTATGCTGCAAATGTTAAACATTAGCATATCTTCATAAGCTGGTTGATCACAAAGCTATATTTTTTACCTCTGTGTTTAAAGGTTTGGTTTTTTGACATTTAGTCCAGGTCAGGGTTCAGAGTTTTGCAGCTTGGCCAGAAGTGTACCAGCCCAGCAAAGTGGAAGTCGCAGTGTCTTTTTTGTAGAAACCACTCTCCATTCTGGTGTCGGTCTCTCAGGAGGTTGACTTTGAGCAAACGGGTCCATGAGGTCAGCCGAACCAAACGATCAGTCCCACGTAGAGGGGGAGTCCTCCTGTTGTTCTCAACCTGTGGCCATCCTTTGTAAAACATGATGCACTCTGATGGTGATTCTAGCCGTGTAAGTTGAAGATGCAATACTTACAATAAAAACACCAAGATTTTCAAACCTGAATGACTCAACCAGACTGTTTATACCACATAACACTTCAGTACTGAATGGGCTGTAAAGCAGTGACTTGTGCTGATGTTTTTGCACCATTCATCATGTTATCTTTTATCCACATGGTTCCTACCAACCAAAAACATCATCAAACCAGCAGTTTCTTTTCACAGCTTGTGTTCTCTTTTCATCCTTCAAGACTATTTCGGTCGAGAACATAAAAAATCATAGAGCAGAGGCTCCCAGCGTGAAGTCTGGACTCTTTTAATGGGTCACAGAATTAATCCAGTGGGCTGGGAGATTATTATAGTGATACTAGATAGAAAAGAAAACATCCTCTCATGATTATGTTGTTTTTATTTTTTATTTTTGTCTCTAATTGTTAGCCACCAGCTGCCTGCTTATTGCTGCACCTAAAAGGGCCACAAACCAAAAAAAAAAAAAAAAAAAAAAAAACTAGAAACATCCTGTAGAGTGTAAATAAATGTATATACAGTCTATCCACTAAGACCTGTTAAATCTAAATTTAATTCAATTTGAGTTGGAGCTTAATAGCACAATCTTTGTGGCTTTTGATCCAAATCCTGAACTTTATCTTTACATTATTGACCTTGACAACAATAGACTAAAAATAATAATTAAATGAAGGATTAAGAAAAGGAAAAAAACTGAAAAGATGAAAATCTTCATTAAAAACTTTTATCAGCAGCTATCAGTTGATAACAATCTATGGAAAAAACAACCTACATCCACTGATGAAACTGAGATATAGTTAAGAATGTTTCTGTGAAAGATTTATAGTTGATAACTATCATGCAGGATGACTAACAACAATGCACCTGATAATACTTTAACCATGTCAGCAACTTTATAAAGAAAAAGAAAAAAAAACAGCCTAAAGGTCACGTTTGTCAAAATAGTGTGAAGCCCACATTAAGACTTAACACCAGGAGTCTACATGCTGCATATCTGTCAGAGATTACATGATGTCTGTCTGATCAAAGGAGAGATACTTTTTTTTCTTCTCTCACTCTCGAACAAACCACATGAGCCTCCATCATATGTAATGTTTCTTTCAAGTGGTCACAGTTTGGTGGTGGTGGTTAAGAAGCTCAACCTCCCAAGTTGCTCAAAACCACCACGTTATACCACAGCGAGCGCCAACGCTGTGATGATGAAGACGTTTCTCCTCTTCTCTTCTTTGTAAAATTACACATAATCTGGGTCAGATTAAGACTGAAACTTCACAGTGTGAATGTTTTTGTTTTGTCTGTCTGTAAGAGGAAGAAAGAAATAAAAAAAAAAAACACATCACAAGTGAGACTGGAATCGAGGTGGAGATGCTGTTTTGGAGAGTGTGTAAATAACATTAAAAGAGAAGTTCAGAAGTCTCATTAAAACAATTATTTTCAGGTTCATTTGATTCAGTTGTTCTGAAAAAAAAAGTCTGCATTACTTTGGTTGGATGATTTTATATGATAAATAATGGAGGTACAAAAAGAAAAAGGTCAGACATCAGACTAGTAGTTGTTTGTTCTCTCCAACATTGTTCAACTTTTACTATAAGGATCAAAATGATAATGAAGTCTCTCTGTTGACATCCAGTCTGACATGTTACTTGAAGGCCGGCGTGTCAGTGTCATTACCCAGTAAAATGCTGCCACCTAGAGGACACAAAACACACAGAAGCTGCACAGTATTTACTTATTTACCAAAGTATATTTTGCGAGTATCTGCACTTGAGTTTTTTGTTTTGTTTTTTATTATTATGTCAACTCTCATTTTTACTTCATTACATTTCCAAACTTAATTGCAGAATTTTCCTACTACTTACTTTTATCAGGATACAAAAATCAGATGAAATCAAATGTGATGTTTTCTCTACTGCTGGGTCCATCTGTGGCTGTTAAGGCTTAGAAATATATATTTATTATTATTATTTATTATTATTATTATTATTATTATTATTATTATTCAAACTCATTGTCTATGAATCTCGGTTTAGACTCCATGTTTCAACTGGATAAAATCCATCATATCCAAATTTTTGACAGCTTTCTTTTTTATTAACATGTACTTGTAGTTTCATTACTTACCGGTACATACATTTAATCACAGATTGCTCATCATACTTCACACTTCATGTTCGTAACCATATTTGTTGAGACACTATGTTCAGCCAGTAGGCTAGTGCATGAAACCGGTAATTTAATCAAATATCCAGCTCCTCTGGCTCCACCTACAGGCTGTAATTGGATTTGCAAAAAATCCACCGCTCCCTTGTGTTTGACCAATCACAGCAAGGGAAAGAATCACCGCTCCCCCCTCGCGCTCACCTTGCTCAGCACACGCAGTCGCGCACGAGACTTAGTAGCTAGCCGCAAAATGGCGGAGATGCCAATAAATATTAAATAGCCGATTCCTTCGTTGTCACAAACTGTCTACACGATGTGTGAACAACTCAGTGTCTTTTCCGAGGTGGAGGGAACCACGGTATTTAAAAGGATTCAAGTTTGATGCAGAGTTGGCCACTTTTCTTCTTGACAGGTAATTTTCTGATCGTCTCTTTATGTAGATGTATAACGGTGCTAGCGGCTAATATCGACATTGAACAGGCTAGTTTTTACTGCCATGTGTTCGTATGGAGTGGATTAGTTGGGAGCCTGCGGTTGCTGTGGTTACAGTCCACGTGCTCATTCATTAGCATATGTGCACGTGCCCAGGTGTGCATTTCCTGGTCCGTAGAGGAGGAGACAGTCTTGGAGCTCAGTAGAAGCTTAGTAAGAGAACTGAATGTTGTGTATGTTTGAATTCCCAGTATCCCAGTCCCAGAATTCAGATTTCGTAGACTTACTTAGATACTTTAAGACTTTTACTTGAGTAACATCCTGGTCGGTGACTTGAACTTCTACCAAAATCCTTTTTTGTTAATGCATCTGTACTTCCACTCACTGAACTGCTTCAATTCACAGTCTCATCATAGGGAAAACAAAAAAAAACTCAGTACTTCTACTTGGTGACATGCAACAGAACAAACCACTAGGTGGAACAAGAGGACTAGAAATGTTAAAAACCACTGTTCCTACTCAGCCTCCGCTGACACCACTCACTGTCTGTTCTTGTTGTCAGGAAACTGACATGAATCTGCTCAACACATCTCATCGAGCAACAATTATTTTTCATTTCTCTAGCTTTTTTTCACACTATTTTTTATGCTGTGTGTGTTTCTAACAAGACCAACATCTGTGGTGTTTATTTGAATCAAATTAGGTGTCATATCACAAAATATTTATCTTCCTGCATTGTCTCCATGTTCACACTCCAGATGACGGGTTGACAGCGGCTCAGACGTGATTATTTTTATCTCCTTTGTATAGGACTTAATGTTTTCATTTAATAAACAGTGTGCAACAACAACCAACCTTCAGCATTCAATCTCAGACGTCCAAATCTGGTTTGCAGGCAATTTCATGTGCGCAGAGATATATAAACTATAAACTCTGACATTGAATTTTTATAAATGTGTAAAGATTGTGCCTATTAACAAAGAGGCACAATTAATAGAGATAAAACTGCTCCATTTGCAGTCACGTCCTGTTTGGTTCGTCTTTGGGTTAGTTGTTTTGTATGAGTTGGTCAACTGAGAGGAAGAAAACAGTTTTTAATGTTTGCAGTGTGAATATACTTGAAACTGAGAATTTAACTCTGCTCTATGTCCTGTTAAATCTTACTTTTCCAGCGCGATATGACATGAGAGTGTTTTAAGTGATGAAACCAGTCGTCCAATCAGAGAGAGGCTACACGTGAGACTCTAGTTGAAATCAATCAACCCTTTAGACAAGACGAGTTGAGAATAGGAAATGGAAATATTTAGTTGAGGAGTTGAGTTGGTATGAGTTTTTTTGTCAACCAACAGCTAATAATATTTTATATCCCATTGGGTAGCACTTCCATCAAGGTCATCCTTATCTCCTTCAACACCACAAGTCCTCATGTCCTTTGGATTGTGAATATTTTTTTTGCCACTTTGGACAAACTGCTAAAAAAAAGTGACATGTTATTTTATTAAAGGATCTTAGAGTCACATGGGTCAGATGCAGGGTGCAATTTGTTAAAAAAGAAAAAAAAAATTAGTTCATGATCAGGCCTGCGTGTGGCACTTAAACACTCATTTTTAAACCTTCTAATGAATAGAAAACATCACTAAAATGCTACTGTCAGACATTCCTGATTTTGTTTATGTTGCAGCATTTTACTTGGGAATGATTCTTTTAGAGGTTTTTTTTACAGGGTCTATGGTTAAGTAGAAACCCTGCAAATCACAGCCAGCTCAGGTGTGTGTGCGGGAATCTCTAGTGACTCTAGACAAGTGAATTGCAAATGTGCAAAGTAGGCTACGCTGTCTAATTAAAATGTTTCTGGCATGCTTGTGGTTTCCTGGACTGAAATAAGAGAGAGTGACTGTTGGCTGGCTCTGCTGCTTGTGAGGAATGTCACAGGAGGAGCTCTACTCCCTTCATGACTCATGCTCTGGACCTCATCTCCATATTGTAGTAGTTGTTGTTGTTTTTCAACCTCCCTCCATGTCTCTTGCAGAGAAGCAAATCCATGCAACCAATTACTGCACTGATAGTGCAACAGCGGGGGGTGGGGCTGGGGGTAAAATGAGAGAGGACAGAGGGGCCGACTGTGTGGAGATGTGCTCGGGGTAGGAGGGTTGGTCCCTCCGGTGATGAGGATGAGTCATCGTCCCCATGGTGGCTGGGCGTCTGACATCACGGCAGCCTTATCAGACGAGGAAAGCAGTTCCTCACTAATATCCTTCGCTTCTGATTGAGGAGGAAAGAGGGGGCATTCGCAGCAAAAACAAATTATGCGTCACGTCTCGCAGGAGACTGGCGGCAGGTAGTCAAGACCTGAGGTGTGTTGTAATTCTTATGTGAGGAGGCAGGTGTAAGTGCGGTGCTGTGTCTGGGTGTATTACTGTGACACAGTGATAGAAATGGCAGTAGCAAGGCGAAGGACTGGATTCGGAGGCTGGTTAACATCATGTCCTGACCAGACTCCAGTCTCCAGGGCACTAATCATGACAAGCCCCCAACCCCCCCGGCTCTATGTCACTGTGTCTGTCTCTGTGGGGTTTAGTCACACTGCTGGGATGAGGAAACCAGACAAGAACGAAGATCTTTCACCTCGCATAGTCCGGCCTTTTTAGTCTCGTCTCGAACATAATGTGAGATGGATGGAAATGTTGTGCGTTGTGACCTGTGAGTCACACACACACACACACACACACACTCACACTCACACACTAACGGAAATCATCAGGCGTGGGATTCTTGTTAGTAGCAGTTTGTTTGTTAGTTACCTGTATACATTTATAGTCGCTGTGCGCTGTGGGGGCCATTTAAACACTGACTTCCAGAAAACTCATTTTGAGAGCCATTTTACCTCCCAGTGCTTTGGATGACTGACGCATTTTCATGATTATGTAGCCAAGAGTAGACATTTCACTTATAAAGCTGCTGTTTTTTTTATTATTATTATTTAATCTACAGGAATAAACCACTTGTGGCCTTTTACTGCTGTGTTTTTCTTTCTTGTGTTGCATAGGCTAACATCTTGTACAGAAGGGGAGCAATGTATTTTTTTTTGAATAAATGTGATTTCTATAATGTGAGCGTCCATTAAAGTGTTCAGAGGCATAGAGAGGCTTAATGACACAACGACTGGCCCCTGAATCCCATTTAAACCTCCATAAATACGTTTCCTGTTTAGCAGGTGGAGAAGCCTGAGGAGACAGGTGGGCTGTTCGTGAATCAAGCTGTTGTCAGTCTTGGGAGGAAAGCTATATTTTAACATACTGAATGTGCACGTAAAATGGATGCAAATAATTTTCCTCCCCGTCTCCGTCAGGGAGATTTACTCCCATCTTGAGTTGGTCATTTCAGTTGAAGATGGATGAGTCAAATTTATTTTTCTTGTAACCACAGAAACATCAACTCCATCTGACATTTATTTAACCTGATATGAAACACTGACAAATTTGGATTGAGCTTATGTCAAAGGAAAATTTCCCCCATATTCTGTGATTTTTTTTTTTCCATATTATTTTCCTGTGATTCATCAGGTAATTCAAAATACTGGCAGGCAGACCTCTCAAGTGCATGTAGAAAACTAGATGTGACAGCTGCTTCCATGTTATCAGTGAAAACCCATTAGAAGCTCATTTAAACTGGGATTGTAGCTGCTGGAGATAATTGCATTAGTCACCAATTGAATATCCAGGCAGAAATGATCGTACATCACTTTGTGACATGAAGTCTTTTTCTCTACATCAACATTGAAACTTGTACCAAAAAACATGTTCATATTCTCCCTATTTTCTTTATCAGAGAAGAGCTTTCACTAGATTTGAGTGAGAGTGGAGTTGAACATACTTTGCATTCCATCGACTGTGTGATCACACATTATTATCATGTTTCCGCCTCCTTCAATCACTATGAATATGCTTTGACTATGTCAGGTATGTTAGAAGAATTTTTTTTTTTTATTAAACAAACGAAAAAAAAAAAAAGAGCAGTATCATAAAAGAAATAATTGGAAATATTCACCAGCGGTACATTCTCAGACTGATGACATTTTTCATTTTTTTTTGTGTGTATCTTTATCAGATTACATTGAAAACCAACTGGATGCCTGAGTAGGATGATAACAAAGGTCTGTAGACGTATCATCATGTCATACATGATATGTTAAGGGCACAATAGAGCAACACAGAGACACCTCAGCGCTTTCCATTTGAAACACCTTCTATAAATAAAGTATGTAATTAATCTTTGGACTTTTATTAGAGTTAACTTTTTTTTTTTTTTTTTTGCTATCAGATTTCCTGCTTCCCTTTTTATATTGAAATTAAAAACTATATGCAATTACATTAAATCGGGGTTCAGTAGGATTGAGGTTCATAGAGTAATAAGTTTTTTTTTTTTGTATTGCATTGTACTGAATTATATAACCTGTAGGCTCTATGTTGAAATTCAAAACATGAAGCTATGCTAACACAATGCTATGTTTGGTTTTGGTTTAAACACTAATTCACTGAGTTCATAGGGTTGTTAGTGGACAGATTGTTTAAAATGGAAAATTGTGACCTGTCTTTTATTATGGATGTCCAGCTGGGGCCTTCCTGGGTGGAGTTTTTCTTTCATGTGCCTGCATGGGTTTTCGCCATTTATTCCAGTTTGTATGTTAGCGATGTGATGGACTGACGGCCTTGTCAAGGGGGTTTTTTGAATTGGTTATTGTAGTATGTGTATTTCATGAGTTAGTTACTTAATATACACACAATATAGTGTGGGGACTGCACAAACTAGAGTTTGCAGCTTGTTTTTCCCCTAAGATCCAGCACATAATGAATCCACCCTTGGTTGGAGGGAAATGACAGAAACGCTGCAGATTAATGAAATGACAGATACATATAGCTTCAAAATAGATGCTTAAGTAAGTGACAAGTCATGTGGGAGGAACGTGTTGATGTGAAGGAGAGGACGCGAAGTGATAAGTTACACACTGGCAGCTTTAAAGACACCGGGATAGGATATCCTTTTTTGTCTGTCAGTCATCATGTCATAGGCAGTCTTTGTGTTCTTTTGTGTGTCTGTAATATGAATTTTGTGTGTGTGTGTGTGTGTGTGGGCTTCTGAAAATGAGGAAATGCAAATGAGTGACAGCAGCATGTCGGGGGTCCTTCAGGTTACAGGCGAAAACAATCAAGCGGTCCATGTACGTCTAACAGCCGGCGCTCGCCACCTTCCTGTTCGTCTGTCCTCAGAACATGACAGATCTGCCCCAATTACAGATCTTTTCCCTGAGTGGTTAAGTAGGAAGGGCTTTGTCTGATGCCCCTCTACCACCACCAGTACCACACTTATCAAACTCCCTATCTACCCCCCCACCCCCTCTGTGCTGCTGAGCACAGATGTGCTTGTTACAAAATGGGAAGTAGCACTTTGCTGATGGAGTTACATATTTTTGTCGTGTGGTGTCTTTTCCACACACACACACACATTTACACAGACTGTTAACAGCCAATGACACACGTAGGTGACACACTCACATTGTGCTGACTCAGATACAGTGTCATTTGCTGCACATACAGGCTGCCCTTACTTAACACTCAAGGTTAGCAGTTAGTATTTTCTTTGTCAACCTGTCATTAGTGATGTAACATCAGTGTGTCCTCTTTTTTATTATTATTTTTTGTGCCATTCTTCCTGCTCCCTCACTCTTTCTGCCCCCTCTTCCCCTCCATCTGTCTCTCTTCTTCGCCATGTTTTTCTCCTCTTCTCTCTTTCTCTCTCTTTGTGTCATGGTGCACAGTAACTTGTCGCAGTTGGTGGCCTCCAGAGGGGTGACGACTGCACAGCTTTTGAAAAGAAAAAAAAAAAAAAAAGGCTACAGGGATCTGTCCTCCTCATGTCACTTATCATTGAAAAAACGCCTCATCTCCTCTGATTGCCCCAACACTCTTCACACACTCCCTGTTGGTGACAGTGAAACATTGTACAGGCAACTTTACACATTTGGTCAACTCATTAAGATCCTTTCCTCCAAAAGCCAGCCAATAGCCAGCAGCTGTTTTTTTTTTTTTTTTTTTTTTTTGTTTTGTTTTTTTTTTTTTAAGGTTGCTCTATGATGACCATGTAAAGAGAGACCTGTTTCGTTGTATGTTAGCTTCAAAGTTATCGTACCATTAGATCTGGTCCGTAGAGACGAAGCGCTGTAATCCAGGAAGTCTGTTACAACACATCTCTGTCCCATCTGTCTTTGTAATTGTCTCCTTCTGTGTCTAACTCTCAATGTAGGGGAAATCCTCTAAAACAAAGTTCACCATCTCGGCAGTAACTTACTTCCTATCTGTCTCTTTCTTTCCCCTCTTACGTGTAGGGCCTACATTTATTGTGTAGGAGTCAGGTTTGCTGAAAATCTTGTAGTCTTAAAGGGCACGGCAGGCACAGAGCAGCGAGCCAGTTGGAGCAGCTGCCCTGGAGATGTCTCAGATTATAATCATCCACACTCATGATGTTGACTCAGACTTTCAGGGCTTGGCAGGTGATGTGTGCAACCACAAGCCCAGTTGAAGAGAGGACAGCGCTTGTCAAACACATCATGTCACTGAGTTTATTTCCTCACGAAAGAACACAGAGAATACACTTTATGTGTGTGTGTAGTTTTGTTTTGCCAAGTAAGATTAGCATCATTTGGACAAATTGACAAATTGTTTATGAAATGACAGAAAGATAATTTAACAGGATTTACTTTATGCCCAATCTCGAGAAGCTTTTTATCTTTCTATTGCTTATGTTCAGACCATCTGTGGTCAGGGTTTTTATTTAAATCCAAACATTTCATTTACTGAACATGCAAATCCTTTTCTTGTGTGTGTGGGTCTGTGCCAGTGCGTATGCTGCCGCCTAACACCTGGTTGTTCTGAGGCTGATTCACCGGTAGTGCACCTGGTTTGTTTTTATGAAAGCAGATTTATGAATGTAGCTCTGTGTTTGCGGTACAGAGAGTCAGTGAAACATACTCAGATTACAACAGCAAATGTCATAACAGAGACAAAGAGACACATCATGGAAAATGTCAGCAGCGCATCATCCACAGGCATCTGACTCCAAGTTTACATTTGTATAATGTGAGAGGGTGACGGATATTTGATGTGCTTTAGAGGGAAGAAAAACAGTTGGCAAGTTAAAAAAAAAAAAATGCAGACAGCTGAGAAAATGTGGTAGTGAACAGGAAATTTAAGGGAAAGAGGAGGTTGATGAGTCACCAGTGTTGTTGGTATGTGTGACAAGACACAGCATCACCCAGTTATGTCTCCATCAGCCTGTTTCACTCTCTGTGTGTCTCTGTCTCCCTTACAGGCAGTAAATCAAACCACCCAGGACCAGGACCTGACACTGCTCTGAGCTGCAGGCTGTGTGACGCAGTAAAGGTGTCACCTCAACATCTCTTCAGGTTGTTAAAGTCATATTATTATCTCAACCAAGTCCTGTGAGGGTATTAAAATCTCTGTTAACATCAAATTGCAATTCCACGCTTGGAACTCATCGGTCTTTGTCACCACACCACAGATATGGCTTATTGTGTAATGTGAATTCTGGTTTTTATTAAAAATCATTTGAGGGTTACTTCCATCTGTCCAGATTCATATTTAGCAAAGATTATTTTGAGGTTTTGAGTGTATTTTGTCTTAATTGGCACATCAGATATTGGGTGAAAAAAACACCTTGGCCTTTTGACCTTTGACCACAAGTAAGTTTGTGCCAAGTAGGACAGAGGGACGTATGGACCATCTGAAAACACAGCACCCAAAAAACAGTTTAGGAAAAGTAAAATCATAGCAAATCATATTTTCTCACTTATCTATGAGACTCGAGATGTGAATCTTAGAAACAACTGGCACATCCCCAGAGTACACAAAGGGTGTATTTGAAAGGCTCAAATCAACAGTGAGGCTGGAGATGAGAATGAAATTATTTATGTGTCAAGATGAAGGGAAATGAACAGACAGTCTGTTGGTCAGTGAGTTAAGATCTCAGATCAGTTCTTGGCTATGAAGGGATGTCGAAGAGGGAAAAATGTTTTTCTTTGTAATGTAGGTGAATTACTACTTTAATTTTAGATCAAATGTATTTCCACACACCATTAGTTTGAGCTGTTGCTAGATAGTGAAGAGGTAGGTGTCTTAGTTTTCATCCACTGTCTCCCACAGCACATTAGTGAAGGTGTCTGCCTTTATCAGCTTCATCACAGCTCCAACCCCTCAATTAACATATCGCCACTGCACAGCAGATGACTGCTATGATGATAGAGATGACGCTCACACCAGGATAATGACTAACCCCTCTTCTTCTGTGCCCTTAATCCTCACGGATTGGCTATAATACTGGAGCACGCATACCGATAATTGCTACGTCAACACCAGCAGCAGCATCACCTCCTCTTACAGTAGAGGAGAAAAAACCATCATGCAACACGCATTACAAATTTAAATTTCACCCACGTAGTGCGTAGCTGTCCTGAATATATTGTGTTTAACATTGTGTATGTGTAGTGGATGTATGTATGTGTGCATGCAAACCTGTGTGGATTTGCATGTAAATGAAAGAGTATCACAGACATTGTTTTGATTTCTAATGCTGCCTTGTTTCTGAGCATCCTGCATCCACCCATCCCTTCCTCAACTACAAGTACAACAACAACAACAACAACATGAGTAAAGCTGCCACCAGTCCAAGTAGACATGACAGTGACCGTGTAAGATCTGGTATGCCTGACACCCGACGACGTCATTCACACCTTATCATATCACACACAGCCACTAATGAGAACCGCCTGAGGCAACAGCATTCAATGATGATGATAGAGTCGCATTTTCACTTGTTTTCTATCCGCCTCAGATTTGCTCTGCTCTGCTCTCTGTCTGCCTTGATCCTTCACGCTTTGTGGCTCCCTGACTGTGGTCAACAGGAAATGAGGAGGGTGAATCACACTGGGAACTCTGCGTTGTCATCACCACATGTCTTAATGAAGTCTTTGTGACATGGCTCAATGTATTTTCCAAGAAGTCTCCACTATTTTGTATAACCCCGGCACAAGTGAAAGAGTGACTTCTTATGAATCTTGTTTTACTATCATCTTTCTTTTTTATCTCTCTACCTCAGCACTTTCAAATGGCAATCAAGCAAACTGTGACCTATTGAAGTAGAATCATTCTGACAATGTATTTGTCTGTGAAGACTACAGTTATATTATCATCACACATACATTCGTTTCATACAGTCAGAGTTAGTTTACTCCCAACAGTTAATGTACTAACTGTAAAGACATTAGCCATATGCTAACTAGCTATGAACAGATTCACGAACTGTACCAGTGTTTTCCCCATCAATCTCTGCTTTTGTTCTCATGTGTAAAAAGAAAAAAGATTTTAAAAATCCCAGGATGTACAGAAATTTAAACATTTCTCTGTCCGAACAACACTTAAGCCAGGATAAGCCAGATTTCTCATCAAATTAAGGTAAAATTGTTTTGAAATGTTCAGACTTTCTCAGTCTCTTTGTATATAATTGAGAATTACATAACCTAGCACACCTTTAATACAGCAAACAAGCTTTAATTCAAGTTTATTTATAGAGCGCAAAACAAGTTTGTACAGAAGTGCTTTACGAGAAATGTAGTGGTGCAAGAGATAGGCCCAGTGTTACAGCACATTCAAAAATACATGGTACAGACAACAACAACACACATACTCATGTGTCGATACAATTAGACATAAGAGTATGTCAGGAATCTGATGATCCGGCGAAGGCAGAGTGTTATGGGTTCTTTGAAAGGCGTGCCCAGAATCAGCTGTTCTTAGTGCAACAGAGATTATTGGAGCCACAGAGCAACCACTGAGAAGGATCTGTCACCGTGACGTCTGTGGGATGTTTTTATGTGGTATTCTGTAGTGAACAGGGAGCCGGTGAAAAGAGGCTAATATTGGTATCTTTGTGTGTTTAAAAATGTTTTGATCTTGAATCAATCAGAGCTGGATGAAAGTGGGTTTGACAACTGTGTTAACCTGCTTATCAAAATTCAAAGCGTTCATTCAAAATAATATTTTTTTTTTTCCTGGGGATGGGATCCCCATGAATATAACATGAGTCAGATATTCCTTTCTTTAGCTGAAGCGAAGCTAGCTGACATCATCCTGGTTGTATTACACTGCTTAATGAATTAAAGCAACAATTATTTTACATAAAACAGTTATTTATATTTAAATAAAGTGAGCTTGTTTCCAGACAAAAGTTTTTAAAGTTTGTTTTTACAACAAATTAGGAGAGGAGCAAATTAGGAGTCTGTGTCTCTTGTTTTTCCTCGGGCAGCCAATCAGAGGATGCTCTGGCACACAGGCCATCCCTGGATCAGCAGGATCAAGCTCGACTTTGAGGACAGTTATTATTGCAGGCGAGGAAGAGGAAAAAAAACAGCCATTTTGTGAGGCGAGAGAAAGACGTAGCCCAGTGTATGATGCTTAGAGGCAGGTTGTGATTTTGGCAGGTCAGCTTGAGTGGGTCACATCATGTTACGTCAGCCCAATTAGAGGTGGTGGGTCACCCTGCCATCTCAGTCTCCAGTGCTCTGCCTCCTTCATCTACATCATTAACATCGTATGAAGAGAACTGGGGAGGGGATGGGGGGCAGCCGGAGATTTGTGTTTTGGTACATCATTGATCATTGTGAGGACGTTTTGGCACAATTTCAATTTCAGGCTTTGTGTGTGTGGATGTGTGTGTTTGCGTGCACATGCGTGTGAGTGTTTTAACAAAAGACTATGAGTCACCACTTGATTATATATTGAAGCTGCTTCTTTGTATGTACTGCTTCTCTTTTCTATCTATCTAGCTATCTATCGCAACTGACTTACTCTCCCTTTGTGTTTTATTCCCTACAGGCTCGTCTCACCTTCTGTTTTTCTTTACATGTGTGTTCTCTCTCTCTCTGTCTCTGTCTATCTGTGTGTGTGGGTCTATGCCTGCAGGCCTGTGTGTGTTTCGGTGTGTCATGACTACGTCATTTCATTGACTACGTCATTTCAGGATATACTTATAAACTAAACAGCTTGATATGACTTGAGCCGTAAATTTCACAGTGTCTGTTTTATTCTGTTATAATGCTGGATGTTATGTTTGAATTTATTTAGATACGTCAGTGTTTGTGTAGCTCTATTTACATGGTGTATGAAAATTGATTCTCGAAATACGCACACACACACGGAAACGATCATCATGCTGCCTAGTGCTGATATTCAGGTGTGACGTAGTTTGCGACAATCAGTCAAAAAAAAAAAAAATCAGACAAAATGCTTTGACAATGAAATAAAGAAGCGGGTTGTTGAAGCCTTATTGGACTTGCCATTACACTTGTTAGAATGAAGTGTGACGCTGGCAGGCAGGTGTCGGTGTCAGTGATGTCACTGATGACTTTGAGTCAACCCTCGCTGAGCAGACGCAAAGAGGGTGGGGAGGAGGGAAGTTGTGGATTCGGTTGAACGGCCCTGAGGCTGCAGCCGCTGGTGGTTTAAGTTTCACATCTTTGAAGTGTTTTTGCTCCAAATAAGAGAAACTGTCATGAAATATTTATAGCACAGAAGGAAACTTTCTGCTCACAAATTCTGCCATGATTTATAGTCAGAGTTGTTTTAGGCATAGTTCTAATTTTTTTGTTCGTCTTCTTCTATTGGACTTTTACATACTTCACTGCGTATACAAGATCTACAGTTTGGCTTTTCCTGATGTTTCTACATTCTGTTTTATCTCTGTTTAGAGCTCATCCCTGTGAAATTACCTAACCAGCCACATATTATGTATCTAACTGTACAACCAGCATGTTATTGATTTGCATGTGTTACATGCCCGTCACTGCTTGATGACGTTCAGTTCGTAACATCGAGTGGTGATTGTTAAACCGCAGCAGGTTATATTCCTCTGTCTGCTTTTGTTGTAGTGGTTGATTGAAGTATGAATTAACATGGTTCATTTTGTTTGATTAGTTGGTAACAATGACTATTTTATCTATATGTTAGGAAGTTCATCAGAGGAGTGGTGGCGGATCTGTTTACAGAGCAGCAAGACCAATACAAGAAGTCGTAATCACAACAAACGTGAACGTTTAACAGTGGAGACAATGACCCATAAAACCTGCTATTTATGGAGGTAATTACTGAATGTAAACACAGTGGCTAACGGTAAAAACAGAAGACTGTGAATATTTGTTAAAAACTGAATTCAAGAATTAAAATGTACTTGATTTAAAGAAATTACTACATATTTTTCGCCAGTTGAGTTTTCATATTTGCTTCCATAGAAAATTATTAATAAGGACCAATGAAAGAATACAGTAAATTGGTTTCAAAAATTTGTAATTTGTCATCAGCCTTTTCTTGTTTTTTTGGTTATTGTTTGAATCTGTTTGAGTTTCATGTGATTCATGTATTGACAGAGACACAAACACAGAAATACACACACACCCCTCGATCTCAAGCCCCGATGTCTTAAAAGACATTTTTTCCTAACCACAGGTAGAGCAGAGAGTATGTTTCATTGTAAATGGTTCAGCCATTAGTGCTGAGGAATACTGCATATGTGACTACAACCTCTCACCTTTGTGTTTATGTCCGACTCATTTTGCCAACTGAACACAGCTGTACAAAATGGTACGCCTACTCAATACGCAAGAAACAAGCTTGCACATTGAAATAACTCCCACACTGAAACGACTCCCACCTCCTCAGTGGGAGGCGGTGGACAGTGTTGGTGATGATTGTGGCCTTAACCAAGCCGCTCCAAGGAGAGGTTGAGATAACAAAACAGTCTTCACAGCTGGAGACAACTGTATCAGTGGGTTGAGTCATCGAAAGGCCTGGGGAGTGGGTTGGTGCCGCTGGGTGTTGGGGCAGGTTGTGGGTGCTGCCAGAGACAACACTTCACAGGAAAAGCTTTGGAAACTGAGGGTGTGTATCTGACACACCATGACTAGCTACTATGGTCAGATGTGATTGTTTCAGCTCAGCTTTTGTGATTATGACTTGTTTGAAGAGAAGTTTTGGGTTGTTTTTTTTTTTTTTTTTTTTGGTTTGATGTGGTGATGAATAGTGGAGGGGTGGAGAGAAAATGTGGGATGAGAAAGATGGGATGTTGAAAAGGTCACGGTGTGTGTTGTAGGCCACCATGACGTCCGTCCATCCATCCATAACCCATTACGCCTATCCTTTTTAGGTTTTAGGTTGACAGGTGGGTTGGCATTGGGATGGGGGCAGTCGCAACTAAGTGTGGGTGAGGGCACTGTGACGTCCCAGGCGGATTTTGCAAATTTGCTTGGGGAACAAACTACTCTGCTGCATTTATTCAAACTAAGTGCAAACAAGTCCAAACAAGTTTCAATATTCTTGTTTGGACTTGAGATGATTCTTGATTTCAACATGTGACATTAATGGGAAGTTTGTCATAAGAGCAACATCAAATTAACAGTTAATACTGACACGTTATACTCAAGATGTGGATGAACCCAACTTCATTATTTAAGTCAACGTACAGATACCACTGGTCAAATGTTACTCCAATACAAATTCAAGTGGTACAGTCAAATGTTACTGAACTTCCAATAACTAACACCTCTGACTAGCCTGTGGAAACTGTAGAATAAAGAAGAATATTACAGAATGAAAAAGAACCAATCTGACAAAATTTTAATTAAGTGAAATACTGCTGTTCTGAGCTGTCGTGACACTTGCTTGCCCAGAAAATAAAACTGACATTCCAACCTACTTAAAACCCAGATCTATACCGTTACAGGGTTACATCAGATGTATATCAGATCTGATGTAACCCTGATGATGTAACACCTGATGATGTAACACCTGCCACTTCTTTCAGAATTGGAAGTAACGAATAACCAGAACCTTGAAAGATATGTAGTGAAATAAAAAGTACAGTATTTGTCTTTCAAATGTAGTGAAGTGGAAGTCAGAAGTTTAGTACAGATACACAAAAACTGGACTTGAGTACAGTACTCAAGTAAATGTTCTTCGTTACTGTCCACCCTTAGTTTTACCAATGAAGACTGTAGGAGACAATTCAATAAACATAAACATTTGTTATGTTGTCATTGTGTGATTAATTGATTGATTGAGCAGAAAGAACGCTGCACCTGTGTTTATAGTATCTGTAGATGAGAGGGCCACAGGGCTATACACACTCATGCAACTCAAATGTTGACACTGGGTCCCATGATCTTTTGAAAAACAAGTAGTGCATGCTCAGCTCGGTTTCAGGTGACACATGACAAATCAACTTTACCAAAAATATAGGTCGCTCTCGCGGAATGTGTACGCTCCGGTGTATGGTGGGTGTGACTGAATGAACACCTCTTCTTAGGTTGGTTTGTGTGTAAACAAAGGGCACGTCCAGCAAGAGCTGTTTTGATGCTCAAGTCGTGTGATGTTGCTGCTCTGTGCGAACAAAGTTGACTCACAATACGTGACATGACATGTCGTTTGTCATTTCTCCGTCCTTCCTGTGAGGGACGTGTTTACTCCGGCTGATCTGAGGAATGTGTTGTGACTGGAAACGTTACAAGGGATTAACTCCAACACATGTAGAAAACACAGAACAGAGGGAAATGTACAGTGTAGACATCATTAAGGAGAGCTCTAATTAAGACAATAATAATAATAATAATAATAATAATATTTAATGTAATAATCACATGATGACCAGGTCATTAAAATATGGTTAAGGGGAAATAAGGCAGTTTGCGGCCCGGCCGTCCTGTCAATGGCGTAGAGCTTCAACAGCTGAGTCACAGCTCCCAGCCTCGCCTCTAAGCAACACTCCCTGACTTGTTAATGAAGGTGTCATGGTTCCTGCCTGCAGGGTATGAAAGTAAATGTCTCATGTGAGGCTAAACCAAACATGTAACTTCATGATCTTTATTTAGCTGTGGACGTTCCCCAAACATTCTCTCTTTTGTTTTCAGAAATGTGCAAATTGTATTTTTGGTATGAAGCTGGAGCCAAAAAGCTTAGTTTAGCATGAAGACTGGAAAGAACAGAAGTGCTCCCTTTTTTTTTTTTTTCTTTTGATCATCACATTTTACACAGATTACTCGTATAGCTGGATAGCAGGTTCTGACAAAAAATTTGAGATATTGTTTGGGTTTGATTATGTCAGCTGAGCATTTAAGCAACAAATATTTGAGTTTTTGTGTCCTAAAATAATCTTTATATTATTTTGAATCATTTTTCCACGGGGCAAACAGGCTAGCCATTACTGTAACAACTGAATGACTTGAAGAAACTTTTTTTCAGCATCTGAGGAGGAGAGAAAAACTTGGAGGTGATTTCCACTGGATGTTTCATTTTCTAACGTGTGTTTCCTTAACCACCTTATGTAATTGTTTCACTTTCCAGAACAGGGAACTTCTCTTTAGTATTTTAAGACACTAAGGTCAAGTGAAAGTATCACTCTGATCACACCTGTAAGTTTGCACAGTATAACCACATCTAGTTATTCTTGGGCTGTTCAGTATGTGAACTTGTTCCAACTGCAATCACAAACCCAGATGAAACAATTCACGTCGAGATGAATTGCATCAAATTCCTCTTCGCTGTGAAACTAGAAAGCTCCACGGGAACATCAGCCAGTTCTCATTCTGTTCAGCTCTTGTCTCCAGATGGGATCCCATAAGCTACTATATATCAGCTTCGTCATCATCATCATCCTTGCAGACACAAGGCCCCCGTTATCATCATCTTCTCAGATCACACCTAGTTTAACAGCCAGGTTGGCTGCATGCGCACGCAGCACACTGTCCTCCTGCCTGGGGGCTCTGCATGACGTGAGTTGAGCTCTTGGCTCGGGGGCTGCAGCGTGCTGGGAGGAAGCAGAAGCCAGAGGAGCGGAGGAACAGACTGGGCAAGATTACTCAGTGTTGTCTGTATCTGAAGCCTGTTTGTGCAGAATGTTGGTGGGTAAACAGGGGGAATCAGGGGCCTTGAGCGTTGGGCCCAGATACCTCCCTCACCCTCCCACCCCGTCTGTCTGGTTTATCATGTTGCCATAGCTGCTAGCTGTGCATCATGAAGAAAAACATTCAGTGATACCTTTATATATGATTTAATGATATAAAAACGCTGTAAAATATGACATTTTCTGGCACAGGCCATGTGATGTTGTCTTTTTTTTTTCAGTCACATCACTTCAGAATTCAGAAACACTCACCCGGAGCCACGTGACAATTCCCATGACTCCCATCCCCTGACTGATATAATTTGCATATTAAAATGATTTTTTTAACAGACTACTTTGACTGAGCAAGCTTGTAATAGGATGTGACACTTCTTCAAATGAAACAGAATCTGCCTGGGGAAACCACAGTCCTTCCTGATCATATATGTTTGTGTTTCACTACAAGAGAACTACTGTTAGTGTGGGTGTAACTTACACAGACTGACGTATATTCCAGACACATATGACAACAAACAGATGTAATGCATACTGTCTGTGCTGTGACAAGCCCTTCTTACTTACTTTGTTTAACACTCTCTCTCTCACATTCACACTCTCTGATGGATGTGAGCTTATTGACTTTTGCTGTTTTGCTGCATTTTTTTTAAAACACTATTCCTGTTAAAACGGAGCTCGACCCAAATAAACCCTGTGGTCGCGACATACACCTGTTAGTTACCACTGACCACATCCAGCTTAACACATGCACCGCATCTTCTGTATCTCTTGCTCTCAGTTTGACCATATTTCCTGTAAAAAAAAAAAAAAAATACTTAATTTACCATTGACTTCATCCTCTGTGACTCGAGGGATTTCCCTTTCAACATCTGCCCTGTAGATAGCACATCTGATGGTCTGCCAGAAATTTTAAGACTTGAAAGAAAAAAAGTTTGAACTCTAGCCCTGACGAGCATGATTGTCTTCCCAGAAAAGGCTTAGAAAAAAATAAACAGGAAGAACAACTACATAGCGATCGCGCTGCTTTTTCAACAGCCATTAAGAGCAGATCAGGCTAAAAAAAGACGGCTGTTTGCACAGGGTGTCTCTCCGTGTGACACCCAGTCAACCTGTCAATACAAAGCCAAATCACTACCCTGGATAAACAAATGTTACTATAACGTTTCAGTAATTCTTGCCAACTGGTTGTATAAATGCAAAGTTCACCACCGGGCTTCAAACCTCCCGACAAACAAATGTGGATCCATTTCCTGTTGTAGAGGAAGTACAAGGCTGGTGCGGTGTCACTTGCCAGAACAGGGACAGGAAGAATACATCGGCCAGCAGGAAACTGTTCCCTTCAGTATGCCAAACATCGTCCACAGCAATGTTTGGATGACCTTTCTAATCAGGGGTTTTTTTTAGTGCTGAATCCACAGTTTTGTTTTACACATGTTAAGTGCTACACTTGTTGTTTTTACTGCGAATCCACTGTGAGTAAAGTGTATGAGACACAATAAGCTCTGGTCATGATTAGAATTGTTTGTATTGTTATCAGACAAACATGGCTAATCTTAAAGATTCAAAGACAAATTATGAGGCCAAAACAAAGCACAACTTTAAAAAAAAAAAAAGGTGAAAAAGTCTTACTTTTAATGAAGTACTAGTTTCTATTCCTTACATATGAAATTTGTACTAGTTTCCATTTAATAACCTACAGTATATTTGGGGATTCTTTTGATAACTGGGTTGACATTTAATACGTCATGTTAATGATGATATGCAGTTGACATCTGTTTTCTCTTCGGGGGAATTTATTATTAAGACAGACACTTCACTTTAAAGGGGAAGTACAGTAAACCTTGGTATAATTCAGTCATAGAAACTGAAAAATGCATTGCATGTGGTCATGGCAAGTTATACAACCATGATACAGGCAACAAAATCATAAACTCTGTAGTAATTTTAGTCGGGACTACACTGTTCATTCCATTTTACTACATTTTGTTGAATGAAGTAAAACATTAGAGATGTTGGTTATTATTTGTTTACTACATAATTAAAGTTGATATTTTTGGAAGTCAACAGTTATTAGAAATACCTCTCAATGTCCAATGCAATCGAGGTTCTGTTTAATTATGAAGACATGACAAATGCCAGGAAAAACATATTGACTATTGGTTTTTTGAGTGAGTTATTTTGGTGTTTTTGGTCAGGTTCAAGTCAGGTTGAAAATGTTCATTTAAATGTAAAAGTTTTGAAGACATTATTAATTTGATTAAAGGAAAATACCACAGTCTTAACACATGAAGCTCAGTTTTCACGTCACATGGAATAGTCATGGGGGAGATGTCTGCATTACAAACTAGAGTGTGGACGTGTTTTCATTAGGCACGAGTCAACTAATAAAAAAATTATTTTGGTGTATATGAGTGCAGGTGACGTGGTGTTTTTGGAGCTTATTAAACTGATGTTTAATTTCATATTAGAGTTTAAATGTCAGATTATTTTCACCTCAGCTGCTTCGACATTAAAGTTCTTCTCCCGAATGGCTCTTTGAGGAAGTCCATATAAGGAAGTTGCTGTGTTAGTTGTAAGTTTAGTGTTTTTTGTGATCATAACAGGTTCTTTCTTTTCAGCTATTTTAAAACTGATTGTACCAAGAACAGCATCATGTTCAAAAATAATTATTTTCAAGTCTCTATCTGTTCCATGCTCCGTGATTTCAGTGTCACCAAACTCTGACACTGAAATCATACTAAAAACACGGCAATCAGCCCGGTAGAGTCTCAGCGTGAGAACATTCAGCACCACTGAGGTCAGCAGCATCGGTATCACACTGACAACAGCAGCTACTAATAAGAGTGTGAATGCAGACGGCCGACGACGCGGCGGTGACTCATTGGATGATGCCTGAGGACCACAGTCAAAGAAAATGGACGCTACAGCTAAAGAAAAAGTCAGTGTATGAGTTGCACAGCAAAAGCAAGACTGTTGCTTCCAACAGCAGAGAGACACATGACCAAATTAACTTTAGCTTTTTGACATCAGGTGGGATTGGCACAGAAAGTTGACTTTGGAGGGAGGAAGGAATAACCGAAGGGTCATGAGTGAAGAATGAAGGCAATTTGAGTTGACATTTATCAGGTTCACCACTAGAGCAGAAAAACAATGTGTAAGTTGGGAGAATGAGTCAAGAGGCAAGAGGTAATTGCCATCAAATGGGATAAAATAAGCTTTTAAGGCATCAGCTGTCACTGAGGAAGAGTGTTGGTGGGGTGGTGGTGGCTACTCATGACTCATTCATTTTGTTCAGGGAGGTCTTTTAACTGTGGTACTGTGGCTTATGTAAGTGGGCGATCTTTCTTTTAATCGACTTTCACATTTTAGTTATCTGAAACATCTGACATCACTGCCTTTATGCATATGTGTAAAAGAATAGGGGCTATTTGTGAATAGATATGATATGTGTACTTCAATACACCGACTAGGTAAATTCTTATGCAACTATTCTCCATTCGTGGTTTATATTCACTGGTAACATTTGGTGCAAAAACAGGAAGTAGTGTGACATTTATCACATTGAACAGATACGGTAGTGATATTTGCCAACGTGTAATTTCTCTCCACAACAGCCATATGAACCAAAACAAGAAATATGGTTCAAATCCACAATAAATATTTCTTAGATAATGTTAATAATAATAATAATAATAATAATAAAGATCATCAGTTTTTGTCATGTCCTCGTGCTGCATTCTGATATAATTTGTCCTATTTATAAATAATCTGTGGTTAATTTCATCTGATTGGCATAAAGTATCCTCCACACAGAGTGGTCAGCTTGATTTCCATGTCTTATTTCTTGATTTATTAAAAATAAATAAATAAATAAGTAAGAGTACAACTTACAAGTTGTGTATATTCAGCTCAGTTCCTCCTACAAAAGTGTAAGTTTCACTGAGACAACTAATATTTCAACCTGGAACAACCGGAGTCGGCAACATTAAACACATTTAGCTGTTTGAGTGAAAGTAAAATACTTCAGTTACATATGAACATAACTCAGAGACAGATATAGTCGGCTCCTTTGACTGTGAATCCCCATTTGTATCCATGTCAGACACACCTTACCCTGCAGATCATTTCTCCAGGGAGCAGTAACTGTCGTGTCCTGATACATGATCATTATACAGCAGCTTGGGTGGTACACTCTGTGGGAAGTGTGGGAAATTACCAGATCGCCACGGGGAAGTTGCATCGGCTCAAATAAAATGTCATGACTGTTTTTTATATTTCTAGTTTGCCAAACCAAACACGTAGGATAAGTAGATAATGTCTCAATACACACACACACACACACACACACACACACACACACACACATATATATATATATATATATATATATATATATAAACTTGCCAGCTGTTTAAATAGTGACAGGTTCTTTATTATATTTGAACATTTTCTGTTTGTATTTAAAGTTGAAATGCTGACAAGGTGTCTTCTTTCATTCCACTATGAATACATTCCCAAATTTGAGATATACAGTAGTTTTACAGATGCAACTAACTATACCATGGATTATTTTAGTTTTAAATTGTGTCTGGTAGAAAGTTTTGCAAAGCACAAGCCTCATGTTCACAAAGCACTGTGACCACCTCCTTGCTTCCTGCTCCCATATCCTCTCTAGGAATTCCACTCTGAGAGGAAATACCTCACTAGCATCGAGCCCTGCCCGGCTCCTCTCAGCCGGCAGACGTCTACTTGCCTCGTCTCCTTTCATCAGTGCCAGAGGTACTTCATGATAACAGGCTTTAGCTCCATCACTGATTGAATTCAGGTAGAAGGGTTCGTTTCCAGGGCATTGATCTTTTCCCTTAATGAACAGACACCGTGGAGCCATTCAACCTTTTCGTATCACGACTCCTAGCTTTACATTAATAGTGGTGAAACTCAAACAAACAGAGAGGAGAGATAACCTGGCTTCGAGTATATCTGCTTCCACTCATATCAAGAGAAGAATCGTAGTGAGATGCTCCATCAGTGGTCACGGTAGATTAAATGGCCATTAGCGTGCGTCACAGGCTTGACTTTCAGGAGACAGGAAATTACCTTCTGATCCTTTCTTTTTTACCTTTTTACAAAGCAAATTGATTTTTTACGACATGTAAACAAACACAAGATGATGATTTGTTTGCTGTCGGAGAGGCAGGTAGAGCAGGAAAAACAAATTGTTCCAGCGATTCTAACTGGTCACCATTGTGTTGATACTGCTGTTGCCATTTAGAAGCTATTCACTGTTACATCTCATTACTGGGAAAAGGAAGCAATGTTCCCTGTGATAAATAAAAGAAGAATCATATCCATGTGTCAGTCATTACATTCTTGGCGTGTTCCATGTTGTGTTGTAATAAAGACTTTTGTACTCAGGACTGTTTCTTTGCACCAACTTGTCTCATGTTCTTTTGCTTTTTGACAGTGAATGAGAACATGTCTGGACTCAGATACAGGAGGAGAATTGAGTTGTGACAGCATGAAAAGATTAGGATTTTTGGAGGGAAACTATTATTTTTAATTAAAACAGAAACCCATCTTTACCAACATGGGCTTCAGAAGAGTTTTGTAAAACTAACACATGTGCCTTGTTTTGTAATTCAGAATTATTCATTTTATTCATTTTTTCTCAAAACCACATGAGTCCCAAACAAGGCCTTTGCTTTTTTAAATCTGCATGAATCTTGATAAAGAATTGAGAGCTACGTCTCTGAGAGTAGGATTTTATAGTGTCATTGTGTGTGACTTTTCCTTTCATGTCTGAACTCTTTGTGCTTCTGGTCCCTTCAGTCTGCTTCAATATCAAAGGGAGCTGTGTGCCCACAGTCCCTGTGATGCTGTAGGGTATTCCCTGTGGATATTTTTGACATGTCTGATTCTCCACTGCCTGGTCTGTGTCTGTATGTGTGATGCATGTGGGAGGAGAAAAGGGGTCCTTATCCATACCCTGTCATTGTGATGGACTTTTGTTGCTCATCTTTTCTTTCTGAGTGACTCAGGAATGAGGTTTATTTTTCACCGGGATGACTCATCCACATAATATTAAATCACCATATCAATAGCTATCATAAATGATTGGTGGGGGGGTCTTTCTTTTTGTCATTAAAGTTGGGCTCTAATCATCTCATCAACAAAGGGATGAGTTTTAAAAAGTCTATGTGTGTCATAATGTGTTGTATTTGTCTTGTCCAAAATCACAAATCTGCTTTTAGGGGCTTAACAGTCTGTGTAGCATTCATTCTGGATTTCTAGAGCTTTCAGCATCATTATATAACACACTCACACATGCCAGTCTGTTGTCATTTGTCACATCACATCCATTTGTCAAGGTAATGAATCATCCAAGGAGATAAACTTGTGGTGGACAGAGATAATAAATTACCTTTAGATTAGTGTCAACACATCAATTGAGGTCGATCAGTGGATTGACTGATCAGATGTTTTGTCTGTGTCTTACATATAAAATCTCACATATTATGAGCATTTAGTGTAGCCTAATGATTGACCTGTTAAAGCGGCTACTGACTAACATTTGTCACCAAACTGTTAGTTTCTCTCGGGCAGCGTCAGCATCTCTAACCCACATCCCCGTCATCCCGTGGCCCTGCAGGATTCGGCTGGATTAATGTCATTCTGTCACTGATGACGACACAACGGCTTAATGTCGCTCTGTCTCTGCATTCACACAACCCAACTACCCAGTACAAACACACACACACACACACACACACACACACACAGCCATATTCACTGATCTCCATTCTCCGCTGTCCCTCTTCTTTATGAGTCATTGCCGCTTACATGATTAAACATGGCAATATATCGGTCCTTTAAAGCTTTGTTTATTTCAAAATACTTCTAAATGTTCTTCCAGATGATTCAAAAAAACTGTCAGTTATAATTTATCTATTTCCTGGGCTAATTTGTAGGTTGGTAAATACATATGACTCAACATTTTTTTTTCACCACAAACCAAGATCTCTTGGTTTCAAATGCACTGTCAAGAACATATTGGAGCAAAAACATCTTTACTCCCACTGACATTTACAAAGACATTCCTAACACTCATGTTTTTACTGAAAATATTGTGTCATTGAAATTAACAGGTAAGAACTTCTCATCGCATTTCTTTTGCCTTGGCCAAACACTTACGGTATCTGGCTCTAACCATTGACTGAGTGTGATGTTGCGAGTGATTGGTTCAATTGTGGTTTTTGTTTGGCAATGGAACAATGGAACTTGTGTAACAACAGTGTTGTCATTTTCCATGTTGTCTCAGTTTCTGCTGTTTTTTCCAGCAACGCTCCTGAAATTTGACCTCAGTCTTGTCTCTGTAAACCCACTCGCTTATACAATTCTACAACTGATATCCATTAGTTGTATGCTACAGTTAAAAATGCTAAATGATGTGTTGTAGCAGGCTGTGTGCAGCGGCTGTGCTGTACAACCACAGTTGGTGGAAGTTTTTTTTTTTTTTTATGGTAATGTTTATAATTAAGATAAATAAATAAATTTGTGACAAAGAGACAATTTGTCACTGCAGAACATAAACCTTTTGGTGGTTTATTTTGGTGACTGATTTAGAAGATGTGTTGAAATGAAAACATAAATGAATAGAGGAGCACAGATCAGATCCTCCCTCTTGACTTTTTGCTTCATTCTACACAACAGGTTGTTGTGTTTATCACCAATCATCATACGACCTGATCAGGACTCACAATCTTGTCTGGTGGATGATGCAGCCACTTGATCACAGTTGGAATTCCAGTGTCATTTACTGCCCCTTGTGTGTCTTTCCTTTTCTGGCCTTTTTACAGCAACTCCAACCTCCCAACCCCACCCACAGACCAGCCTTATCAAGAAGCAGCGGTTCCTCCTAATCAAAGCAGTGGGTTATCAAGATAAAATTAGTCCCTCATTCTATCTGTTTCTCTGTGGGAAGGAAGGAAGGAGGGAGCGAGGAGAAGGGGGGTAGCAGGGGAAAGAATGCCTCCAGCAATAATGGATGCGTAACCTTCGTATTGTCCTCAAACACCCAAACTCTTCTCCCTGAATCACTTGGTTAAGGGTGGCAGTGTAGGGGGTTAAAACCAATATAAGGAAAAGAAAAACACAAGAAATTGAAAGTCAAACCTCCCACATCTTCCCCACATCTCTCCTTCTGTCGCTGATGGGGTGAAGTTAGATGGAGACAGACAATGTATGAGTCATCGTCTCTGCCCCTGCCTCAGCTCCTCTGTGAGAGTGTTAAAGAATGATATAGAAAGTGGAAATGTCAAAACCCAGCTGACTGTCTGTATGAATCCATGAATAGCTTCAGAAGTGAATCACACCAGTTTTAACAAGACTGTCGTGATTATACGCCAGTGAGCTACTTCATAGAAACACAATATAATATGTATATACCAGGACATTGTCCACCTTGACAACAATTAAAAGATGAACCCAAATATGATTTGTCCTTTCTAGTCACACAAATACTGTGAATTATTTACTAAATGCAGACATTGTCACCAACCGATATATATTTAAAAATTCTGTTAATTTATTTGCAGCAACACATCTGTTTTGGAGAAGTAAAAGCCTTAATTATAAGTGATTGAAGTGACAAATTCCCCCTACAGATTCTTCTTCCTTGTCAATAAATGGCAACCCTATTACCCACAATGTAACTTAACCTCGGCGGTGTAGTGTTTTGCACTCAGTGGTTGGAAGTGTGGAGTTCCCCTTTACAATAGAAAAGAGAAATTATGAAATAATGTTGCCTCAATGTTGATCAAATCTAGGAAGTGATGGTGTTTAACTGGAAACTTGTATTATATCATAAATTCCATCTCTTAACATCAGAGTTACATTTGACACAGATGATCAATAATTATACAAAGAGACATTCATCATGGAGAAGTCCCATGTAGCATGTTTTTCTAGCGTTCCAAGAAATCGAGGAAGTCACAGACTAATGTATGCATGATATACATCCTGATAGAAACTACACATACTAATGACTCTTGAATTATTTGAGTGTTTCAATGTAATTTGTCTTTAAAGACTGGAGGTGCAGAGACACAGCTGCTGCCAACAGAGCGGTGATGTTGTGTGTGTTACCAGCTATCATCCCTGCATATCCAGAAACTAGAAATGTGTTCCTTCATTTCTCTGACACAGTGACACCTGCTCCCAGAGCGATGACAGTTTTTGTGTGCGCATGTGTGTGTAGGTGTGTGTGTACTTGTGCTGTATATATCACGTGTTTATATACAGTATGTGTTTGTGACATTAATGCCGGTACCTACTTCCTATGACGTGGGCACTCCCCAGTTGCCACCCGCTCACAGCACTCCTATCTATTACATCTTTCCATCCCTGCCTCGGTCTTTCCATCCGCTGAATGTGTGTGCGTATTTGTGTGTGTGTGTGTGTGTGTGTTGTGATGTGTGTGATTAAAGCATAGCAGTGCAATCTGTAAGGTCCCAGTGAGTTTAATTCCAGCTGAGTGGATTTGGCTTTGTGCCTCCCACACAGGTGATGAGAAGGGAGGGCGGAGAGCGGGGAAACAGGCCGGACAACAGGGGATGAGTGAAGAGGATGGAGGTAAAACACAGAGGGAGGATGAGGGGGGCAGTACAAACAGACAGACAGAGGGAGGGAGAGAGGGCAGGAGGTGCAGGAGTGACTCCTAAGTTCCGGTCTTTAATAATAATAATGAAAAAAAATCCCTTATCACTGAGCATCTGCGTGGGGGAGGATTTCTGAAGTGGCTTCCTATGAAGGTCACATAGTATTTGTTTCCATGATGAGCCACAGTCCTACTGACAACTCTATTGTGTTTAGATTATGAAGTAAAACCCCATTGTCAGGTGAAAGCACAGCTGGTTTGCAGCCACAAATTTGTAATTTCCCCAAAGAATCAAGTTCACACTTTCAAGTCTGGACACTTATTCAGGCACTTTATAAAGATGACGCTTGTCTATCTCCTTGCAGCTTTTATATGCAGAATGTTGTATTGAGTTATTATATCTCTATTTCTCCCTAAATTATGCGTCATTCTTTACTGTGCAACGCCTAACTATAGTCACTGTGATCATTTTTCAAGCTTTTATTGAAAAACTCCTACAGTGTTTGGATGACTCACATTAATGTCTGAAACACAAAAACATCATTCATGTTTACTGTAAACTGTCTGGAACCAGTGGCTCTGGTGTGACATTTATTGCGCTGTATTGTAATTGCTGAGCCAAGTGAATCTGTTTTATTTGCAGTGAGCACCACAGCTTGCTTCGCTAATGTGATCTGAATGTGTGATGTTGTTTTCATTGTTGTTTTATTTTAAGATGCTGCTTCATCTAAAGCCTCGGTCGTGCACGGCACAGACCTTGCACACTTTCACCATTAAAAAGTAAAGTACACACAGCTGCAGATGCAAACATTCAATTGTTTGCAGAAATGTTTTTGAGAGACTGCACTTCCTTAAACAACAAAGGCCGGTTTGCTAGGACATCGGGAAATCCTCAGTAGACGCCTAAGGCAGCTTTGCCTGTAAATCAGTTTTTTTTTTTTTTTTCCCATGGGCTTTTGTTGGGTGACAATGTCAACAAAGAAATAGAAGAGGGAAGTAATGCACCCAAACACAGACTGGCATTCTTTTTTAAAAGCCTCTTGAAACCAGCTCTCCAATCTTTTTTGCTTCGTTCTGGGAATCTCAGCTACCTAAAACTCTACGGCTGTTTATGTTTTTCTGCTTTTATATTTGCTTTCTATTCACAGTTATGTATCTTGTGATTTTGCAGTGGCAAAGTCCATTATATTAAAAGCTTTCCTGTCTGGTCCTCCATACAATCTGGGTTTTTTTTCCCACTTACACAAGCCTGATGTACACATCCATATATAGTACATGTTGATAATCTATCAGCTGACTCACTCCCAGAGACTTTCAGTGATATTTATTGTCTCCTCAAAGCAACATTAACACCCTCTAGAGAGACAAACACCAGCTACATTTCCAGCTCTGTCCCTGTGTTTATTTATCTTTTGACTTCTTCTGTTCTATGACCCACTGTGCCCAGCGGAAGTGAAGGAGGTAAAAATATAGTAACATGTATATTTATAGACCCTAAAAAGAGTTAAAGAGCAAAGCTGGGGAGGGATTTGCAGAAGGATTGTTCCTCTTCAGCTTTGTGTTTGAACTCATTTTATGGTCTATAAATATATGTGTATACGTGTGTGCATATACGTATATATGTAGATGCATGTGTGTGTGTGTGTGTGTTAGAATAATGCAAAGCAGGCAGACAGAAGTGTGACTGTTTCCAAATGCTTCCAGCTTATATTTATACTCTCAACTTGATTAATTACGGAGGCCACGAGGCTGCATTGCAGATTTTACATATCCTGCTAAAATAAGGGGGAGGCCAAGTCAGCTAATTTAACACACAAACAAAAACTACATCTGTAGCACTATGATGTCCACAGAGTACGAGGACAGAGAGATATGAAATATATTAAAAAATTGGTTTTCTGTTGTTCTTTCTACTAATATCAATCTCTACTAGGCAAATGTGAAGGCTGTTTATCAGGTTGACTGACACTAATGATGGTTTCTCTCTTAAAGAATGAAGCTGAAAAAACACATTCGTCCATCTGTCAATACTTTATCTACTGACTTTGTTCCGAGATCATTTTTCCCTCTATTGCACCATATGGTTTCATTAAAAGAAAGGCTAATAGTTAGTTAGGGACTATTTTCAGATGTGGATTAATTTAATATTCCAGTAAATGCTTTTCTCATATACTTTGCTGCTGCATGGTGCAGAGGAATAAGTTATAACTATGAGACTTTGTATGCGTATACAAATCCTGTTAGTCATATCAGTTCACTGTTTTGGTTTTTTCCATTAGTTTCGTTGACGGTAACAAAATAATGAACACCACCAACTTTGTCCTTTAACTCTCCTGGCTGCTTATATTCTCCTGGAACTGAAAATGCTCATCTCTGTTTTTTTTTTTTTTTTTCACGAGGCTTTCAGTTTCTGTAATCTTGCTCTTATCTAAAATGCATCACAGTGCTGCCAACAAACTATCAGGATTGCAACATATTTGAAGTTGCAAATGGCCCCATGGTGCTCTTGATAATTCAAAACAGGAAATGACTGTACCATTTTATGTGATGATGTATTTCACCTCATGTTTCAGCAATGAATACCTAGAGTTACTAGGTATTCATGGCTGGGGTGGGGGGTGAGGTTTAATAAAAGACACACATATTCATCATCATCGTCATTGGTTGGTTCTGATGGGAAACAACAGCAAATCTTCAAATATGAATGTGATGAGTGTGAATGTGATGGAGGACAGCACGTAACCAGCTTTCCCGGACCATCATCCATCATGATCTGCATGTACACTTTACTGTAGATGTAATAAATGTGGGCATCTACTATAAAACTCCTCTTCAATAACTAGGACATGCTGTGATTCACAGTACAGTACACAATGTAACTCTGCTTTCCTGGAATTGCAACATCCTGCCAACAGGAAGTGGCGTGTTTTTTATGGAACATCTCGACACAAAATGCCAGCATGGGTAAAATAATAATAATAATAATAATCAGGGGGTGTGTGTTTTTCTTTCTACTTAACACGTCACAGAAAGTGCTATGACAGTGTTCGCCAGTGAATTCCCACAGCACTTGTACCTCTACATCATTAACAGGGAGAGCTAAATTTGTCACCACCTGAGGCCTCAACTATTTCTACGCAATGGAAATTTCAACCAAAGACCTGGAGTGACTTTTCTTTTGAACAATAATAGGGAACAGGGAAGGGATGAAATACCTTCTGCTTAATCTGCCTAACACAAACACACACACATACTTTCTCCCTCTCTCTCTGTATTGCCTAAGAGTTTGGCTTGCCTCAAAGAGTCATGACATGACGGTGAACAGTGGGTGGAAATTGGGAGGAGTGACTCAAGCCTTTGAAGCATTCATGTGTGTGTGTGTGTGTGTGTGTGTGTGTTCAGCATGTGTCATCTGGGCTATCATATTATGACTTGAACCCAAGAATACCAAACATTCCTTTCTTGTATTGGATTTGGCAGCCACTAGATAGGATGAGATGTCATGATTGGAGTGGAGGGTGGTTACTCACAATGCTGACATGTGCTGCTGCTGTCTCTGATCATAAACTGCATAAAAAACAAGAAACAGCATGTGGCAACTCGCTCTCAGCATTCCCTGATTCCTTGTAATTGTATTATTGAGAAACCCGTCATAGATAATAGTGTCTTTTTGTTAGTAACACTTTTGACTCATAA
Organism: Polydactylus sextarius; assembly: GCA_016801845.1. Lineage (NCBI taxonomy): Eukaryota > Metazoa > Chordata > Actinopteri > Polynemidae > Polydactylus > Polydactylus sextarius. The sequence goes on along the minus strand of CM028907.1, from coordinate 10,088,175 downwards.
TCTTTTCCTCTAATAATATGCACTTTTACTGAAAACTGAACTTGAAATACATTATAAAACATTTTTATTATAATTATTTTTCCAACTAAACTAAATATAGATGTTATGTAGATCTTAGAAACTTTTTAGTTACAATTAAACACTACATTTACCTTTACTTAACTTTTTGAGTTGGCTTAACTTTATTACAATCACAACAAACATGACCGGGAACATTCTTTTGAATATTTTGTTTTGTTTTGGTTCTTAATGGAGGACAGACAAGTGCAGCAGTTGACTTCATCAACCTCAAGTTCTTGTTTACGATATGCTTCTTGACCTGACAGTTAAAGTACAATACTCCTGGGGTGCCTGGATAGCTGAATGGTTATGGCGCAAAACATTGGTATATATATATATATATATATATATATATATATATATATATACTATGCAGCTGTTTGGTTCAAATTCTCACCTAGTTGAACTTTCCTGTGTGTTTTTCACTAATTCTCCTCCCCATTTCCTGTTTCTGTCTTCATTGCAAAAGAGACTACCTTCAGACTGTTCAAATTACCAGGTAAGGCAATGACTAACACAAAAGATAACAGATTTCACAGCAGAATTTTTATTTTTCCTTTCATCCTCATCATCCTTTGTCATTTTTACATACAGGCAAAACCACAATCTGCAAACAAAACATACCTGTGCCAAAAAAGTGTCCATGAGCCTCAGGAATTGAACTTTTGTAGAAGATTCAAAGTAAATTTGATATACAACTTTACATCTGAACAGCCTCAGGAATTGAACTTTTGTAGAAGAAAAAGTAAATTTGAAACTGATAAAAGTTTCTTCATAAAGGGGAGAGGCAAGTAACGTTTGATTTATCAACATGTCATCATGATTTTGTGTCTGTGGAATACATTATCAGAAATGACTATCATTCCACTGAAAGTACAACAAACTATTAAGTGATACTGTGCTGCAACTCCTTCTTTGTAAAAGTTTGGGTGTCTGTGTGGGATTCCTGGCTGCTGCACTCAGTGGTCAGCTGAGGTGAAATGAGTAATGTGAGCTTTATTGGGAAACAGCATCATCATCTGGAGGCTCCGTCAGCAAACCAGGAAGCACCTGTGCAGCTGAGTGGAGAGCAGCGGCGAGAGGGGAGAGGGAGGGGGTTCACGTCCCAGTAACAGCAGCCTATTGTGTTTCAGTGCTTTTTATAAGTCACATGGAAAAAGGGACATTTTGGGCAGGAAGTGACTTGACGCACTCGCATACCATACTAATGCAGTCTGGCCAGTAGTTGTTGAGTTGTTGTGTGGTGTAAATTAAAAGAAAGAAAAAAAAGTCATACTATTGGAGCTGCATGCAACTTAAAAACATACAGACATAAAATGACTGCATTAAGTATTCTGTAAAGAAGAAACAGGCAGAAAGTGTCAGTCAAGTGTCTATTGAGCTATAAAATACAAATACCTCATCCTCAAGATACAGCTGCATTAACATTTGGACATGTTGTTTTTTTTTTTGGTTTTTTTTACAGGGTTTTTCAAAAATAAATTGATTTCTTCTAAATTCTCCATTTTGGATCAGTATCAGGGTTCAACACTCAAAGATTAACAACAAAAAATCAATCACAGATGCAGCAGAACAACAGTTTTTTTCCACTCTAGATTTAAACGATGTTCTATTTAAACAGCATTTGTCCTTCACGGGCTTCACACAGTGTCCCCACTGTCCACGCTGCTGACTGCTCAGACTGTGAGAGCCAGTGTAGGGACAGGCACAGTCTTAGATTTGCAGATAACACAGTAGTTGTGTGGGGAATGAGTCATTACATTGGGCCTGTGGTCAGTGATTGTGCAGAGTGGCATGATGATCTCGTTCTCAGACTGAAAATGTGCAAAAACCAACCACAGTGGCAGACTTCAGAAAAACATCCCTTTAAAGCACTTAGGCTTTTCTTAAAGGGCATGTTGTATAAACAGCAGAGATTTCAGGTACACTGGCTAGGAAAAGGCGTTAATGTTGCTCTGGATGGTGTTGTGTCAGAAACACGTCATATAATCAGCCTTTGTTGAGATGGTATTTTAAATGGGTGAAGCAGGAACCCATTGGGAAACAGTCAGCAATTACCAAAGAGAGACTCAACAAAAAGCTAAATTCATTTTATCTAATCCAGACTGTTCTCTCTCTGAAGTGCTCTCACTTAATTTACATATGCACATGCGCTTTTCTTTCTGTTGCTTTATTGTGTTTTAATATATTGTGTTTGTGTTGAGTGGGTTCTGTTTTTGTGATTCTTTGAAGAGAAAAGTTTGGCAAACTTCTTACATAGAAGTGGACAAAACTGCTTAACTGAAGCAGGTGTACCACACTGAACTGCAAAATTTATATTTCAAAAATAATAAAACTCTCAGAGTAATGAACATCAACCTGGTGACTGGTAAAAACTTCTTATTTTCACCCACTCTTGCAAACATCCTCAATCCCCCTATATAGTCTGCTGGTTTTGTTTTACCCTGAAGGATTCATAAGACTCATAATGTAATATGTAGAAACATGTTTTATGCCAACTTATTGAATATTTAAATTGAATTTTCTTGTTGCAAACTACATATTTGCTTTAAAATAATCAATTATCAATGTTCTGCAGACAAAATAATCAATTAATCAACACATGATTTCAGCTTAACTCCCTGTTATCACACTGGGAGTTAGACAGTACAAGAAGATTGCGAGGAGGTAATGTTCTTCTATTTATCTAGATTTTCTATTTTCATATTCATTTTTGTCTTGTGTGTTTCAATCAGTGAGAGCATTCAGGACAACAGTGGGAGTGCCACGATTTCCACACTTTTACAGCTTAATCACTTAAACCTTCAATGTTAGGGAAAAAAACAAAAACAAAACCAGATTGACCCACTGTACTGCAGTGACCTGTAGACATTACCACACAGATAACGCACTTGTGAAAATACTGCGTCAGACACAATCTCCGTTGACACAACAGTCCTCGTATGTAATCAGCTGACGCAGACATGGGGGATTGTGGCTTCAAAATTGCCCACCTGCGTCTTGAATAAATTAAGCTATTCTACAGAGCCCCTGCGACAGTGAGGCAATCCTGTTAACAGTGGTGTATATAAGCTAAAATCCCCTTGGTGAGACAGGGGAAAGAGGGAGGGGAGAGGAAAGAGAGCATAAGAGGAACAAAGAGAGAAAGAAAAGGAGGAAAAGAGGGGAGGTATACTAGGGAAACTGTAAGAACAGGTGAGTGAGAAGCCACTTGAACACACATTATGTTTTTCTGGCTTGTCTGGGTTCACTGTTGTTATTTACAGCTGACACTAACAAACTCTGTAATGAAATGAAGGCTTGGAAGCGGATGGTGGGCCTCCCCGCTCATCAGCCATGATGTCACAAGCCCAGATTAGATTGGACCATATGGCACGCTGCCTGCTGTCCCTCTAATCCTCAGCCACCATCCAGGCAACTCCCTATCCAACCCATCCCATCTATCTATCTATCTATCTATCTATGTATCTTTGTATATGTCTGCCTAACTGTCCATCTGTCTATAATCCTTTTCTCTTCCACCTTTATCCCTTTCTCTTCAGCTGATAGCAGGCTAGCTGCTAGCGCCTAGCCGGTCACTGTGCCATGTGCAGAATACTTTCTCCAAAGCTGAATGAGACTTTCACAACCAAGAGGTCTATCTATTCATATCATCATTCCCACACATTCATGTAGCAGACACAACATGATGTAACACACATTAGTTGGATCCATTTAAACAAAGAAGCTTTCAATATGTTTTGTTTACACTGTGTGCATGTTTAATCATGGTTTGGCCTTAAATTTTGATCTTTCATCACACTCAAAACAGAAAAAAACTATCTCAATTCATACAGCACGTAACAGGTCAGATTATCATCTGGATGTGGGCATATTTCCGGTGGACTGAGCCATAGTCTTATTCATCCAAAAACAAAACACATATTACATCAGACACCGCAACAACCACTACAACTACACAACAACTGAGCTATAACTGATACTACTGAAACACAGGAGGTAGAAACACCTAATCCAGCCTGTAAATGGTCCACAACAATGGTACAGTGCTCAGGAGAGAATGAATAACATGTTCAGTCAACATGTTCATTTGTGCTGATCAATCAGTAACTTAGGGTTCAATTTAGTAACTCTAGTAACTAGAGTTGTCAATGGACTGTTGTCCTTATGCTTAGAAAAATTGTCAGTTACTGTGGTCTGTGTTATATTTCTCAACGAGTGAACTGACGCCTGTCTGTCTTATTTCTGCTTTTGTGTTTTGTGTAAAACAGTCAAATTTAATTAAAAATCAAATTGTCCCTGAAGCAACTACAACAGCTGCCTGAAGCGTATGGTTCAGTGTGTAGCTTCATCCACCCAGATACATTAAAGAAACATTGGATTTTATTAATTTTGAGCAGAGCCAATCTAACTGTTTACATCTGTTTCCAGTCTTTATGCTTGTGGCTTTACATTTACTAGACAGACAGAGTATTTCTGTTTCTCAAAATGTCAAACCAGCCATAACCAGAAATATAATTCTCTGTAGACTGACTAACAACTATGTGTCTTTAATGTGCTTTTAGGTTGAAAATCTACTGAATTTATAACTGTTGTACTCTACAGTTGGACATGTCTGAGCTCTTGCTCTCTTTGGAAGCATTCCTCACTACAAATATGGCATGCTGTGAATTCAGATTGGTTAGCCAGTTGGATTACAGGCTACAGTCAGTGGTTACATATCAAAATCCAAACACAAACACATGTCAGCAAGATCCAAACACAGTCCTGAGCTGCATGTTAGGATTGATTTCCTGTCATGTGAGCGCAGGGACTGTGACGTTTAAACCTACTAATTCATTTGGAGGATTAGGCTTACGCACCGCGGGATACAAGGCAGCTTCACTGGGCTGTACGTAGGACCAGGCGGAAGTTGGAGTTTGCTTTTGTCAGCTCTCCGTCATCCAGCTACTGACCTTTACTTGAAATTCCACACATTACCGAATCGTAGGCTTCATAAAAGATAAATCATAAGAAAATAAATATCACATAATGTGGGTGTGATAGTCACGGACATGTTTACAGTGTAGCATTTTTCTTTTGCTATTTCATTTGTAATGATACTTTTTATTTACACAATTTGTTCTTTTCTATGTTCTTTTCTTTTCTAATGATGATATTATATGGAACTTTCCCCAAAATAGTGTGTGTGCAGCATCCATGTTAGTTTGTGTATCATTGTAGTGTGTGTTTATGTGAGTATAATGAATGTATAAACTTGAGACCACTGAGACCACCACATTGTTTAAATTGAGCTAAAACACTTACATAGCTGAATTATAGAACAATCATCAGCAACTTATTTTGAGAGGGTTTTTTTTTTTTTTTTTTTCTCCATCTTGGATTTTGAACCGATGATGTCATCAGGGGGTTTGGGAATTTGATGGGATTTTTTTTCTCTGACAGACCAGACCAAGTAGATAAATTAAGAAAATAATATGCAGCTTTGTTTTAACGGCAAGGCTATCTTGGCAAGGGTATATTTTAATTTGTGTTCCATTAATTTTAAAGTGCCTTTATTATAGATGCTTATTTCCCACCTAATCGTTTGTCATCATCACACTGGATCATCTTTTCTCCAAACACTGAGATGTGTAGTTAGTGGAATTTATTGAGCTTGTTTAATTAGCTACAGTCAGTCTTCTAAAAATAACCCTTCTGGTTTTGTGTCCTTTAAATGTCGCTAAACGTGAAGTGTAACCTGAATATGAAAGGACAGGTGTGGGTGTCCGTCGACGATGCGCTGTTGTGAGTAATAGTTGAATCAAACAGTAGCATGTTTTTTTTTTTTTTTTTTTTAATTCATCAGGACTCGGGGGGAGGAGTCACAGCCTAGTCATAGTTGTGGGCGGTTTTTTTTTCGCCGTGATCACACCTCACCGGTGTCCATATGTGGTTCGTGACGTCACGCGCCGGCGGTCCCATTCACATAAAACCGATGAGCCGGAATCCCCTTAGAGGAAATGTAGGCACAGACGCACACGGGCCACTTCTCTCGGCCGTGTTTTTTTCCTTCTCCCAGCGTGTAGGAGTCATCCAGTTTCATTCTTTTAAGGCAATAACAACAACACCTCGGCGTCAACATGAAAGTATCCAGCATAGACTGCCGGCGGTTGAGAAAAATCATCAGGAAGGAGTGTGGGAGCTGCCTTATTGTGGACTGCCGACCTTACTTCTCTTTCACGAACTCCAGTATCAAAGGCTCCGTTAATGTCAATCTGAACTCAGTGGTGGTCCGGAGATCCCGAGGAGGACCGGTGCCTCTGCAGTTTGTCATCCCAGATGAGAAAGCCCTGTTTCGGCTTCGGGAGGGAAGCATATCGGCGATCGTAGCTCTGGATGACCGGACGTCCCACTGGCAAAAACTGAAAAAGGACAGTGTAGCACAAATAGTAATAAACACCCTCTCACATCTAGCGAGCGGAGCAAACATCTGTTTCCTGAAAGGTGAGAGCTATGGGAAATCAAACTGTTTATTACTATTTATTTTTATTTGATCTGTTGTGGTTGGTTAGTTGTTGGCAATCCTGATTTTAAAGACGAGGTAAAGCTTCACCTCCTCATATTTTTTGTCAAACTTTTTAATGACAGCTCCTTTTCATTCACACGATAAAAAACTTCGCTTAGTTTATCTTATGACAAACTAAGCGAAGTGGCTTTATAAAAAAAATGTAGACAAATTAACCAAACATTTTCATTAAAATCATTTTGTATTCATCTTCAATCTTTATAAGCTTGATGATCCTTATAGTGGTGATATAAATGGGTTGTAAAATGAATTTATTTCAGTGGCGTCTCTTCCACCAGTCCATATTTTATAGACATATTTTATTTCACTTCTCCAAAATTATATAAAGCCAAGACAGTTTTTTCCACCTATGTTGAGAGCAGCCTATATTTTCTCTCACTTCTTGGGGGGAGATGAATGTCCTGTGTACGTCAACGGAGCGGATGAGTCAGTGCGGGAGAAAAGGAGGAAAATTGGTGGCGCAATGTATTTCACTGATTCAGAAGAAAAAAAAAACAGAAAGATTGAATCCCTCTCCCACCCTCCCTTCTTCAGAACCATTTCTTTAATCTTATTAAATCCCTCGAGGTTGTGATAATGTGTTGAAACGCATCCATTTCCGTCTGTCACCTCTGCGTCCTCAGGATGTTGGCCTGAAAGGATTACCGGTCCTTCAACTGCGGCCTCCTTAATTACGCGACAATAATCAGGTTATAAAGGTTATAATCCTGCGCTAAGACTGTTTCATAAACGCTGCCATTTCCCAAGATGTGTAAGTGTGTGTCAGGGTGTGCAGGTGGTATTATTGTAAGCTTGCTCAATACTATATGAGTTCATGGTTTTGCTTCTTTTTTTTCTTTTTCTTTTTTGGCTCAGGGGGATACGAGAACTTCCACTCTCAATACCCTGAACTTTGCACTGAGGTGAAAACCATCGACCAGGGCGGAAGTGAAACCGAGAAGAGAGTCAGCGCCCACAGTGAGAAGCTTTCACACCACAAACCAGATTATGATCAGGTATGGAAACACCCTGTGATATTCTGTACTTCCCATCCTTTCTCCCACACAGCCATTGTAGGACTTTCTTTCTTTTTTTCTTTCAATCTTATCAAAAATAAGCAAACAAACAGACCAAAAAGCACCAAGCACTGTCAACATCAGACACTTATATTTGGCATCAGCCCATGACATACATATGATTTGATATTCTCTGACCTTCAGTTCTCCACAGTCCTTTCATATTTGTCTTAAAAATAGAGGGAGATCCCTCTCTGATGTCCAGCTCACATCAGGACCTCTCCCTGTAGAGAGAAACAATCTTTCATCTCTGACCTTTGTCTATAACCTGCATTGCTCGTAAAGAGACCATGTGGCTGCTTCACATCTCGCTCTATCGTGTGGCTGACACGCTGTAGATTATTTCATGTTAGTGTTCACATAATTCCCACAGCAGCACACATTTTGTCTACTCATGAACGTAGTGTTCAGCTTGACGGTATTTGGGTTTTGTGGCTCAAGAGTTAATTTCTTTTATTATTAAAAATGAGTTAAAGCAAATGCATCAAGATTTTGGGTGTCCTGTGTTGTGTCTTGTTAAGACGATGTTTGCTGTAGATTCTGGTCTTTATCTTCTTGTCTCACGTCTCTGGTTTTCTTCTATTTTCTCAGGGTAAACCTGTAGAGATCCTGCCTTTCCTCTACCTCGGTAGTGCCTACCACGCCTCCAGACAGGACTATCTCAGTGACCTTCACATCACGGCCTTGCTCAATGTGTCACGTAGAGACATGCAGCCGTCCAAGGGCCACTATGACTACAAGTGGATTCCAGTGGAGGACAGCCACATGGCTGACATCAGCTCCCACTTCCAGGAGGCCATAGAGTTCATTGGTGAGTTGAAGAGACACCTTTTTTAACCTGTTTTTTATTCGCTTAGTTTTGCATTTGAAGGTCTGTGTCAGGAGGGTGTATTTTGGTTTTGTTATCTTATAAAGCAGATGATTCACTCGACTTAATACTGAAAATAGTTTACTTACTAAAATGGCTAGAGGGATATAAACATCACCACTAAAATGGAGTCCTTTCTTAGAATAGCATCATCTACCCGGCTGTATATTTATAACAAAATCACCTCAAGGAGTCTAAAATAATACTAGAGCTGAGTTAGACAAACACCTATACATAGCCCCCCCCCCCTTTCACAGCATCTCACCTGTTGCCATTCACAAATAGAGGGCTCTAAGACAAGCAGCTTTAATCAGTTTAACTTGATCTCCTGCCCCCCCCTCCCCCTTCCCCACAGCATGTCCAGCCAGTCAGGTTTCATTCAGGATTTACTCACTTCCCCCCTTCCCCTTCCAACTTCCTTTCCTCCCTCATGTCTTAACTTGAAAAAGACACTTCCATGCCGTCATCACCTTCCAGGCCTAATCTCAGTGGCTTACTCCGTCGGGTGTGTCCAGTTAGTGTGACAACTGGGTGAGCTGTCTGTGTTTAGTAATGGTGGGGTGGACGATGCCGTAGGCTGACTGACACATCACACACACCCACATGCGCACACACACACACACACCACAGTTGTTTACCACAGTGGAGGGGGGTTGAGGATAAACGCAGGCTGACTGACACACACATAGCAAACACAGTGGTTGGTTGTTTACAGATGGAAATCATTGATTTACCTGAGGGCAGCAGAATGGTGAATGTGTTACTGAAGGAAAGGGAGTGTGTGGGAGAGGAGAGAGGTGCTGGACAATAGCAGCAGCAGAAGCAAAAGATGTACACACACATCGTGCTTGTGGGTTATTTATAGACAGGCATAATCAAGGACAAAGCTCACCCACGAGTAGCTTGACCAGTATTGGGTGGCTACTATTGTTGGTATTGTGCTTTGGTCGGGGATGCAGCCTACATTTAAGGTGTCCTTGAGTAAGCTTGTCTGTTACATAATGTAGCAAATTGCTCCAGGGGAATGTTTAGGCTACATTCAGGGCTACCTGATTAGAAATGTGCTGCACACAAATCCTCAATTAGCTGCCGCTAGTTGCAAAAATGAAAATCAATCCCCAATCAGCAACACTTCTGACCTTGCAACAGATGTACAGTTGTGTTGGAGACAATAAATATTACTGACTTCCTGAATGAAAACAGCTGCTGAAGCATGTCATGACATCTGCAGCCAATGTGGGTGCATCGCTTGAGGATGGTCATTAAAACACCCACTGCTGCTGTCACGTGTTTTTTCGTTTTTTTTTTTTCATCCCTCTTGAGGCATCCTCCGCTCCAGATTGGAAGTTCATGATTCATTCATGTGATTTATTAAAGATCAGAAATGTCAGAAATCATCGTCCCCCCTGCAGTGGCTCTCAGGACCAGAGAGAAGTGGCCCTCGGTGTTGCCATTTAGTAGAAAGAGAGTGAGACGTGTAGGTGTCTGTATTGGCTTTGTGAAGCTAAGTAGGTGTAGGTAGATCAAACTTCAATATGAGACACAGTGACAGTATGTGTAAGAAATAGTTCTAGGAATTAACAAAACCTTGAAATGCGTTGTGAGTGGCACTTATACAGATGATAGATGGTTGATTTTCTCGTGGGCGTTCGAACATAGAGATAAGAGTGTAGGAGCGCTGCAACTCCAAATTAGAACACACATCTCGGTGCCACAGTGAACTTTGCAGCAGCACCCAGCACCCCCACAGCAGTGTAGGAGACACAAAATCTCATGTACAGCTGCGGTCTGTGACTCAGACATGGCTCACCAATGTCTGCGTGCAAAACTGAAACTGGTATAGGATGTGTGTGTGTGTGGAAAGATTGTGTTCCCTTTTGTCCATACATCCTGATCCCATTAGGGGAAAAAAACGAGATAAGATGTACAGGAAACTGAGTAAGGCGTAGGTAATAATTGTTTAAATGGGATTTTTCATAGTATATAACCTTTTCAATAACAATAACCTGACACAACACCACAGCTGATGTGTATTTGTTTTTTTTTTATTTTTAATTTAAAAAATCTGATGCAAATTGCAACAATTATCCTGATAATGAAGGAAAAGGAAACACAGATTATTAACACTTGGCTTGTTCTCTTCTCCTTTCAGATCATGTGAAGCAGTCAGGGGGGAAAGTCCTGGTCCATTGCGAAGCAGGCATCTCACGCTCACCCACCATCTGCATTGCCTACATCATGAGGACACAGCAGCTGAGGCTGGATGCAGCTTTTGATATCATCAAGCAGCGTCGTGATGTCGTCTCGCCCAACTTCAGTTTCATGGGTCAACTGCTGCAGTTCGAGTCAGAGGTCCTCTCCACGGCTCCGGCTCACGCCGCCACACCTGAACCGGCCACACCCTGCATCCCGGAGTCCGCCTCCTTTTTTGCCAACGACTTCGCCACCACCTTCAACACCAAAAACTTTGAGCCATCCGTTCTCACCCTCCCTACCTCTTTCCTGCAGTCCCCGGTCCACCACCAGTTCAAACTGAGCCCAATAACTGCACTGCCTTAAAAGAAACTATGACTGCTTGTAGTCTTACTTGAAAAAAAAAAAAAAATACTCTGTGTGTGCCTGGTGTTGAAACCAGCAGAGCAGATAAACTGGAGATCAGCAACATAAACAGAGAAGAGTGTTGATAATAGTATTTTGTTCATGGGACTTGAGGCCTATGAAGTGAATGGGCAACAACAGGCATTGATGCTGTTTTCCTGCCTTCTGAACTGCAGAGATGAAACAACACAGCACAGTGAAAAACTGCAATATACAGTACATGCCTTAGGTTGATATTGTGATTTATTTGCCTATTCACAAATAAAGTCATGCATTTGAAACTAATTTATTTGGAAATTACAGTCTGTCTGTTTTTTTCAATTACGTGGTTGTTAATATGTGTCTAATAAATGTTTTCACCATTGAAATAAAGTTGCTGTCATTTAATTTAATTGTTGTAGTATCATTTATCTATATCTGTATATGAAAGTAAAATGGGATTTTCAAGTTGGCCTTTTTCCACATAAAAGGCCTAAATACAAAAGAAGATACGACAGTGACACCTGCAGTACCTTTGAGTTGGCATGTATGAACAGATTTGAATCGGCTGCTTATATTTGTTTATGTAATCAGACTGTATGTGTCCATTTTCTAGGTCAGGTTATCCCAGTGTTAACATATTTATATATATGATCCATGAAAACTTCCATGTTGCATAATTCTTTTTGGAAATCCAAGCCAAAGGTGTAAAACCTCCCACTGGACACATATTGTAATATTTTCTAAAGAGACGATAAACTATATTGTTAAGAAGTAATGACGGCTTTTGATCATTACATGGCTTTTATTACTCTATTTGACATCAGTCACCGCTCTGTTAGGATACCGCTCTGAACGACTTTCTGTTTGGCGCCTAGACGGCAGAAAAGTGGACTGTACCAACTGTAAAAATAGGGAGGGAGATAAATAGCAAACGTATCAACCGTTTTGTTTACGTACACACACACGGTGAAAAAATATTTAACACACATTAAAAAGCTATTGATTCTATTTTATACAGTCAAATTGTTGCTACTTTATGTTACAGACGCCAATTATTTGATATATGTTTATTATTATAACCCTGTTTTCACATAGTAGTACGATCCATTCTATCCCGCCCCCGCCGCCATTTTCCGTGTTATTCTCTTTTGCCACAGTGTTTCACTAATTTTGGATGCCACAATTTGTAAATTATTTTTGAGTTTTGGCTTATTTAATTCCAGGCTTCTCCAGTTTAGCGGAGAAGGGAGTTTAACTCCAACTTCAGCCAAGGAGACGCCCTGCTCAGACCGCCATGTATATCAAACAGGTATGCTAACATCTCCGTACTTGTGCGCGTAGCCGACTGTCACTGCCCTGACATTAAATCGTGCTAGCTTAACTTTGTTCCGCCGAATGATTGTACTCAAGATATCTGGATTATGCGCAGAGCTTGGTGTTGTGTTTAATGCATAGTTATGCTAAAACATCGCCAAAGATAGAACCATGCTACCAGAGCCATGCTAGCGTGCTAATGCTAGCCACCGCTACCCGTAGTAATCTTGTATTGGCCCGTCCCCCTTCTCAAGAGGCTAAGCTAATGCTACACAGCTAGCGTTATGCTAGCACGAGCCTCACGTTTCCATTAATATTACACCAAATTATATTGCGAATAATTTCATTACAAGTTATTTCAAGCTCTAGCAGTATTATAGCTTCCTAGCCCATGGTTATTTTTGATAGCAAGCATGCACGCTGGTCATCTTCATGAATGAACACAAGCGGCCGGCAGTGAAGGCCCTGTTGGAAACCGTATCCCGTTTGTAATTCAGTTGTTGCTGCGCTTTGCACATGAGCAGCAGACGTTGAATACATTGAATGAAAGGGATAACAACAATGCTCCATGTTGGGTTTAGTCGTGTCTTGTTATTGAAGTCCTTTCGCCCAGTCTTGTTAAACAACGACATGTGGTGACATTGTCATAAACGGAAGGTTGTTTCACTCTGCTCCCTGGTCTCTGTGTTCTCGTGCAGGTCATCATCCAGGGGTTCCGAAGTTACAGGGACCAAACTGTGGTAGACCCGTTTAGTCCAAAGCACAATGTCATCGGTAAGTTTGTGTAAACCTCGACTTTTTACTCACGTTATGCTCCCTTTTCTTCAGTAATATACATGTGGGTGTAAAAAAAAAAAAAAAAAAACAACCACTTGGCTCAGACTTTCCTCAAATGGGTGTCTGTGAACATATGTCTGTTCTCATTCAATATTTTTATTTTTTCTTATTACAGTTGGAAGAAATGGATCTGGAAAAAGTAACTTTTTCTACGGTATGTAGGCTTCGATCTTTGGTTGATTTATTTTATTTTTTTAATGAATTCAATGTTACCAACAATGTTATATGATGTTTGTTTAAAACTATGGCTCCTCTCTCCTATCACAGCCATTCAGTTTGTGCTCAGTGATGAGTTCAGCCACTTGCGACCTGAACAGCGCTTGGCCCTGCTCCATGTACGTTCAGACATGTATTTTATATGCTGCATATACAAGCTAGTGTCTCTTAGACGCAATTGTTGTGTCGAAGTTTATTCTTAGATGTGCTTTAATAGGGGTTTGCAAAATGTCTCAGTTCATTGTTTTGCTGTTCTGTCATTATGTGCAATTAAAGCTATTTGAGGCCTCATTGCAAAAAAAAAAAAAAAAGTGTATATCAGCCTATTAAATGGTCAACATGTTTTTTTTACTCCCGTAATATTGCTCTCAGCATCACCCCCAAAAATCCTGTAGCGATTGGACACTAATGCTTATGTTGACACGAGGTTGTGTAACTTCCTCATAACCAGTGGATTACCAGTGGAAAAGTCTTAATAGGATTATTTCTGTTTAAAATGTGAAGTTATTGTTATGGCGGGTACACAGTGGAAAACCTATTTTAGTATGTGAAGCTAATATAATTGTCTCATTGTTGTGTTTTCTTCCCATGTCATTATAGGAGGGAACTGGTCCTCGTGTCATTTCGGCTTTTGTGGAGATTATATTTGACAACTCTGACAACCGGCTGCCGGTATGAAACATTTCACACTGATCCAGTTATTGTTATTACTGCCACACTGATTGAATTAGCACTTGGGATGATGAAGACAGGGTCATAAAACCACTCTTGAAACCCAGAAGTTGTATTTAAATGGGTATGAATCCATAGTCATATAGTCACGTAATAGTGTTGCATAAGTGGTCAATTTTGTCTGTTTTTGTCATTTTTCTTCTCTGTAGATCGATAAAGAGGAAGTCTCCCTTCGTCGAGTCATTGGCGCAAAGAAGGACCAGTACTTCTTAGACAAGAAGATGGTGACGTAAGTATTATTGTGGGGAGAATGTGTCCCTGTAATCACAGGAAATGACAACTGTGTGATTCCATGCAATCACTTCTTTTGATTGCATCTGTTGTTACAGTAAGAATGATGTCATGAACCTTCTGGAGAGTGCTGGCTTCTCCCGCAGTAACCCCTACTACATTGTCAAGCAGGGAAAGGTGAGAGACTTTTTGTCAACCTCACATATACAACACAAAAGATGTTGTTATTCACAGTTGTGTGATTCATTACTGTATGTAAGCAGCTATAGCACACTGAATACTTGTGGGTGGTGTAAAATCGGAAAATCTGGTAAATAATGTATAATGATAATTATAAACCAGACAGCAGTGTATTTTTTTTCTTGAGTATTATTTCACTGCTTCATCCAGATCAACCAAATGGCCACAGCACCCGACTCCCAGCGTCTGAAGCTGCTGCGAGAAGTGGCGGGGACACGGGTGTATGATGAACGCAAGGAGGAGAGTATTTCCCTCATGAAAGAGACAGGTAATGTCTTAACATCATTATTTTTTCAATAATTATTAAACTAAAAAAAATTAGGTTTTAGATCGGTAAAATACACTGCTCCATTATCCAACTTAATACTCTCTGCACGGGTGCCACTGCCTAAAACAATGCAGCGCAACCTGTGCTAGCGCGTGTGTGTGCGGGATGGACTGAGTGACAGAGATTAGAGACGATGAAATACTGTTTATTATTATTTTTTATTGAAGCTGTGACAGGCCGCCATAGTTTAGTTGGTGGCGGAAATTAAAACTGAGAGAAAAAACGATTTTCATAAAAACTTATCGTCCTTAACTGTAAATATAAAAATCTGAATTAGTCGATAAAATGGATTTATCACCCAGCTCTAGTATAATGTTTTTGTGTATTATAATTTCATCATTGGTGATCATGTTTTGCCAAGGGTTTGTATAATAGTAGAAAGTGTTCACCAATAAATTATAACTGCTGTGAAATAATGACATTTATGCCAAATCTGCACTTAATAGTCTATTTTTTTTTAAATCAACCTGCTATATGTTTGCTCCAGAGGGGAAACGAGAGAAGATCAACGAGCTGCTGAAATACATTGAGGAGCGTCTCCACACCCTGGAGGACGAGAAAGAGGAGCTGGCTCAGTATCAGAAGTGGGACAAGATGAGAAGAGCTCTGGAGTACACCATCTACAACCAGGAGCTCAATGAAACACGTGCTAAACTGGACGAGGTAATGATATCAAGCAGAAAGAGGCATATACTACCAAAATAGAAAATCACTACTGGGAGTTATTTGGCATATTACAATATGACAGTATTGTACAGAAAACCATTTGATTGAATGCTGATATGATTATGACACTGTGGCTTGTTCCGTGTACGTCTTACCATGACCTTCTGTTTAGTATTTTCTTTGTTTTTATTTTTGCAGTTGTCCAGCAAGAGAGAGACCTGTGGAGACAAATCTAGACAGCTGAGAGATGCTCAGCAAGATGCCAGGGACAAAGTAGAGGTGAGAAATTATAGTCATATCTGGGATTAATGGTGGGTGAAAATAAACATTGTAATTAGCAATAAGGATTTACAAACATATTTAAATATCTATTTACACAGTCACTGTTGAAGGTCCTATTCATGTTGCAGAGATGAATTATATTCATATTTTACAACATGTTTGTTATTTATACTGCTGGAGATTTTGGTACACTTACACTTGCTTGTCATAAAAACAATGTTTGTAACTTATAAACTTACTGTGACTATGTTATTGGGATGTGATTGTATAGAGAGTTTGACTTTTCACTTTGAGCCATAAACCACAAGCTTGAGTAATAAGCAGTTATAGAGATTCATTTTCAGTATTGGTCACATGTCTAACATCATCATGGTCTATAGTAGGTTTATATTGTTTATTTTGTAGTAAGGAGATTACCTCATTACATTGAATGAATGTGAATAAAACAACACGCATGAATAAGGTGGACATATTTTTTTGGAAAGTCAGGATATCCAACTCTTCTGACAATCAGTGTCCTTGGTATATAAATGGATGGTGATTTAATCAGTGACGAAGGACTCGGTTGTTGTATGCACACTCCTTTCACTTGAATCTCACAGCTTGTTTCTTTATTTTGGCTCTTGTTTTGTAGGAGACGGAGCGTGTTGTGCGGGAGCTGAAGTCCAAGATCTCTGCCATGAAGGAGGAGAGAGAGCAGCTGTCGGCCGAGCGCCAGGAGCAGATCAAGCAGAGGACCAAACTCGAGCTGAAGGCCAAGGACCTGCAGGACGAGCTGGCAGGCAACAGCGAACAGAGGGTACGGAAGCCTCCCATCTGCGTCACACTGCACACGTGATACTGCACCAACAACACTTCCCTTCCCCCCTCCCCTGCATCATCACTGTATGTAGAGAGATGAAAGTCTTTTTCTCTTTTCATCTACTCCACTCCATCGTTACAAGTTGAAAAAGAGGAGCTCATGTCCACAGTTTGTTTCCCAAACATTGAGTTTGCTTAGGCAGGCTGATTTTGTTAATGATTGACCAAATATATTTTGGATTTTAGAATTAAACATGTATTGTTTTACTTGGTCCAAAGTAACCGTTTCATCCATGACTTAGCGACTTTCCTGTGTGTAAATATACATATATTCCTCCTATATTCACTCTCCTGCTACTGTGTAGTATGTGCATAGAGAGTAAGTAATTGATAGAACAGAGATGGAGGCATATGGTTAATTTGAAGACATGGAAAGGTTGGATGTTGTTTGGACAATAGACACAAAACTTTTTTTCTCATAATTATGTAAACCTGACTTTGAATCTTGTGAAAAAAGTTCAAGTGGAAGCTCAAACTTAGGAATGTATTAAAAATGCAATATTCAGTTTCTGTATGTCATATTCATGTCCTAGATAAATGAGCAGGAATGAAGTGGTTGTAGCAGTTGAAAATAGAAGTTTGTGTACAGAGTTGACAGTTTTTGTGCTGAATCTTTCAGCAAATCATTTGCAGTACTGGGATAAGTTGAGCTCCAAAACAGATGAAGCACCAGCCTGCGTATCAGACTCTTTGCCATCAGCTCCACTATATACATCATTCCTGGCACAAGGTTTTGTGTACAAAGCTGGCACCGATCAGTCTCTATGGCCTCGTGTTCAGTGTGCGTGTGTGTGTGTGCGTGTGTGTGTGTGTGTGCACGTGTTAGTCTGAAAAATGATAATCACACAAACGGCTTTATTGGCTCAGTCTGTGTATGGACCATGATGGGTCCCAGGCGGCATGCTAGCTGATGGTTGGATTAAGTCCACCTGGCCATGGCTGGCACAGCGTCAGCCAAAAGTTATTGGAGCAAAATGAAAAGCAGGGGAAACAGAACTGCGTCACTAGCTGCTGATCATCCTGGTTTTATCAGGTATGAGCTGGCTTTGACACGCAGTGGGAAAAGTAAATACCTGTGGGAGGACAACCCTCTATCACGATCCACAGAAAAATCTCAAAAGCAGCAGTCAGCGGACAGGTCTGCTGTTTATGTGACTCAAGAAATGAGTTTGTACCAAATAGTGAAATAACAGTATGTCAGTTTTGTGACGATAGTGTAAATGCAGTTGCACATTTAGTGATGAAAATGTATTTTCGTACATATAACTGTTTGCTTTAGACGTGTATGCCAGTAAAAAAACACATAATCAGCTCAATGAATGTGCATATTTTTAGAGTCTATCCTGGATGCCAAACAGCCATAAGTGAAATGCAAAATCTACACTGCGCTGCTATTTTATAGCAGTAGTAGTAGTAATAGTAGTACTGTATATAGTAGAGTATTGCATTTATCTGTAGAAATATAATGCAGAAACTTTCTCTGTTGAAGGGAGTAAGGTAAGGTGGTGAAATATGTTGTTTGGAAATGTATGTAGATACTACTGCACCGAGGTGATAAGAAAACCTCACATCTTAAGTAGTTATTGTTTAAATGTCTTTTTAGTGAATCTTCTTCTCTGTATCATCTCAACTTAAACTACTTTAAATCTTTCCTCCCTTGAAGTTCTCTATTTTGGAGAGTTGTTGTCAAACACTGTGTTCTTGCTCTTGTAGAAACGTCTGCTGAAGGAGCGCCAGAAGCTGTTGGAGAAAATCGAGGAGAAGCAAAAAGAGCTGCAGGAGACCGAGCCCAAATTCAACATGGTGAAAGAAAAAGAGGAGCGGGGTATCTCCAGGTAGGGATGACTCATCCGTAGCTGCAGTCCCTCTGGCGAATGGTGACCCGATGTAACCTGATGAGTCAGTCACCCCATTTTTAATACATTTAGAGAGTGAAAAATTAAGAGGTGGATGCACAGGGTCTCTGTCTATGTGCATTCTCTCTGGTCCAGATGTGCTTCAAACATTTGCAGTTTTTAATTTAATAATAGAAAAGAACAGACTCAGATTGCAGGAGTGTTGGGTCTGTTGAGCTCTGGTTCATCCCTGATGACAATCAGAGGAGAAATGTAGTCTGAGACCTGTGGCCATGTTTATCAAGCGTCTTCAAGTGCCGTTTTAGTCTTGTCGTGCTGAGAATTTGTGAAATTTAATCCTACTCTCAAACTTGAAAATAAAAGCTATTTATCAACCTTCTCAAGTCTAAGAATCGATCCTACTCTCAAAGATATTTAAACCTCCAGAGGAGTCCTGAGAAGTTAGGAGTTGCCAGTAGAGGATGGCACTGAGGCGAGAGAGACATGTGCGATCATTCCGGGGGCGGAAAGATGTTCTGGCTTTGTTTTGATGACGAGCAGCTGATCAATCGTTTGGACAAAGCGTGTTTTGTTTTTTGTCACGGATTTAATAAATGACGTCATCTCATCAGTAACATCACGCAGCAGAGCTTTCACGGCAGAATTAAAGGTCATCACAATGCAACAGTAGCTTGGCAAATATGCAGCAACAATTACACACGTATCTCACCAAAACTCACCTGGGCTGCAGTGCAATATTCCTATAGAGTTGTAACCGGAATAATTTGGAAACTCACCCTTTTGAAAGCAAATCAAGCTTCATCGCAGCTGGATCCTGGCCACCGATCAATGCAGAGATGCTGGCGTTATACTCTCCGGGTAAGCACTGCTTAGTGCCCCTGGCAAAGACTTGCCCCCCTGGCAAGTCTTTGCCGGGGGGGCCTCCGCCTGCATAAGAATATCAAAATAGATTAGATGGATATGAGCGAACAGGGTAACAAGCAAGGAAATGGAAAAGATGCACTGCGTGCCAGTGCCCATGGAGCAGGCCTGGAAAGCTGCAATTTCAAAACATTGTACCATTTCTTCTCACAGTCAGCTGGTGAGCGACAGCAGAAGACTCGAGAAGCATTTAGTTGATTCTCAACGTCTTTCCATGCGTATTTCGGATACGTATTCCCTTTTTTTTTTTTTATCACAGCTCCTAAGCGTTTGGCTGAAGTTACGTCACCTAAAATTCTGTTTACGCACAAAACTATTGTCGACACTTAAGATTCAGTCCTACACTTCACTAAAAGTGTGGGTAAGACGCTTGATAACTTACTTTTAGGTGCAGCTCGACTCTTAGCAGTGCTCTTAGGCGTAATTCAAAGAAGCTTGATAAATATGGCTGGGGTTTTCATGGTGAGCGGTTTGCTGATCCAATCTCAAACCTCCTGAACTTCTCAGACATATTTGGGCCACCTGAAGTTATTAAACTTGTTTGATATCACAGAGTTCAAATCTTGATGGTTAGATCAGTCCTGATGCAGGTGACAGTGGTTAGCATACTAATACTCGCTTCTAGTTCTCAATAAAGAATAGACAACCTGTGTTGACATGTCTCCCAGACCATTTACTCCTTTTGTGTTTAGTCCTCCTTTTCGTTTTTCATACTGCAATGCAGTACTAATGCATACTAATGAAACCGTTGTCTCTATTTTGCTTACATGTGTGTCCATGTGAGAGCTGTGGGCTGAGCACAGCTTAAGAAATCTGTGTGCTCAGGTCTTTCTTAATGTTTCTTTGGAAGACCTAATAAGTCACCACTGTACTTTCTTTTAAAACTATCCTGCCTAGGTGTCACGGGACAACAAGGGAAATTAATTCAGCAGCTACTGTGCAGCTGTAAAAGATCAGTGTACACATGTCTTTACACTTTCTTCTGCCCCATCTCCCTTCAGACTGGCTCAGGCCACTCAGGAGAGGACAGACCTGTACGCCAAGCAGGGCCGTGGCAGCCAGTTCACCTCCAAGGAAGAGAGAGACAAGTGGATTAAAAAGGAGCTTAAGTCTCTGGACCAGGCCATCAATGACAAAAAGAGGCAGATTGCAGCCATTCACAAAGACCTGGAGGACACAGAGACAAATAAGGAGAAGAACCTGGAGCAGTACAATGTAAGCCCACTCAAAACTGGTCGAGTTGTGTGTCACCATTTCAGACTCTGAAATTCTGTTATGTGCTGTTATGTGTCATTTTTCATGGTCTCTACCGTTTTAACCTGCTCTCCTGACATCGTGGGTGTACCTGACCTGTTTTCATCTTATTTCTTCAGAAACTCGATCAAGATCTAAATGAGGTCAAGACCCGTGTTGAGGAGCTGGATAAAAAGTATTATGAAGTGAAAAACAGGAAAGATGAGCTGCAGAGCGAAAGAAAGTAAGAGGCTTAATTTTCCCTCAAGTCTTCTCTTTGACCTCATGTGACATAATTTGGCTTAAAATTCAGCCCTGGCTTGTGATCACACTTGTTTTATGATCATACTACTTTGTATTTATTACACAGTCAGACAGATGGCACAGAATGTATATGGATATTTGGTTGAATCATTCCTGTATGACACATCAGAGTATCCTCTCCTGTAAATGTCACTGGGTCTGTTCAGTGACACAAGAGACACAGAGGATGATGTCACTTTTCCTGAGTGGAAGAAGTTTAAGCAGATTAATTATTTAGTGGTTTAATATTGAAAATGTAATTGACAAATTCTTCCCAGCTTCCTGAAGCACATCATCTAATAATTAAAATAACATAATCAGGGTAAAATGGATATTGCTTTTCTGTTTAAAAATATTTTTTAGAACTGAATTGTGGCTTGTTTGTATTTGCATTATTTGTGTTTTTCTGATGTTGGATCCACTGGTTCACTGTGAGTCATTGTTTTTTAGAAAAATAGCAGCATAATGACACTAATAGAAGGAACACGGCTGAGAGTGATTAGTAATGCAGATCTAAAAATATGAACAAATTAAACCAGAGGGAGACTATTTTAGTAATTCTATACTTTTAATTATTGAAATGTCATTATTTGACAGGACTTTAAGAATAAAGTTTCCAGTTTTTCAAATGCATCTTCAAACAATAGTCCCAGTCATACGAACATGGAGGCACACGTTTTTTTCTCGCTGGATTCATTTGTGTAGTTGATAATGGCCATTAAAGGATCTCGTCCTAATGCTCTTAATGTAAGTGGGGGGCGCACAATCCACAGGCCATGTTTTGTTCTGAAATGGATTAAAGAGTCTGTCTGCAGGTCACATAGGTCTGGAACAGTCTAGGTCAGATAAGTTAACTGAGTATTTTTATACCTCATTATGTTTTCTGGTCGTCGGTCCATGTGACCTGTTCTCATGACTGTGAAGGCACCAGTCGTTTTGCTTTGATTAATTTCATTACAACGGCACTTGACTTCATTATAACGGTATTAAATTTAACTTCTCTTTGTTCTGTGTGAGGCTATGGCCTACTGAGCTCTTAAGTTTAAATTGTTACTTGTAGCAAATGATTTATACATAGTCTCGAGAAGTGTTGGATTCAACCTTCTCCAATGACCCAGTTCTACGAAATTTAGTGAAAGTTTCAGACAAGTAATGCTTAATCATAATATTCATTGCAACACATTGCATTTGCATGCAAGTATTATGATAGTATTAGAGAGATAATTATATAACCCAAGTCCGAGTATCTGTGTAGGAGCGACTAGATTTTTATCGAATTTGACTCAGATGAACTGGTCAGATTTTTTTTTTTTTTTTTAAATGAGTTTTAGTTTTTTTTCTGGAAAGAAGAAACAGGAGGAATGAGGCAAAAGGTTTCAATAAACAAATGGTCTCTTCACTATAGTTCAGAGGTTGACTTAAAAAAAAAAAAAAGACCAGGTTTCTTATTTATGCAGTTTTAGTCACAAAATATCAACAGTGAAAAGGTCCTAAACAGGATTGACATTTAAAGACGATGCTCTAGTTTTTACTTTACTGGCTTTACTCATGTTCTTGTGAGGTTCACGCTACTGTTGGGTTTTGGTGTTTCTGGTGACATAAGTGTAACAGTGTGCGACTGTCTGTCTCTGTCCAGCTACCTGTGGCGTGAGGAGAACGCAGAACAACAGGCCCTGGCAGCTAAACGAGAGGACCTGGAGAAGAAACAGCAGCTCCTTCGAGCAGCCACCGGCAAGGTCTGTGAGCACGACTGTAATCACTGACTTACATAACTGAACCACAGGACACAGGTCACTAATCCCACTGTATTTGTGTGTGTGTAAATTACATTTCATATCATTGAAATAAGTGACAAAGTGGCATTACACTAACTTATTTATTTGCAAACACACCACCAAACACACTCTTTCTCTGACACTTGTAAGCTAGAAGTGGAGCTTCCATGCTACACATATATTAAACCTGGACACTTATAGAAGCACTGTGACGGAGGAAATGGGCAAATGTAGTTCTATCAAATACTAAGTAAAAAAGTTCCTCGCTGTCCATATGAATACTGTGAGTCCACCTGAATACTGCGAAGGGCTCACTTTATGACTCAGCCAGTTGTCAGAATAGGTTTATCAAACGGAATCATTCATCTGCCTCACTGCTGGGACCCTATCATAGCTGCTAAATTTACATATGACTCACTCCTCTCTGCCTTTTCCAGCAATTTCCTGTCGTTTCTTCAGGGCAGAGACATCAATCAAATATCACTTCTGAATAATGTCTGCTGACATGAAAGGAGGCTGTTTGTGGCTTCATGGACAAATGTCCTACATTTACTTTTCTTTCACTGGCCACTGCTGAGTCATTTGGTCTCCACTCTTTGATAGACTGTATCTTCTATAAAGTACATTTCTTGGTGATGCACTGCAGCAAATACTCATTTTTCTACTTTTTGTCTTAAATTCACTACATGAGTTTCCATGAATATGGATGCAGGATCTCAAATGTGGAGGGATCCTCCTCAAAACATGCAGTTTTGCAAGTGTCACCAAATCTTTACAGCAGATGTGTACTGATGTTTTATAAGAACTAAGTGGTTATATTACTGTCCATATATTTGTCTATAACTTATCAGAAAATGTATTTAAGTGTATTTAGGATAATTATCAGTTGTATTGTTATTTATCCTCTTTCTCTTGTGGCTCCCCAGGCAATTCTGAACGGTATTGACAGTATCAACAAAGTCCTTGAGCATTTCCGTCGGAAAGGCATCAACCAGCATGTCATCAATGGTTACCACGGCATCGTCATGAATAACTTTGAATGCGAGCCTGCTTTTTATACCTGTGTGGAAGTGACTGCTGGTACCAGGTGAGGACTGTTTTTTTTTTTTTTTTCAATAAAGAAAACACTGTCAAAACGGCCTTTGTGACTTTTGTAAATAAAAGCCTTTGTGGCTAAACATACGTGCACTTTGATTTT
The DNA here is from genome assembly GCA_016801845.1 of Polydactylus sextarius. Lineage (NCBI taxonomy): Eukaryota > Metazoa > Chordata > Actinopteri > Polynemidae > Polydactylus > Polydactylus sextarius. The sequence goes on along the minus strand of CM028907.1, from coordinate 10,064,051 downwards.
ACAGATTACTGCTAATACTCCCACAGCTATATAATGATAATGATAAATCCCAAGCCATGCATTTGGATTGCATGCATCTTCATGCAGTGCAGTCAAAAAGCAGTCCCAGCTTCATGCTCCATGATTTAAATATTTTGTATATTTAATTGATGTGCAGGTATTGATGATAAATCATTGTTTTGTAGTTATGACAATGTTGCAAACCCCTCTACTCATAACTCCACGTTTGTTTTTGTCCTCTTTTTTTCATTTCTGTCTGCCTACCTGTTTTCACTATTTCCCAGACTGTTCTATCACATTGTGGAGACTGATGAAGTCAGCACCAAAATACTGATGGAGTTCAACAAGATGAATCTGCCTGGAGAAGTTACTTTCCTGCCTTTGAGCAAGCTGGACGTCAGGGACACTGCTTATCCAGAGACCAATGTAAGGGACATGCATTAATTAACATGACTCTTATAATATAAATATAATGTACTATATGTAATAGGTAGTGAATTAAGACATTTACAACAAATGGGTACAACTGAACACATTCGTTGGGTACGCACTGTATTTGTGTATTTGTGTAGTTTTTTTTTCAACCTTGATGTGTCATAACTTAACTCACTGTTACTTAGTTGTCTTTGTCCTGTGTGAGACATAAGGTCACACTAAGCTCCCTCATTTTTTCCCTCATGATGCCAAATTTTTGCTGTGTTTACCGTTTTACAGACAGTTTTTTGTGTCTTCATGCTGCGTGTAGCATTGGCCACTGTGTTCATACCAGCATGTCTTTGTCCCTCAAGGATGCCATCCCCATGATCAGCAAACTGCGCTATAGCCCCAATTTTGACAAGGCCTTCAAGCATGTGTTTGGGAAGACCTTGATTTGTCGCAGCATGGAGGTTTCCACCCAGCTGGCCAGAGCTTTCACCATGGACTGTATAACCCTGGAGGGTATGTATTTTCACCTTAGCTGACAATAGGATCAGTTATGGTTGCAAAGGGGTGGAAAATTTCCAGACACTTTCCATGGAAAGTGTTGGAAATTTAGTTGGGAAATATGCCAAATTGGTAACTTTCCACAGGAATTATGGGAATTAACTAGAAATTTGGGATGATTTAAAGAAACATATCACATACCAACATAAATATAAACATTTTATTTTGTCATAAACAGACATTGTTGCAAAAGGATACAATTAAAAAATGTGACTTGTGAAATGTGATTTATTTATAAGTAGAACTTTATTAATATTTATATTGATATTTCATTCTTTCATGAAACAATCAATTCTTTCACTGAACAACAAAACATGAACATTGACCAGAATATATTTTGTTTCCTTGTCACATCCTGACATATGGCAAGTTATGCACTGCTGTTTTCTTGAAAATTTTGTCTTGAAAATGTATTTGCAAGTCTGTTTGTGACCAAATCAATTCTGTCTTCTCTGTCAGTTATTGTGGATTGAAAAAACAAAAACAGATCTTCATCAAATTATCAATTTTTCTCGCTTTTGCACACATTTGTGCACTGGTTCATTCTCTCATCGTCACAATGCATGTAGGGGGTTCGGGCTCAGTAGCTCTGTAGGAAGTTGTGTGCTATGTCCCTATGATTGAGGAACAGCATATTATACTCAACTGTATTCACATCAAATCTGATTGTTTTATCCAAGATTATGCTACAATATTTTTTTACAAACTACAATTATGTTCCTAACCTTCAACTTTGATAATTCCTAGTTTATTCCCATTAATTCCTATAAATTCCCATGGAAAGTTTCCAACTTTGTGAATTCCAGTTTACCTGCTGGTTTTGTATCTGTAAAGCCTCAGCAGTATCTTTTGACAACATACTGCAGGAGTTTGTGACAATGCAGTAGCCTTTTACAAATGTCTTACATAAATCACATTGTGTTGTGACTTCCCAGGTGACCAGGTGAGTCACCGTGGAGCCCTGACAGGAGGCTACTACGACACCAGAAAGTCCCGTCTGGAGCTGCAGAAAGACATGAGGAAGGCTGAGGAGGAGTTGGGTGAACTGGAAGCCAAGCTCAACGAGAACCTCCGCAGAAACATTGAACATATCCTTTTTACAAAACCATAATGGGTTTATTTATCAAAGATTTTACATAGTTAATGTTCTCTCCACTGGGAATTTGCACAAGCAACAGAATTTTTATTGTGAAATGAAATTAGATTTTTTTTTTTTTTTTAAAAAAAAAAGGTGCCTTGAGGCTTAGGTTTGCTGACGATATCTGCAGAATTATTGAACATTACATCTATGAACATGTTGCTGTGGTTCACTAAGAGGTTTCACTAATTCACTTTCAGTTCAAGGTGTTAAAAAAGTAGCTTAAAAGTAGGTCCTGCATTTTCTTTAAAATCCTCACAAACACTGTCTTTCACTTTATCGGAAAGATTATCAATCTGTTATTTGGCCAATGTTCTGTGTTTATACAAATAGGTTTATATTAGAGGAAATATTTATGTTTTGAAAATGAATCACCTTTATTTTGATTAAATTAACTGAACACCTTTCAAAATTGTGGTTGGATAGGTTTGGTCAGAAACTCATCCCTCATATCAACACAAGAGTTTGTGTGAATGTGTCCCTGAAATGTTAAATGGTGCATGTTGGTTAGTTTTCCTCATTAACAAACTCTTAATTTGGGCAGCAAAGTGGTGTTGTAGGTAGAACTGTTTCCTCACGTTAGGACGGTTTTAGGTTTGAACCTGTGATCTGCAATATAAACCAAAAATATTTTTTTTTTTCATGTTTTAATTTGTATGCCACCGTGTAGTATACAGAATACTGTCTGATTTTGTAAGAACTTCAAGTCACTTTAGTGCTGCCCTTATCAGTTACAGGTTGGTGTCATATGGCTGAGCCTGTATTTTAAAGGTGGATTAACTCTATCTGGGTTATTGCACTCCTTCAAAGCCAGCGAGAAGCTGACTTGGATGCAAGAGATGGTCTAAGCAGGTCAAGATAGATTAGTGCACATTAGGTCATATTGGCCAGAGCCATGACTCACTGCTTGACGGCACATGAAGGCAAAACAGGCAGATCAGAGGATTTGTGTTTGCACGTACGGCATCTTTATGGATATAATCACTTCCGCCCAGTGTGATTATCTGTGTGTTTGTACACCTGTGTGACGGTGCCTCACTCACATCCAGCAGTGTGCATGTGGGTTAATGTGTGCACCTGGCGATTACGTATGTGTGTGAGTGGGCAGGGGAAACGGATGACTGAGCCGATGACATGGTGCTTGTCCTTCACTCCTGCAGGGGTGAGTCAGTGAACGGATCAATTATTTAAAAGCCTCTTGTTGTTCACTCTCCATCTCTGCCCTGTCAATAACCATGACATTATGTTGATGCACCTCACCTTTCCCTTCTATTTTAAGGTGCCATCTTCATTTTGGCATCAGCTCCACATTGCAGTGGAAGCATCAAGGTCACGCAGCGGCCATAGCTGCTATTTATTGACTTGATCGTGTGAAATTCACTGGATTTATATTTTATTCATGGGAAGTGGTCTTTGAGACTAATGCTCTTTTTTTTTTTTTTGGAAGTGATTTCACCCAGGGCAGATAGTGGTCTGATGTCAGCTGAGCTCATTCAAGAAAATTCAAGCCTTTTTCTGCATCAGCCCTGAGCAACAGACAGTGTCGTTCACTGACTTCCAGTAGCCCTTTTAAATCATCTGATTGATTGGCCTCAGTGTTTTATTGAGTCCTGTTCAACCTCAAAGGACCAGAGATGTGTTGCAGTCCTGGAAGATCAATACGCCTGTTAAATTAGCTTAATGATGAACATGTGCAGCCCTCCTTAATCCCCTGTCTGGATGTCAATGATGACACAGACTTAGACCAATCACATTATTGAAATGCTGGTTTTCACTAACAAGCTTTCAAACTGTCCAGTGACTTTATTCGCTAAGAGTCTCTACAAAATTGACCCCTGTTTCTACTGATGTTTTGTCCTACTCTATTCTGCAAGAAGTACAACTTAACAGCTTGAATGACTTATTAGAAAATGTTAAAATGTTCATCCATCACTAGCATTATATTTCCTTAATGACTGCCTCCACGCATTAACAATGAGATCGACCAACTGATGAACCAGATGCAGCAGATTGAAACACAACAGAGGAAGTTTAAGGCATCCAGAGACAGCATCCTGTCAGAGATGAAGATGCTGAAGGAGAAGAGGCAGCAGTCGGAGAAAACGTTCATGCCCAAGGTGATCACATGCTGATTTTCTCATAGTTTAAACTTGTAAACAAACCCAGAAAGACATGACTGAAGTGAATACTTCTTATTGTTTTGCATGATCTATAGTCACCCTGTGCTATCCACTGATGTCTGCCTCTTCTGCGTTCATTTCCTCTTCAGCAACGCAGCCTTCAAAGTCTGGAGGCTAGCCTCCACGCCATGGAGTCCACCAGGGAGTCACTGAAGGCCGAGCTGGGAACAGATCTGCTTTCTCAACTCAGCCTGGAGGACCAGAGACGTGTCGATGACCTCAATGACGAAATCCGTCAGCTCCAGCAGGTCAGGAGGAGGACAGGCTAGAGGAGTAGAAAGTCATTGTGGCAACTTAAATCACTGTGACTGTCAGTTATTTCACAATGAGACAAACTGCATCAGGCCCTGTTAAGATGAGAAAAAAAAGGTTGCCATTTTATTATTATTTCCGTATCCACATTCACATTATTAATATTTTCAAGTAAATTTCTTAGAAACATTCACAGCACATATTTTGTGTTGTACTTTCTTTATCAAGGAGATGTTATTATTAATAATGCAACCACTATTACTACTGCTACTAATAATGATGATGATGGAAAAAAGCTAAAGCACTGTGTGCCTATGTGTGCCTCTATATACTTGGCTTTAGATTAGAGAATACCCGTCGCCCACGTGTTGTTTTCCTACTGCTCCTCCCTCTTCAACTCTTGCTAGTGTGTTCAGATGACCTGAATGATGTGAGAGTAGCAGGCAGCTGTCTCTGTGTGTGTGTGTGATGTTCCTGTGCTTTAGCGTCGCCCTGTGTCTTTCTTTTGCCGCCAGCTGCTCTCAGCTCTTACCTCAATGAACTCTCAGCCATTCCTGCTATTGTTATCGTCACTCTCGCTACATGGAGCCTTTCATGTTTTATGTCGAGATTTTTCCTTGACACGTAAAATTTAATTTGACTTTTATTTATAGTATAGTTTAATCAGTGTTTTAAGTGAATACACACATGGTGCTACCGTGTCCTTACATGTACTTCTAAGGTAACAGATGGAGCAAATATTAGAGACTACTTAAACACATTTTTTAGAGGCAGATATAAAAATAGGCTTTTAGCCAGTTGTTAACATCACTGATATTTCTAGTGTTTAGTATCTGTACGGCAGATATCACATTTCTTCCATGTGCACTTAGCAAAAACCCAACAGGACTAAGTTTTTGTGTTTTGATCCCTTTGTCCAACCACAGGACAACAGGCAGCTGTTGAATGAGAGGATCAAACTGGAGGGCATCATGACCAGAGTGGAAACGTATCTCAACGAGAACTTGCGAAAGCGTCTTGATCAAGTGGAGCAGGTACGCTGTCGGTGAAGCCGTTCTAGGAACATGTCACAAGCCTCATCGTATGACTGCATGCCAAATATTTAATTGTTATGTAATATGGAATTTATTTAAAACTGCTATCTTGTGTTTTTATTTTAATTACTAAAGTATTAAAGTGGGTTTTATTTATGTGGGGTATGTAAGTCCGCAGCTGTGTTAGATGATTCAGTGAATGTAATGACTTGAAATTGTGGCCTTTGTAAATGAAGAGTCTTAGATTCAATGCATTCATTCATACAAGTCAAAAGAGGGGTGTTTGAATTTGCATGACCCATTTTTTTTTGATGTGACCTAATTTGCATTGACACAGGAGCTAAATGAGCTGCGAGAGACTGAGGGAGGCACAGTGCTCACAGCCACAACATCTGAGCTGGACGGCATCAACAAACGTGTCAAAGACACTTTGGCTCGATCAGAAGGTACACAACGACTTAAAAATTCAAGAAACACATTTGTGACTGGAAGTAGAATTGCTCATTCACCCAAGCTTGAAAGCAGTTGAAAATAAACACCACTTCCACTTTGGATCATCAAACATTTACTGGTACTTCCCATTTGTAAACACACTTTACTCACATCTACACCAGTACTGAAAGAGTCTAAACCTAGTGTGTAGCTTGATCCTGTATGATTAATATGGGGGGAAAAAAATTAACTGCAGAAAATACCATATATGTAAATCGAATCACATAGAGAAAATTAGAAGTGAAAGAACATTTCCTATTTTCTCTCATATATCACACTGCTGCTGTAACGACAACAAGCTGCTGCTCTGCCTCGTTGTCACTCACTAGATAGAGTGACAGTGACGAAGTCAGTGTGTGACTGCCAGACATTGATTGTGTTTTTCTTTATTTTTTTCTACTATTTCAGATTTTTTTATTGTTGATCTGCGTGCAGCACATAGATTCCCTCTCCTGTCTCTTGTCTGTCACTTTCTCACAAACACACTGACAATGAATCTGTCCTGTCGGTCGACTGTCGAGCATAAAGTTTACTAGAAAGAATCACTTTTAGCAACCTTTGCCCCTTGTTACTTTTTGAAATGTATATTCGTATCCGTTGTTAAGCAACTAACAAATGAAAGGTTGTTGTTTTTTAAAATGATAATGTTTACTGTCCTCCTTGGATTGTTATTGGAAGTAGCATAGTCTGGATAATCTGTTCTTCCAGAGATGGTCACAGTTTTATGAATGTTCTAACACTATAAATTATTCTGTAAATGTTCTTGTGATGGTGTGACTCATATTAGGTTCAAAGAATGCACTTGTCAGAAAGCACTTGTTTGTGAATAGAATTAATTTTAATGATTCATTTAAATCATTGTCACTAATTTATTGAAAAAGTATTCACAGCACAAACTTATTCTTACGCAGATATTCTCCTCAAGTCCTTTTGTTGGAAACTCTTGCATGTCATTTTGCTTTTTATGATTCAGTGAACAATCTGATTTTTGCGTTGTTTCTCTCATTCAAATAGATACAATATAATTGGCCTCCACATTAATAGGTTGTTGATGAGAGATTGTGGCAGTTGAAAGAAGATGAAACTTTTTCTTAAAGGAGTTTTGGATGTTTTTTTTGCAGCCTGTTTTTGAAATAAGAATCCAGCCTATGACAAAGTATTTATCATTTTCTAAGCAACTCATTTAGCCACTATATGTGTGGACCAATGACTGGTTTGGTTTGAATCCCATCACCTTAACCACACCGCTCTTATCACCTTCTCAAATCTCTTCACCAGATCTGGATTCCCTGATTGACAAGACAGAGGCAGAGATCAAGGACCACATTAAGAGCATGGAGCGCTGGAAAAACATTGAGAAGGAGCAGAATGACGCCATCAACCACGACACCAAGGAACTGGAGAAAATGACCAACAGGCAAGGCATGCTGCTCAAGAAGAAAGAGGAGTGCATGAAGAAGATCAGAGAGCTCGGCTCACTGCCTCAAGAGGCCTTTGAGAAGTACCAGACCCTCACACTCAAACAAGTAAGCAGACACACAGACACAATTCTTAATGATGCTACATGTTGGCCTCTGGTTTTTGAGTTTAATTTCTTTCCCAACGAACATCAGAGGTGTAGAGTTATGGTGTTAGTGTATAATATGGAATCGATCTGTACTTAAAGAACAACATTGTCTTATTAAGTGATGCATTTCCTAGTACTGCTTGAAATGTGCTCATTGGGCCAAGACCCTGCTGGACTTGTTGACGAAGACGATCCAGTGAAGTGAAGCATGGCATTATTTCACCCACGAAGCCAACAGTTAGAATTAAAAAAAAAAAAAAAAACACACAGACATCATAGACATCAAGACTTTGTGTATAAGATGATTTAAACCTACGCAGCCTGAGACAACCTGTCTAATCTAGTAAATCATCTCATCAGCTGACATGCTGGTAGAGACAAGTTGGCAAATGGCACAGATTTGCCAGAGTTGCTTCATGTCTCCAATGAAAGTTGATGGAGCATCGTAACACAGACGAGTTAGGCTGCCGATGTTTTAGATTATGAGTTGGGATATGCAAACTGCTGCTTTTGTCAGTTGAGCTCGGACTGGGATAGTAAATGTTCAGTAAATGATGAATTAGTTGGAGCTAGTGCTAAGCTGTGAAAACAGAGAGGGGTTAGAAAAATGCTCCTCCTTTATTTTCACAGGTAGTCTGTCTGTCCCTCCCACCACGAAAAATAATCGATAATCCTGGAACGCTTTTGATTTAGTGTTTTTTCCCTAATGAGATTAACAAATGAGAATTTAACCGGACATGTGCATTATGACCAAGCAGTCGACCAGTCAATGAGGAGACTGCAGCCAGAGCACACGCACACACAAACAGACCCAGATCCCATAAGGAACAAGACCCAAGGCCATCACATCCCACCCACTCACCAATGACTCAGACACTAGTTGGTACTCTGTCTCTGATTTGTCTCAGCCAGCTGCCTCTGGGAGCACAGACATAGTCGAGTGGACTTGGCTGCATCTTTCATAAGTGTCTGAGTTTGTCCGTGGCGTGTGTGTTTGTGTTGGTGTGTCATCACCACACTTGACGATACTGAAAATAGCCTCACACTTTCTCATAAACACTCCACATAGTTAATCTTTCTCCACAGGACATTGCTTGGGGCCAAGATGGTGCCATTGATTGCAGAAGTGGATGAGAGGACCATGTAATGATGGCTCTTGCTCATGTTCCCTTAGTCATTAGTGATTCAGATGGATGAATTTATAGTTTGAGGGTTTGGAGTATATGTGTCACATTTGAGCCAAATGAAACTAGTGATTAATTAATCAGGTCATTTCATCTTCAGATATGAATAGAATTTGATGAAACACTCAAAAATAATTCTTTTTAAATGTATAAAGGATCTGAATTAATGCCCCTTTTTAAAGAAAACAACGTGTTTCAGTATGTCCATCAATACTAGATAGAAATTTTATCTCTTTGCCTAATTTATGCACAGGTGATTAATGTTTTTGATTTTTTTTTTTTTTTTTTTTTTATGAATAGGTCAATATTTTGTGTCCCATCTTGCGTTTAAAATTTTTAATGTCATCAGTGCATTTCGAAGCCATAGCTGTCTCCATCTTTGTGCCCAGTTACCATGGTTACACGTGTTTCTCACAAGGTGTCTATGCCACTCTGCTCTGCAGGACCACAGGCTGATTCATCTCAGTAAATCCAGTTAGCATTTCCAAGCTTTGTCTGTTTCAACAGAACCGTTTTCTCTAATTTAATCTGGCGCAGTTGTTCCTGTTAGCAACTACTCTTCTTTTTCTGGGTTTAGTTTGAGGGGAGACACTTAATTGGTGGATAATGGCATTAAAGTGACCTTTGTTTTGTAAACATGTAGTGGATGATTTAGGTGGGCTGCTGCCGCCTACTACTACTACTACTACTACTTCTTCTACTTCTACTACTACTTTCAGCTGTTTGGAAGTAATGTTACCTCATGTTAATTTTCCCTCCACAGCACTGAATAGTTACATCAGCTTACCTTTTCATAAATGTCAAGAGCAGTGGAGACCGTGTTACTTTTTTTTTATTAAGTTTAGTCACATTTCTGTTCACAGTTTTCGTTAATGAAAGGAACACTGGTGACGTTTCAAAGGTTTTAGAAGCATGAATTATTTGTTTGGAAATCTTTACACCAATGATTCAGTGTCTCTCCATGTGTCCTCTATGTTCCCTGTGCCATTCTACAGTTACTATGATAAAGATAATGATATTTTAAAAGCTCATTAGCAGGGACAAATAAAAGTAAACAGATTATGTTGTGCATCTTTCAAAAATACAAAACAGTGTTACTGATATGAGTGGAATAAATGAATAATAAATCATCATTAATGTACTTCAAAGCCACAGTGCTCACAGGGGTCGTGAAAACAAACTCATTTGAGAAATAATAAGAAACAGTCAGCCTGACTGCATCCGGAGCTAATCACGATTTTTTCCCTTTTCCCCACCAACAGCTGTTCCGAAAACTGGAGCAGTGCAACACGGAGCTGAAGAAGTACAGTCACGTCAACAAGAAAGCTCTGGACCAGTTTGTCAACTTCTCCGAGCAGAAGGAAAAACTGATCAAACGTCAGGACGAGCTGGACCGTGGCTACAAATCCATCATGGAGCTCATGAACGTTCTGGAGCTGCGCAAGTATGAGGCCATCCAGCTCACCTTCAAACAGGTATGTGATACACATGACACTGTCATATGTAAATCTGACATATTGTTGTTTAGATGCACATTTTCTGATCTAACTTCACAAATACTTACCCTGTATCCTCATCTTCACTCCCTCAGGTGTCAAAGAACTTCAGTGAAGTTTTCCAGAAGCTGGTTCCCGGTGGCAAAGCTACACTGGTGATGAAGAAAGGTGACGCTGAAGGCAGCCAGTCTCAGGACGAGGGCGAAGGTGGTGCAGATGGTGAGCGGGGCTCTGGCTCCCAGAGCAGCGTTCCTTCAGTCGACCAGTTCACTGGTGTCGGCATCAGGGTAATAATCTGTTTTAATTACTGATTTAATCCCTTTTGACGGTGAATACTTCGCCTACACAGCCAGAAAAGATGCCTTTTATTGTCTAATGTGTGTGTATGTGGCTTGTGTAGGTGTCGTTCACAGGGAAGCAGGGTGAGATGAGAGAGATGCAGCAGCTGTCTGGAGGTCAGAAATCTCTGGTGGCTCTGGCTCTGATCTTCGCCATCCAGAAGTGTGACCCCGCACCTTTCTACCTGTTTGATGAAATCGACCAGGCCCTCGATGCCCAGCACAGAAAGGCCGTCTCAGGTAAAGTGCGAGCATAAATGTACCGATCAGCCACAACATTGAAACTAGTTACTGCCTGAATTGATGTAGAGGCAATTAAGTGAATCTCATACCCGTAATTTACTTGGAGGAGTCAGTAAAATGGAAAAGTCTCGAGAGGTGTAGTGAGTCATCCACCAATCCGATGGTTGGTGGTTTGATTCCTGGCTCCTCCGGCCGGTCTGAGCCTCAAGTTGTCTCTGATGTGAAAGTGTTAGAAATGTGCTGTATGAAGGTGTAAATGTAGATGATTTGATTGGTCAAAAATAATAGAAATTTGTTGTATAAATACCCCCATGGAAAAAAAACATTTTTACTTATAAATTGAACAAGAAATCGTGGTTTTCATTTTTAATCGTAAGATCATGAATCATCTTTCAATCTCCTCTTTTCCCCCATTTTGACCAATTTAGACATGATCGTGGAGCTGGCGAGCCACGCCCAGTTCATCACCACCACTTTCAGGCCTGAGCTGCTCGAGTCTGCAGACAAGTTTTATGGTGTCAAATTCAGAAACAAGGTGAGTGTTTGTTTGTTTGTTTATAGGGCAGGACATTTAGGAGAAAAATGTCCTACAGATGAGAAACTAATTAAACATTAGGATCATACACTTTACTCAGGTTTACGAGCCCCTGTCCCACAATCCTTTGTGCTGTTTTTAACTTATGGATTTTGGTGCTTCAGTGAAACATTTAGAGATGAGTTTTGCCTGTTTGAGGATTTTGTTAAAGGACAATGAGAGATGTTTTGGTCAGTGGATTCTCAGTGTGATGATGTCGTTGACACTCCAATTCCAGACCGTTTGTGTGTAGATGGAGATGTGTGGATATCGTGGTGGTAAAAACCACATTATTGTCCACACACCAGTCGACCAGATGTTGGACCTCCCCACTGTAGTCATCTGTGTTTTGTAACGGGAGTGAACAGTGTTGTAAACATTTATTCTACATAAAACTATAGTTTTTTGGAGTCAGTGGGGTGTTATAGTTTAGTAGTCAGATGAACTCAGTTCTGGCTTCTCTGTGAACAGTGATGGCTTCATTGATATTGGAACTTTCTGATGCCATACTTATTTTTTTTCCACTCTTTTTTTCTGTAAATAAAGATCGATGGTGAATAGACAAGCACCCACAATATTCATCTTAATTTGTGGTTTTGTAGATTCTGCTTTCACTCTGTTCACTGTTCTGTCAATGCCATTTTCCAATGTACACCAGGCTTGTATTCTGCTGAGCCACCGCAGTGAAAAGGAAATATTTTCTCGAGTAATTGAGGTTTCATTATATTGATTCATCATTATTTCTGCGTGTTTGTTTTCAGGTGAGTCACATTGACGTGATCACAGCAGAGCAGGCTAAAGACTTTGTGGAGGATGACACCACCCATGGTTAATGGTCTTCAGCTCTTCATCATCCTCCTCATCCTCCTCCGCCTCTACAGTGCACTGAGTATCTTGAAGCCTTCCACCACAGGGCCCAAAGACAGAAATATCTCACTCAATCCACCAGCCCGTTTAGTCCTTTCTTCAAGGTAAACCTGGACTTTCGACAAACGTGGGGATTTATTCGGCCGTGTTGCTCTGACACTCGACTCCACCTCATGATTATTGATATTTACTCATGTTTGCCATCATTCCATTATCATTCCAAATTTCTAGAATTAGTTTTGTTGAAAATCTGAATTCAGATGAATCATTTGCCTTCGTCCCATTTTTTTTTCCTGTGTTACAGTGCCTCTGTGTGGATTTGGCAAATAACAGAAGTGCAGTTCTTTTATGCTTTAAAAAAAAAAAAAAAAATCCCCTAATTTTCTCTGAACGGGTCCTGAAGTGAGCACTTGTTACCTTTTGTGTTACTATGAGGATTAAAACAAACAAAAAAAAAAAAACAGGTTGAGCTGAGATTTTGCCGGAGAGGCTTTTAAAGGTAACAGACCCTCAGGACCTTTTCAGAAACAAAATCATCTTGTATATAGTAAACAAAAAACTTTTGATACAACTTAGAAGAAGATTGTTAATTTGAAATCTCTTAAGCTTTGAAAGTCTTAAGCTGATATGGGTTTTTTTTGTTGTTGTTGCCACCCTTGAAAAAAACAAAACAAAAAGAGTACCTGTTTGCTTTGAGTGTTCTGTTATATATATATATATATATATATATATATATATATATATACTCTTTGTACTCAAGCAACACTGATAAAATGTATGTCATAACCAGCCTCGTGGCTTCAAATCTTTAAAGGTTGTGGTTCTTTTCAATGTTTGTTACTGTATCGCATTATTTCCTGTTTTTAGGTCATTTAAATATGAGATGTTTATTTCCAAAAACACATCCAGTGCATCCATGACGGAAACAAACAGCCATGAAATGATATTTCTAAACCAGACGTGACGAATCATCGGTCGACAACCACCTGCACTTGGGTCCTGAGACGACTCAGCAGAAAGCAAAGTTGTAATTTATCTTATGTTTATTTTCTCAGTGGATGAATTTTTTGGGATTAAACTCCTCATATGCTAAACCTAGTTTTCAATCTGCTTTTCAAATGTTTTTGTTCCCTTTTTATGTAATTAGAAAACTCACAAAAACAATAAAAGATTTAAAAAAAATAAATAAATAAACCGCATGACACAGTTAATGTTACATGTCATTTGGATCGACCACTAGGTGGTGCTGTGCCACTGATACCCGACATCTCACATGGTCACGCTCTATACAGAGAAACAGTCTATTCCTGGACATGTTTTTATTAACTCACACACACCGATATGTGTTAAATGAATAAATTCTTCTACTTTATTGACATTTCTATAATTTATAAAAACAGCTTTTTCCTAAACTAGAAAATACTCACATTTCATTCGCTCACTAATTTGTTTCAAATGTCAACATGTTCTCATTCCATGATTAATATGCTATAGCTGTTTTTTGTGATTTGTGTTTTTGTTCCTTTTTTTTTTTTTTTTTACTATTAAATTTATTCTATACATTCCTGTATTCCACCTCTCACTGCCACCGTCAAATGAACGTAATTCTACGTAATATAAATTCATCTTAACGTATCGAGTGAAGGAAACTCGATCCACTGCAGCCTCAGATTCAGTGTCAGTTCACAGCAGACATGAGATCAGCAACTATTTGGCATCAAGGTCACAATCTGGCAAACATTGCACAGACCTTACACCTGTGTTATATTTTGTTTTTGGTATCAATGATCCTGTTGAATTACAGTGTGCCAGGGGAGAGCCCACATGGCATGGCTGTCTGGTCTGGTGTAACATCACCTTGCGCTGGCGGCGTATCTGAAAGGTCGTGACCTCCCTAAATGAATTCGATGATCCCCTCCGTTGTAATACCGCAGACCTCCAGGGCATGTTGGCCAACAGTGTTCGTCCAGACCCGCATGGCTCTTTACGTCAGAAGGTTTTAACCTTTGAAAGCAGAGTACCCACTACTGGCTTTTTTATTTTTTGCAATCATTGTGCTGCACTGCATGACTCCTGTTCTGTTGTTAGATGTGATCTAACTGTGGCCTGACGTTGATGATTATTATTTTTTTTTTTTTTTTTTTTGTAGGAGATGACTGATGACAGTGAAATCTAAGCAAATCAGTTTGACATTTCACTCCGTGTCTCTGTGTCTCCGCTGCTTCACTTCCCACTCGCTCAGCTGCACTGCTCCTCCAGCTTCTCACACAACATATTCACACTTCTGAAATGAAAATAGAAATAACAACACCTCATCCCACCTCCCCCAACTTCTTAGCTGCTATTCCCCATTTCATTTTCTCTTTCATGGGCAATTATTTGATATTTGAGGAACATTTCGTCACTTTCTACTCTGATTTTAAGGAACACTAATGAACGTGTTTATGTCGCCTTTTTACTTGTGTTTTTTTCTGAACTTAATTACACAGTGGCAGCCAGTGAAAGTTTTCCTGGAGGAGAACTTCACTTTCCTGAAATACAAAAACAAAGCAAACTATTTATCACCGTTTATTAGTCTTTATTTATTAATCCTTTAATTGACAGCGAAGAGAGACAGGGAGGGAAGCAGGTTCATTTGTGGTGCAAGTTTCAGCATCGAGGGAATTCAAAGTGATTCCCATATGAGGTTTTTAAAAAAAAGTGAGAAAAAGGCTGGAAGCTGATCATATGATGTGCACTATAAATACAAGAAGACCCATTAAGAGACTGGTAACAGTAATGTAATGGCCATTCTGTAACTAGCAACATTTTATGAATTATTTCAAGTAGAGAGACAATATAATTAAATTGCTACATCATGTGTTGTGTGACTGCAGTAGTTCTGCCTGAGTATGTCAAGTAATGTTATCACCCGTACAGTCTATCGCTCTCTTATTTCACTATGTTACATTACGAACCACACTGTCTTCCAACTCAGCAGGTTAAAAACATGGATGCCCGGTGCCTGGTGCAATGTTGACAGAACATCTCATCCCTCGGTGTCTCTGCCATCATAGAGCAGATCTGCTGCTCTGCCTGATAGATATTAACAACTCTGCACCGTATCTGTCGCCATGTCAGCTGACAGATAATGAGGCTCAAGATGAACTACGCTTCACATCGTTCTCTATCAACTCCGCCATATCCTCAATCCTAATCTCCGTGAGATTTAAATTTCCTCCCGTCCATGTATATCGTCTCCTTTTGTTCCTCTTTGTAAAACTTGTACAATAACGCAAAAGAGCATTTTATTAAGGAATGTTGCATCAACACTGGGTGGGGCCTGTGTTTGGCCTCAAACAGCCTGGATTTCAACAAGATGTTGGAAACATTCCTCTGAGATGCATGCTGTCCATGTTGATGTGACTGTATTGAATCATTTCTGTATAATCGTCAGCTGCGTGTTCATGATGCCAAACTTCTGTTCTCCCAAAGTGGCTCCTGAATTACTTCATGTTTATTTAAGCGGTTTCAGTCGACTTGTTTTTGTGACATGGTACATTATCGTAGTGGAAGCAGCCTTTAAGAGACTTTAAGAGTTAAACTGTGGGGCTGCAGGGTTGTTTGGTATCAATATAGTCTCATATGCTTTAATGTTTGACGTGTTGTTTAGACTGACATAATATATATGACTGGTTATTTGAGTTACTGTCGCTTTTCTATCAGCTCCACCCGGTCTGCAGTCATCGACATCTGTAACATCTGCATTTCCATCTTTACAATCTCAACTAATTGGATGTTTTCTGTCTTTTTTTTCCTGAATCAATTCTTAAAGACTGTTGTGCTTTTAAGTTCAAGCTACTCAAACTGATCAGATCACATTTCTTCCTCACTCTGATGCTTGATGTGAACACTGATTGAAGCTCGGGACGGTCGATTGTGCTGATTGGACAAACACAATAACAATGAGGTGTACGGTTGTTCCTAATAAAGCGTTAGGTGACTGCGTGTCCTAATCATTTCTTAAAAGCTGTTAATGTAAGTGGATTTGTAAGTTATGTATTTAAAGGTGACACCTCTTGGCCATGCAGCCTTCCCTCCACTACCTAATCCCCCCCCCTCACTCTTTCTCCCTCCTGCATGCATTCACCCCTGGTATCTCCTTTTCTCTCCTTTCCCAGACAATAAACACCATGTCTATTCAACCATACGCCCACCCCTCTGCCCTCTGGTGTCAGAATGTAGTGGACAGTAATGAACAGATAATACTTGCTCTCATAATCAAGCTCCTAATCATAAAACTGTCCTGTGTTTTTTTTTTTACAGTCAACAAGTTAATTTGTTGTCCAGCAGGTGTTCATTAACTGCTGTGGAGAACGGGAGGAGGAGGAGGTGGACGAGGGAGCCCTGTTAACAGATCTCCTCTGTCCTTGCACTTCATGGTGGTCCATCTGCCGTGCAGGCCTGGCCGGCCGACCGGCTAACTGTCTCTACCGCTCCAAAGTCATCTCCATATCCGTCTGATTTATCTGCCTGTCAGCTGATCGGTCTGTCTGACATCTGTCTGCTTGTCTCACTGCCTGTCACTGACATGTGATTCTGCTCTGTGTTAAAAGTCCCTATATAAACATGTTAGTTGACTCGAAAACTTGAGCCAAGAGCCTAGAAGTGGTGCTGAGGGATGAGTAGCAGACTGCCAAGCAAATAACCACCGATGACAGTTGTGGTTTTATTTTTTCGCTCTGTGGAAAGATAATCTGATTCATTGAGTTAAATCTAAGTAAGCACAGCCAAAGTGTGAGTGATATAGTTCAAACTGTCTGGCGGTGTATTGTATGTTCAGCAGGTGGTGTTCACAAATAAGAGGCCTTACTCATATTTTATGGATAATCTATCTTGGATCGGTGATATTGGAGACAAATTATTATTTGCCTCCAATATATTGCTACTTAAGTTAAGTACAGATCAGGAGTAGAGATGAGTCGATCTGATATTAAGCATCGGTACCGAGCTGATATTGGCTAAAATTACTGGATCAGATATCATAAATAAAACAATCAAATAAATTCTGATCTGACCCAATCTTGTTGAAATCTGAGTGAGGAAAAAAAAAAAGGTTAAAATAAAGGAGGAATCAATATTTCATAGCTGACACAGCTGGGTTATGTTTTCTCTAAATTTTGTTTCACAAATAATATATATATATATATATATATATATATATATATATATATATATATATATATATATATATATATATATATATATATATATATCATATGACAATATTGCAGCAGATACTATTGCTATCAGTATCAGACATGAAATAGTTACATAATAAATATATTCTGATCTATCTAGCTTGCAAAATAACTGATATATGTCATTGCACAATGCTGCAACTAGTTGTTCAAGAGAGAGATTCATTCATCAGATGTTGTGTTTTTCTAGTGTTTCACTATAGTGTGGACTGGTTGTCAACTCGAAGTGAAATCAAGTCCTGGCTCAAGTTGTTACTCAGTACAGTCATGTTGCTTCAAATAGATCCACATTTAAAACGTAATTTGATATATTGGCGCTGACATTTTAATTCAAGTTAATTCAATTAGTTTAGTTGATATGATAAGGTCAAGTATCTCTTTAACACCAGAGGACAAATCATTAAAAGATGTTAAGTAGTAATACTTAAAAAAACAAACAAACAAAAGAAAAAAAAAACAAACCTGCTTGTAATTACTTGACCAATTTCTATATACTGATGCGTTTTCTCTTTGCTTCATCATGCTCACTTGTTCTAGTTTGCAGAGAAACTGTTAAACTCACAGCAGGAACTGGATTGTGATTGAACACAGGTTCTCTGTAATCAGGAAGTAATCAGTGTGTTTAGCTCCTGTTGGTTTCCTCACAGCAGTTTGAGGAGCACAGGTGTCTCTGATAATACTAATGACATATCAGCTGTGCTGAGTTGTCCCTCTGTGTAGCCATGACAGTAGACTGAGCTGGCCTGGACTGAACCACGCAGCCAAATCACATTTACAGTTGTGTGTGTGTGTGTGTGTGTGTTTTTTTTTAAATTATTATTTTATAGTCAAATGTTTTCAGTGAAAAAGGCCTGTCAATGTGAAAACTGAGAGACTAATATGAGCTAACTTCAGGAGACACCTCAGGAGATTCTCCAGAAGATGTAGAAAAAGTGAGATTTAAAATGTTTAATGTGTTTAACAAACATTTGACCTTTACCTCCTTCGTTTGAGTCATGCTGTGTTGTGTGTGAGAGTTTTAAGTATCTCACAAATCAAGCTAGTGCTCTTTTTAGACGATTTATCTTTATGTTGTGTTGCTAACCCAGTTAGCCTAGTTCTAGTGGCTTTGGTGGTGAATTAGCCAGATTAGCTATTATGAAAAATAACTGGAGTGGATTAGATTTTGTCAGACATTTGCCATTTGAAATTAGGCCTGTAAAGTATTTATCTAGACATTTATCCTTCTGAGACTGTTTTTGCAACAATTTGTCACAGTCAGAATGAAACTTTACTGATGTGAAACCAATGTGGCTATGGATTTAGATTAAAACATAATATTAGTTTTGCACCCAGAGATCTTCTCAGTGTAATGTTTTCTTAGCTGACACATCGGCTGCCAGGCAGACAGACGTTAACCTCAGTCAGCCTGCTGTTGAGCTGCTGGAGCCCGGCAGGAGGCCCTGGCTCAGACTGAGTGGAACCAAAGGTCACTCGCTGACGTGGCCCCTGATTTGACCACATGAACCAGGCCTCTGGTGTTGGATAAAGTGTGATAATGTTTGAGTCGGACAGGTGTTGTTTTAACAGCTTGTTCTGTCATTTGCGTGCCTTTTCAGCATTGTGCCATTCAACTTTTGTTTGAAAAAAAAAAAAAGCCTGATGCTTATGTGTTGTTTGAGTGACAAGTGACAAATGGGGTGTTTCAACTGCAGGAACCTCCGAGTAATATTACGGGAACTCGGCTATTGGCGTTTCTCCACCAGAGGAACAGTTCATGGCAAAACTCAGGAACCTTTATGGGGCCGAAAAAAAAGTCCCTGCCCAGGGCCCGTTTGGTGCCGAAAAGTTCAAGGTTCGGGGCGGGGTTTTAGGTTGACTCGTGGTGATTGGTTGTAACTCAAGGCGGTACACGACGCAATGAAGTGTAATAAGTAGTTTCTATGAATAGAATCTTGGAGAAAACAAAGCAACACAGTCGAAACCATCGCAAAATGATCGCAGGGTTTCACGTTTAATGAATCAATCAATGAAATAATCAATATGTGGCGGACCACCACAGAGTCGACACTGGCAGCCACAAATTGATAATTTTTTTAATTAAAAAAACTAACGTGAAACAAAACTTTGAAAACAAACGTACTTTTCTGTTCTCAAGCTCTTTCTCTCACACAAACAGGTCTGTGTTTATAGTAACACGATGAAGGGCTGAGTGAGAACGTTCCTGAAAAGTTAGGTGAAGTTAAGCGTTACCAGGAACTTACTTGGTGGAAACTCGGCTAAAAACACCACAACCACATCTTATGTCTGGAAAATAACAGAATGAACAATGTGGATGGACTGAAGTGATTATTAAGATCTAGTCTCTCATCATTACTTGTATTTTCTAGTTTTAAACAGTTGTGTTGTTTTTGTCACTCCCCAGAGTCAAGTCCAAGAACATGTTGGTCATAAATTTTTGCTTCTTTGATCATGTCTGAAATCCTACACATGATGCTGAAAGTTACACTGCATCAGTGGTATCACACAGTTTAAACTGGAAATAACAAAGGATATGAGTTTTGTACATATTCTGAAATGTTATTTCTAGTGTCCTAAAGATGTTTGTCATTTGCGATGTTTTTTAAAACTTTATTCAGCCTTTTACATTAATTAGGGTGGGCTAAATAACCAAAGAACACTGTGATTTAATGTGAAAACACTTAACAACAAACTACTCTCTGAACTGGCTTTTTGCAAATAATGCAGAAATGCAGCTGAGTAAGGTGCAGTATTAGGTTTAAAGTATAATAATATGAAAATGTAGGAATACAAAGCAAATAATTCAGTAGCCCTACAGTGCAGTCTTTCAATTCTACTTCAGTAATATTTTAGATAAGTAATAAACTTCTCCTTCAGAATAATTCACTCTTCATCCCTGACAGGAAGTTTGACTGTGAAAGCTGTTTACACTGACTGAGCTGACCCATCAACGGATTACTATGGTTTACTACTTTGGTTTACTATGATTTTAGGGTAGTTAGTGTGTTTTGAATTTACAAATTAATTTGTGTTTACTTCAGTCTTTTTTTTTTTTTTTTTTTTTTTATTACAAGACTTGCCACTTACTGCCAGTTATTTGCTGGTTAATGTGGGTGCTGTTCAAGTCTATAAAATGTGGACGTGTTAACAAACTCCTCTGATCTCAGCTGTTTAAAGCTTCTCAGGTTTGAGGGTGAAAACCATTTGCACAGGATCTGAAGTGGTTTCTGCTGCCGGTGCTGGTCAAGTCTATAAAAAAGTGTTTATAAAGTGTTGAATCTACTTCTGTCTGTTTAAAATAATCACATTACTGGCTGCATAAAGGACAAACAAACAAGGGTGTTTGTCCTTCATGCAGCCAGTAACATGATTAGACGGATGACGATGATGGCGTTTGCTGTGGCACGGCTGGGTGTCACTGTGTAATTTTAGTTCAACAATAAAAAATGCAACTGCTGTCCCGTCATGAACAATGGAATTTACAGGCTGTTGTTGTTGGTGATTGCTGGAGGCTCATTCCTTTTTTAAGCTAGTTTTATGAGGTCATGTGTTCCCGGGATCCTTGGCCAAATGCTGATGACTGGTCACAGCTTCTCTGAAGTCTGCGTGAGCCACAAGGGCACCGATGTCAGATTGCTGCAGATGGCATCTGTCAAAGTGTCTGTTTGTAGTGATTTTAGAATGAAAACCTCTTCCTGGCTGTTTGTACACTTGTGTTTGAGTTAGATCTTCGTGCAGCACCAGGACTTAACTAAGCACTGCTGTTTTTAATGAAATAGCATGAAACCTTAGAACTGTTTGTCACGGGAAAAACATAGGGTTTTGATTTTCTGTGAGCGTGTAAATGGTCTGTCAGAAGTATACACTTCTTTTTAAACAATTGATTTTATTTGTTGATTTTGCCATAAAATTAACCGTTTAAAATTTGCTGTACGATCAGCTTCAAACAAAATCAGATAAGAGTGTTTGTGAATAAGTGGTGCTGGCTGGTGAGCTTGTATTAATGTGCACACACTATGAAAAAATGCCTGCTGAAATGGATCCCTCCTTCTCATGCAATGGCCATAATCACATTTGACCTTCATTGTGTGTGTGTGTGTGTGTGTGTGTGTGTGTGTGTGTGTGTGTGTGTGTGTGTGTGTGTGTGTGTGTGTGTGTGTGTGTGTGTGTGTGTGTGTGTGTGTGTGTGTGTGTGTGTGTGTGTGTGTGTGTGTGTGTGTGTGTGTGTGTGTCACATGTGTTCCTGAATGAATTTGTGAGCGTTGGCTTATCACATACTATACTGTGGCCTGCTGAGTTCTCAACATAGAGGTCTCACTATAATGAGGCTAAAGGTAGAAAATTAGAAGCGTTTTAATTAGCAGACTAAGCCTGCTTAATGGCTTCACACATGTCAGCTTAAATCCTCTGCAAAATAAACATTCCCCTCTTCATGGGAATGCACAGCTCCACACAGGCATTCCCAGCTGCACTGGAGCATTTTCTGGAAAACTGAGCGCATGGAAAGGGAGCTGCTGCTTCTTATTTCAGCATTTGGCAAATGGTATGGATTATTATGGTTGTCCTTGTACCACTGAATTATTGCATCTTAAATTGTAATGATGGCACTGATGTAGTGCCATTACATTCTCATCCAACAAGATTAACACAAAACCATCTCCCTGTAAAACTAGAGGAACCTTAAAAACCTCTTCATCTTCTAATATAACAATAACCATGTGCATTAAAAGATATATTCCACTTATTCTGACACACATCCTCTACATGTGAGCACAGACACACATACACAATGTTCTGGCCTCCTATTTGAAGTTTTTATGAGAAGTCTGTTTATTAGCCTGATTATTTGCCAAAAATATATAAATTCATTTCCTATATTTTAAGCTTTTAAATCTAATCATGTTTCAGATGTCATGTTCAACCTCCTCCTGCCAAATTAAACCTGCAGGTTCAGCTACAGGAACTGAACATCCTATTTTTAGTTTGTATCATCAGCGTTTGAGGTTGTGTATTTAGCAGCATACACTGGTATTGTGCAGCATCAACGTTTTCTTACGATTAAAGTTCTTTAGAGGACAAATTCCCATTAAAACATAGTTTAGATATAGTTTACATAGTGTGTATTAAAAAAAAAAAAAAAAGAGCAATAAAAGTGCCCCCTTCCCCTCTCCCCAAATTAATAAACTGAATGACTGAACAATAAAGACTAGACTGGTTCACAGTGGAGTATATAATACATAAATCTGTCAGTTCTAGGTTATTATGATCACTGTCATGTATATCTCAACACCATACAACCTTAATAAAACCATCTTACCAACAAGTTTGGTGCAAATATGTTCATTTTGCATAATCCTGATGACAAATAAACAAATAACAAACACACACATACAAAAACCATAACCTCCTTATGATTAAAGTAAGTAGAACAAGGTTAAATAGCAGCTGCTCTTTTGGACCCTTAACTTCAGGTTCATATCCTTTTGCAACTGAGAGCTGTTTCTGTAAGAGTTGACTTTCGAGATTTGGACTCGTATTGCTATTAGTCAGTTTATTTTCAAGGCCACTTTACATAACCAAAAGATTTTTTTTTAAACATCCAAGATGATTTTTCATCTTTTGGCTTTTTGACAGCTGGCTGCACTGAGTATGACACAGATCTCAGACAGTTCATATGACTGTGCTAATGTTAGCTGGTGAGGCTGCACTGATGTATTGTGGGAAAAGTGGTTTGACAGCACACTTTTTGAGAAGCAAGGCAGCTTTACCAGTATTGTTATGGACAACAGCTACCAGAAACAACACATGGTCCTGACACAGACGCACTGACTCACTCACACTTGTTTTTTTTTTCAAGGTTGGATTAGAGAAAGTAATGTGAATCTGATGCGTGTATGTAGGAGTTAGTTTTCAAAAAGGGGTTTCCATTCCTTAAATTCCTGTGGCTGTTGTGTAATGGCTCTTTTTTTTTCATTTCAAGAGAATAGTTTAGGTTAAACATGAAGTCTCTTCCATTATATCCTGCCACAACATATGTGTATATTCTATGTGTCAAATCTGCCATTACCTTCTGGTTCATATCCTCATTTTTTTCCAGACTTTTTCTTGTTTCCAGAAAGTTCTTGAGTAAACTTCTGTTTTGATGGTGTTGTCTGGATATATTAATTATTACTCATGATAATAGAATAGTTAGACTATATATATAACAAACATTAACAGATACAGTTCAGAGATCTGCTAGATCTTTGTTAAAATATTGCAGGAGATTCATTGGACAAACAGTTTAATTGTAATTCACCTCTGTTACTACCATGCTTGACACTGAGTCATCCAGGCATGCACCATTATAGAAACCACTTCATGCTACAGTGGTATCTGCTTTCTCCCAGGGCCGAAAATAAGCAGGGGGATTGTTATGTAGACTTGTCACATGAATATATGCACAAGCTTGCACACACGCAGCGTTTAGTGACCGGTTTCTGGTGGTTGTCGGCAAGAAATCCGTCAAATATTTTTGTGAATTTTGGTGATCACTAGTGTGAAGATGGAGGAAAATAATATGCTTGGATTAAATTTTTCCCCAATTTTCACATACTTGCAGCACATGTCCGACCGAGAGCGTATGTACTGGACCACCCTACACACTCAACGCATTAACAGATGTTAGCTTTATGCTAGCAAGCAACATACAGACGAAGTGTGTGCGTGTGTCGGCGTCAGCTAAGTCTCTGGTCTTAGAGCTCATCAGGATCTCCAGTTCATTCTGTTCCCCCACTTTTATCTTTTGTCCATTTTCTTCTCTGTATATTTTGAACTAGATTCTTAAAACCCCAACAAAATTCAAACCTCTGATTTTATATAAAACTATAAAATGTTTGAGCTCTATGTAAACTAAAGCTACATATTGTAGTGCTTTGTTTTTATTTTAGTATTATAGGAAATTCACTTAGATTTTGAACACTTCTCAACCTTTTAACACAATCAGAACAAAACAGCTACATTCTTTTTTTTAAACAGTTTTGTGTTTGTAGTCTGTCTGTTCATTCTATTATTGTATTTTAAAGTTTGTTAAAGTTTGGAAACTGTCTTGTTTCCTGGTTACAATATTAATCTCCCTACTAAACAACAATTTCCTATCCAACCAAAACAAATAAATGATTAAAATTCCAATGAGACAAAACTTGAAGCCTGACCCTGCCTGTTAATTTTAAGGTGTGGTGTACCCCTCAAAGACTGCTGATGTGCTCACTCAGTACTATTCTTCTCCTAACGGTGATTTATGTCCAAACACGCCCGACTTTTGGCTCACAGATATGAAACCTCAAACTGCCAGGCCATTACAAATGTGAATAATCTGACATGGTGCTCCGGGGGCTGAAGACTAGACCCCTGCAGTGATTCAGCAGCTAAATTGATCACGACATCTACTGAGTGACTGATGGCATTCCCAGAACCACAGTGCATCCATTCATTGGCCAGACTATGCGAGGGTGTGTGTGTCTGCGGGTGTGTGTTTGTGTGTGGCTGTAGAGGTGATAATCAGCAGCGGCCGCGGGGACTTTCTTGTCCCTGTTGTTGTGCCGCGTAGAGCTGTCCTGGACTGGGTCTCCCAGTTGGTCCCTTTCAACTCACCCCCCTCCTGCCATCCCTTGAGCCCACCTCCTCTGTTATTCCCGCTTTAACTTCCCTCAGTCAACCTCCTGTTTCCTTTTGAAGAGGCTCTGCTCTGATTTTGCCTTTTTTTGACACTGGAGAGAAACAAGGGAAGTGTAGGAAAGTTTTGGATGTGTATGTAATATTGTTTTTAGGGGAAGAGAGTTTGAGAGAGGAGGCAGCAAGGACTTTGCTGCCTTTGCTGCTGTCGATCAGGAGTGACTTTGTGGAAGAGCCCCTGCTGAAGTGCTCAGCAGCCGGTCTCCTCCCGCCTGCTGGCCTCTCTGTCAAATGCCCATATAGTGAAGGGAGAAAAAACCAGAGCAGGTTAGAGAAAGTTGCCACATCAGGATTTGCTGTCTTTGGAGTGTGGTAGTTATTTTGGAGGGGTAGGTGTTTTTGGAGGTTAGGGGTGTTAAAGCTGCAGGTGGTGCTAGGGAGTTTGTTTTGCCATGCAACAATCTTGGGATCGGACGAGTAACATTGAGAGTGTCAAAAAAGGCCACACAAAAATGCTGGGAAAAGGACAAAGCGGCGGATATCCACCTGAGGCCGCGGGTGAAATCTTGCAGAGGTAAGAGAAAATGATGTCCAACGCGAAATCAGGAGGCGCACACACATGCACATGTCTCAGGCTCACATGGATGTATGAAAAATTAATTTGTTCCACAGGGATTTGAGTGATGCCATTCATGAATATAGAATAATTTCCTAAAGTATCTGTCTTGGTGGGAAGTGTTTCTGGAAGACGAATCATATTTGTGCTGGAATGTTTACTCGTATGAAATTCAGACCAAATGTGTCTGGTCTGAATTCGAGGTCCGTCACAAAACTAAGTGTTTGGATATTTTTTTTATGAAGAGGAAGTTTTACTGCAATTCCATGGAACTATATCAACTGGACTCCATTATATGTAAGGAGAAAGCAAATATATATGGTATTTTTTATTTTTTTAAAAGAAACGTAAAAAAAACTTCTACTTGTTCACACTGTTTAAAAGAGTTTCACACTTTTTTCACTTAATTAATCTGTTGTATTAAATGTTGCTGCCTCATCATGTTAAGCTTTTTAAAAAAAAAAAAAAATTATAGCAATAAAACGTTTTGTAAACATACACACACAAGATAATCAGGATTTTAAATTATGTTTTAAAAGACATGAATATTAAAACTAACTGAAGTAAAAGTATTTTTTAGTTTTTACCATATGTTTAACATTTATAATATAATTAAATATTATAATAAAATATTAAATTAACTATGATTACATGAACTGTTATGTCATCTGAATTAAAATGTTCTTGTAACAGCAATGAACATAATTAACTTTTAATAATTTTGTTAAACACTGATCGTGTGTAGATAAAAAAAACAATGTTTTTCATTACGTACTGTCTGCATAAAAATCTGCAGTCATGTTGCAGCTTCCATATTTTTTGAAACCATGAGACTTTCCATGAGATTTCGTTGCTTTTTTTTGTGTTTATCAGGAAGTAAGAAATTCCCGTGTAACAGTTTTATGACAAAAATGCATCTGGTGATGTCATTAAAGTCAGGACTCATGCTGTGAAACATGTCAGGGCCCTATATTCAGTTTGACAGCTTCCCTATATAGCTGTATCTCAGCACTGGGTGCGGTTTTAAAACTCTACGTCTCACAACAAAACAAGTGATCCAACAAAAAAGTTTGGTAAAATGAGGTTTAGCAAATCGTCTGAACTGTATTTGGCCGTATTCAGTTTATTCCACAGACATTGTGTTAGAACTGAAGTTGTAGTAAGTGAAGGCAAAACTTTTATTTTATTTTATGAGACTTAACAACATTTTGATCGGCTCTACTTTCCAATACAAAAGATTTTGAACATATTTACCAAGTCAGTTTTTTAAATCCCTTTATCACAAATTATACAACTGCTGCAAATTTTTACAACTTGTACGTGTGTTTACAACATTTAGGCAAAAAGCCTATTTTTTTGGAGATTATTAGAAAACTGTCAATTGACAACTCACAAGTTTACTACTTAAGTATACTATAATAAATAGATTACAGCTGCAGCTCAGCTGTTTGTAAGTGACAAAATGTAATGTAATTATTTGGATGATAGACATTTATTTCTTTTAACTTAGTAATTCAGTCGTGTTTATTTGTTCAACCCTGATTTATTAAGCTTGCATTAACATTACGTGATGGGAAAAAAAACAGGGGAAAAAAGGTTTGACAAAAAGGTAAAATCTGGTCAGATATTTAAAAAAAAAAAAAAAAAAAGATCTAGGCAACCTCATTTAAACTATACATCTATTATATATAAGTATATTGTGAATTTTCAGTGAATCACTAAGAACTTGTTGTTCTGTTTGGGTCAGAGTTTACATCTGTAATCACAGTTGCTGTCTCAACACCTGTCGGGATCTTTTCAGTTGCACTATGACAGGATTACAGGATAATGTGGGACCTCCTTCTGTTATTAAGCAATATAAAAATATGAAAACCTGTTCTTTGATGTCAGTCTCTGAACAGTCAACCAAATATTAAAACTGGGACGTTCCGATGAAACACTTTTGACTTTTTTTATCAGGATGTCGATCATCATTTGTCTCAGACACGGTCATCTTTACTTTTCAATAAGTGCTTTCGAGACCATTTTCAAATACCACTTATTCAGGTTAAAGTGTGGATAATTTACAGTTGGGATGGATTACAATTTTGTCACCTGTAAGCACAGCTGCTGATGTTGCAACAGATAAGATACTTCATCTTTGTCATCGTGGCTTTGGTGCTCTGGTCATTGCTGTAGTACGTCCATATATGCACATTGCTAACTTCTTTTGACTGTTAAGTAAACAACCTACTGTGAAATGTGTATATATAAACCAACAGTTACGGCAGGTTAAGGTAAAAGCAAGTTAATGCACTGGTCTTATAAATTTAGCTCCTTGTTGTGAACAGACAGAGACATGTGATATGATGAATAATGATCTATGTGGCTGGAGTTATGGTTGGATAATCTTTCTTTTGGTTTGGTGATGACTACTCGGTGATTGATTGTACTTCAACTCATTTGTAGTCAAACAGATTAGTTAAGCATGGTTAACGTGTTTTTTTTTTCTTGTTGTTTTTCACGTTAGAATTCATCCCTTTCCCTTTTCTCTTCATTTCACTTTCCCTTTTCCCACCTGCTCGCCCTATATCACTCTGGCAGCGTGTCACAGAGGGGAAAGCTGTGTAAGCAAATTTCACCTCGTGTTGCTGTCTTTGCAACCCCCCTCCCCCGACACGTGAAAAATTCACAGGAATGGTAAATCCCGCTGAGTTGCATTTTTTTGTCATTTATTCAGCTTTATTTGGGCTCAGGCTCTACAGGTTCGGATTTCTTGCCTGAGCTGTAGCTACGTTTTATGACCTGAAGGCACCAAATGTTGTTAAATTGCCTCAATGACACTCAACTTAATAATAATAATAATAATAATAAAAAAGAACCATTTGTTGTGAAGCCGTAAAGATAAAATCCTTTAGATGTTATATTGCCTTTTATTCTTGTGGCAAGATGTAAGAACAGCTTGTTATTTCACAGCTCTTCAGTGTATCAGGCCAATTTCAACAGCATCAGGTATAGTAAAGTGAAGATTTGATTCATGGTCAAATAACAAAAATAATTGGAAGAAGAAAGATAGTGAACTGGCCACAGCCTGTCTAACTCATTATATGGTTAAATCTTTTAAAAATACTTGGACAAATCTCCAGGTAACTTAACCTGGCTGGTGAAGTGAGAGTTCCAGTCCTATGCCATTAACGAGGGCTAATCTGGTGGCTTTCTCACACCTCATATGACTCTGCCCAAATGCTTGTCTAGACTTAGATGTGACGATTGATTAGTGAGCTAGCTTTACAGCTCTGTCACAGGAGGGGACTTCTTTCAAATCCACGGCATTTGTTTCAACAACGCTGAGTAAAAGAAATACTTTGATCTAATTTTTTTTAGCTTAGAGAAGGACGTAGGTGTTTTATTTCTACACCTCAACAATGGTTCATGGTTGTTGGCAAATAGGCTAGTTACCTTGATAAAAAGGAAAGGCAGTGATTAGATAACACCCAGTGTGCCTTTTGCCTTTTGAAACACCATTAGGAGGATTTTAAGGTATTAACATAAAATCCTCACTGCCACCGGGACGAGATGTTATCACTACTTAAGTGTCAGTTCTCACCAGGGCAGCAAACAATGAGACAGTGGATTAGTTGTGTCCTGTTCTTACTCATAGGTGAAACAATTTGTCTCTCCTTTGCTTACAACCATCTCCTTCCCCCACCTCCATCTTAACCATGTGTTCATTGCTTTGCTGACACGTGGCAGCAACTGTGGCAAATCTTAATGTTAAATGGCTGACAGTCGCATGGCACCAGGCAGGGACCTCGCGGGTCTCATGCCATGTTGGCGATCAAATCTAAGTGCATCCTATAATCAGATCATTAAACCAGTATAATGATGCCATGCCAGTCACTTCCATGGTTTTAATATGAATTGCAGTGTGTTGCAGTGAAAAGAAGAGTGCTCGACTATCTCTAACTTAGATTTAAGACACTTTAACTGTTTGGGCCATGGTTATATTGGATGAATCAATTTTGTCAACTTGAGCCCTTTTTTGTTATAATAATGTTTACAAGGTAAAACATTTTGCAACACATTAAGTTTATTTTTTTTACTACTTTACCAGATATTGTGCAGTTTGGTAATGTCAGAATTTCTCAGTTCACGTCACCAAATATCCACCAGTGCTACAAGTTTTGGTCGGTTGTTCTCTTCCTGCCGTAGAGAGTATAACGTCCTGGTGGGAAAGGGTTTACAGGTGTTGAGTTGGTAGACTTAGCAGGGCTAACTATCTGGAACAATGGGAGTGGACAGAGTTAAAGAAGCTTAAATGTCTTTATACACTGCATCAACATTAAAAGATGGCAACAAGAAGGAGCGTTGCCAGATATTTCTATCTGTATATATTTACCAATGAGATTTGCACATAACTTGGACAGGCTTGGGAAGGATACACCAGTTAATCCTAAAATCATCACAGTTTTAGGGTTTAGTTCGGTGGCCGCTATAAATGAAGCTGTAATATGACTCTAGTGGTGTCTAGTGTGATGGCCTCCTCATATGTTGCAGAAAAAAAAGACTTGCTTGTATAACATCAAATACAGTGAGAGGCTGTGATATCGTTGGTATGTCTCTATCACAGTTGCCCAGTGTCTTCAGTAACAGCAGTAAACTGACATGCAGAGGAAACATATGGAAACATATCTACAGCAGTACAGTGGCACCTCCAAACTAGGATTATTAAGCGACACAGTTACACTATTCAGAATATCCATATTACAGTTTCATTTATTAACTTCACGTAACTTCTTGTCCTTACGTCCTTCATAGTGAACCCTCTTTTTTGCCAATTTTTACACTGAAAATGTATTGGCTAGTTACAACTACGAGCATACAAAAATTAACTTTACGCTTTTTAAACTGACATTTTGAATCCCTGGAAAGTTACGCAGCAGTTGACCTTTACTTGATCAAGTCCTCTGGGATCAACTCTTTATCATTACATTTGAGTTGACATATGAGCTGACAGTTTAAAGGTCTTAGTATGACTTGATGATGCAGTCTAAATGCTAATGAAGGGCAAATAACTATAGAAATTACTATATGCATATTGAAGGAACTTGACAGGCTTTTGTTGTTAAGTATTGGAAGAGTTTGTTAAAAATCTAGGAGAAATAAAAGGTTTTTTTTCAGTACACAAACTTTTGTTGATAAGGTACTGTAGGTAATAGGCTGTGTAGGTTGCCTTGGGAGTGTGGGCACTTTGAATTCAGCATAATTAATCTCCACATTGGGTTCCGTGAGTCATAAGTGTAAGTGAGTCAGATGCTGTTTTCAGATCTTGTCAATATCACCGCTGCTGAGTAGGAGGCCTCTGCTCTTTGCTGTCATTTTACTGTTTATTGTTTTTTTTTCTCTTTGATTGAGATCATCAAAGGAGAGAAGGGAGTTTATTAAAGGCTGTAGCTATTTCTCACTCTCCATGCAAATCCTGACTCACAGTAGTAGGTGTGAAAATCGCAAAATTTACATCACCTAGCCCAGGGGTTGTCAAACTCTTCCACAAAGGGCCGTGTGACTGCAGGTTTTTGTTCCAACCAGTCAAGATCACACAGTTTGACCAATCAACTGTCTGAAGACTGAGATCAGTTAATTAAATGAGTCAAGTCTGGTTTGCTGCTGCTTGGTTGGAACAAAAACCTGCAGCCACACGGTGCTTTGTGAAATAGTTTGAGGACCCCTGACCAAGCCCTTCAACACCTTTTGTAACTACAAGGTTGTAAAAAGTAGAATTTAGATATTAGCCGACAAACCAGTTACAAATAAAAAAGGAACAGTAACAGAGGAAAAGCTTTTATTCTTATAGAATTACTGAATGAACTAGAATTGAGATTTTTTTTAAATTATATTTGCTTTTTTATGTCAAACTACATACATTGTTACAGTCAAAACTTTGGTTTTCATAAAAAAAGAAAATCTGGGGAAATAAAATGAATGAGCTGAAGTTATTCAGTGTTGTGGTTGATCTTTTAACTTTTAACTGGAAGATGGAGACAATGTTTACAATTATCTTGATTTGATCTGGAAGTTTGATACAATATTGATCAAAAATGGAGCAATATTGCGTACAACATCTTCCAGTTTTTATATATAAATGGAAATAAATCTTTGAATTGATATCACCCTGCTGTAGAGGTACACCCATCAGCACAAGGTCGCACGTTGCAAACAGAGTTCAATGAACCACCGGAGCTACGAATTTAGAGAATGTACTGAATGCATGTTGCCCCACAGGTTAAACAGTAGGAGAGTAGGGGTGTCAAAGTGACACATAAACCCACCTCCTGTTCTAAGTCCCACACAGCCACGCCACTCTGCTCTGTTAGTACGGCACCAACAGCTGAAGCCAGTGGAGATTGTAGCACGTGCGCTCACCCCAAAGGCATCTTGCTTTCGTCCACATGGTGAAAGAGCAGAACACAGGAAATCGAATTTACTGTACCTCAGTCACAGACAGGTGTAGCTCACATGCACATGTACATAAAACCACAAAAAATAACAATAACGCTTATGATGAATGTTGTTTATATAGCCAGTTTTATATAAAATAGACATTTGGGCAATACAATGCATTAAAGTAATGGAATCCTGTAAAGAAAGTGAGAATAAAAAGGAGGATAGTGGTAAATGCAATTTTAAGATAATAAATAAATAAATTATCAAGTAATTTAAAAAGAAATCTCAAAGGTTTAACTGATTGAAAAGCCAGAGTTTGGAACTGCTGCTTCATGCATTGTTTATGTAGTGAGAGCTTATGTACATCACCAGACTTTTTCCTTTTTAGTTGTTACACATTTAACAAGCTGTTATCAAGTGATGCAGGTGAACTGTGTGTATCTTAAAGCTGTAAAAGTGTTGGACCATTTTTGGATTTTAAAACAAGTGTTATTATTCAAAAATGGATGTACATTTTTGAATTTTTTGTACATCCATGTACATTTGTGATTGTTACATCCAAATCAAGATATAGAATAGTTCCTGAAATTTACATGAAACCTTAATGAAAAGTAACAGTAATCATCAGACATTAAAATGGACAGTATGAGATTAGACAATGTTGCCAAACTAACACTAGGACAGAAAAACATATACCAGAATTAACATCTTTACACTGGTTACCTGTAAGGCTGATGATTTGGATGTAACAATCACAAATGTACATGGAGAATGTGAATTAATTGTAACTGGACTCATTTTAATGAGATTTTGGGATATGCCTGGGTCTATATTTATGTATGTACATTTATGTGCATTTGCCTTGCACATATTTATTACTGTCTCATGTTTGCAGAGGCAACACGGTGTAAGTTAATCGGGCACAAAGTATTACTGACGGTGTATTTAGGTTACTGCATGGTGATAATGATTGTTAATATAATCTCTTCTTGCCTTAGGAAAAAAAAACAAGCCTTCTCAAGAACATATGAACAGAATAGATATAAGACTCACAATGTCAGGGCCAGATAAAGTCTGTTACATACCAAGGATTTACTCTAACCTTGTGCTTAGGTTTTTTAAATTAGTCTGTTACATATATCAAAAGAGCTAGACTGTTGGAGATTATGAAATTAGGGTTTGAATTCTGTCACTGTCGGGGTGAGGATGAGTAAGTGGCCCCATCAGCAGGGGTCCGGCTATGTATAGGCCCCCGAAGGCTGAGATGCCAGACTCTTAGCCTTAAAAGAGATGGGCTGCTCAGGAGCGCCAGGCAAGCACAAGCGAGGCGAGGAGGGATAATTATCTACCTATAATTATTCATAATCACCAGATAAATGATCCATGTGTGAAATATGATTGACTCATTCTAACGTCAACAGCTATAGTCTGATTCTTTCCGCTCGTTGCTGTAGACCATGGAGATGTTTGTGTGTTTGACCACTAAGCTTATATCTACTTAGGAGAAAAAGTCGTCTGGTCCATGCTGTAGTTCTGTTACATTGCTAATACGATGTCAAGGCTACTTGTAACTTTGCCAAGTGTTAAGATGTTGGACACATCTGTTTGATGCAGTGACAGCAAATGTGAGTTACATATACCTCTGATGGATATGTTGACACGAAAACACTCAGGACCAGGGCCTCACTGACGGACAATTAACAGTTTGTTTTGTCACTATTTATGATATTTCATTTATTTCACCTACGTTTCCAGACCTTTTATCTATTTGTGGTGATCTGACTTTTATGTTGAGAGACAATGTAACCCACATGTGAAGGTGATAGCCACATTAGTATTTGACCCCAGTTGTGTAATTTGGCCACATGGTTAACAGTTTTATCCACAGCAATTCAGCAGCTTCTAAACGAGATATTTTTTGGCAATTCACATTTCATCAGTTGGACGAACAAATCAACTAGCTAGTCACTGTAAAGAGAAACTGAACACAAGGTATTTTTTTTTTTTTAGAACATTTGATTCGTGTCATCAATCACAGGTTTGTGTTACTCATATTTTCTGATGATGAATAATAAATGTGACTGTGCAGTGTAGCCAGTGGACAGAGTAAGCACTATTTTTTATTATGAAAAATCTAAATTGTTAAAAGATCATTCACTTTTAAAAAATTGAGATTAAGAAGTATGCTGAATTTAACCCTATCATGCATGGCGATGTCAGACAGACTGTATGATTATGCTGTAACGTTTTTTGCATGTCTGTATTATGGATGCAAAGCACTTAACCATTACCAAACTGACTTGTTTGTTGTTGAGGAAGTAAACAACATGTGTAAGTTCTAAAACTAGCATTTGTATCATGTTGCTTGTCGTACATGTCCAGATTTATGGGTGTGGGGTCGGCAGTATTACACAGGGACATAAAAGTGCTTTTCCATCAAAGGGATGCTTCACCACCACACATCTTACTCAGTCTAACCAACTACATCAGTGTTTCCACTAAATTATTCCAGCAGAAGTCTAATCAACACCATGCATAGCAATGAATGGCAGCTTGATGATTTGTGATGGTATTAAGATACAGATAAACATATAATGTGGTCGGCTCATGTTGCATTTTGACCCATTCCTATTTGTTTTCTCTCTTTGAGACGAAAGGCTGAGGAAGTAGATAACTGAAGCGGTTCTTAATTTAGCACCTTAAAAACACATGTTTTGTGGAGCACACCAGGTGGACAGTGCATAAATTAGCAGACAAGAAATATCCCCAACTTAAACTCCAGATTGCTCAACCTTTATTTACCAGCAGATGTATTCAGAATAGCTTAGTCCACGTTGGGGATTGATAAATAACTTTACAACTCAGCAATTGTAATTGTAGATACAATCTGCATTGATGTTAATGGATAACAATGTCTGATATCCGCTGTGGACTATTGGGCCTTAATCGTGTGAACAGCTTCTGGCAACATTGGAAGCAGGTGAACAGGACCGCTGACATTATGTAGAGTTGTTGACAGTTGTGGACAAGTTGCATTGCTGAATGAAAGTTATGGCTGTTGTGTGTCCATGTTGACAAATAAGAGCTGTCAGAATGAGATGTTTGGGTTTGTTTGTTTGCTTTTTAATGAAAATACCAGAAACTTTAGCTACAATAATCTACAGGTGCAACAATCTACACACACTGGGTATCATCATGTCAAGTTATACAACATCTTGTCTCATTTGCTATGCAAACGCCTCAGTGTTGTTAATATTTGTACTCTGTATTGAGTATTTTATGTGTATCCTTTTTTTGGATTGTGTTTATGTTAAGATTTATACAGAACTTACACTGTTTTTATATTAGGACCAAGCAGCACTTGGTACAACTGTAATCCCATTGTACTTGCAGAATGTCCTATTGTACAATAACAATAGAAGCTTTCTTATTCTTGTATGTCAAAATATACTAATAAATTAAACTAAATAAAGTTGCTGGGTCAATATATGCAGACAGAACCACAAGAGTGTATGAATACTGCAAATCTCTGCTCCATTGGTGGGATGTGGCACCATTTTCCTCAAGGATATTCCCTGATGATGTTTTGGTGATGAAAGAGAGATGTCTAATGTGTTAATGTGTTGGTTAATCTCCATCTTACGTGTTCAGCTGAATTAACATCTGGTGACTGTGAAAGTTACGGTTTCATAGTTCTTGTCATAATAGTAATAATCATTTTTGTGCTCATCAACCAATGCAGTTGATAATAAATGTTTTAAGTTTTTGAACTACATTACATACATTACATCTGAAATAAAACAGTGATGTTTGAAGTTGAAGTGGTGCCTTTCAGCTTTAAGTCATTTAAGTCATTCACCATGGGTGAATTGTCAATGATACTATCCAGTGTACGTCAGCGTATGTACAGAAGTGAGAATTTTCTCCAGGGTCCATTATAAAGTGAAACTTTGGCGATAAAGGCACTTTATTTTCCAAAAACACTGCAGCTACAGTTACACATAAACGTAGCCACTCTTCCCTTGAGCTATTTCACACTTTAGCCGCAGATTTTACACCAGTAGGATCCCACAGAACCTTGGAACACATTTACATTCAGGGATTAAATTTAAATGGTCTGAGCAGGGAGGCAATAGGAAGAGAGACTCTCGTGAGACCATAGTGCCACCAGTGAGAACCACTCAGTCTGTCACTAAGCCCACTTTGTATTATCTTTCCTGTAATCAAAAACCACAGCACTTTGCCAAACTCTGCGCACCATAATTGTAAATGATTAAATGGCAGTTATTTATTAATGTTTCCTGAACACAAAAACTGAGCAGATTTCACAGTTTGACAGTGTAACAGTAGCTTTGTGTGTCGAATATCATTAATAAATGAATCCGGTTTATTGGGAGAAAATTGGATTGGAGAGAAAAGGAAATCAGAGAATGTGTTTACGTACAGTGGATTATCATGGTTGTAACATGGGTTTATTCACAGTTGGTCAGTAATCACAGATGGGACAAAACACTTACATATTTTGATTTTTTTTTAAATGTGTATTTAAAGTACGTCCAAAGTAATGGTCAATAAATTATCAGTAGTTATATAAGACTTGATTATTTTGAAATTTATCTTTCTGCTTGGCACGTTCAGACTATGCAGTGAATATTTTTGTTAATGATATTGTGTTTTTAGGAAAGAGCTCTCTTTCACATTGCACTGTCAGTTTGGGGATCTTTAAAATATAGACTTCTTTAACCTTCAGGCCACATCATCAAAAATATGTATTGTCTGTATCATTATAAATCATATTATTATATTATAATATAATATATATTATATACTGATTCTACAAATACAGCTATGATAAGCTTGACATTACATTACTGCAATTCCTCCACTTTCCTAAAACACATTTAAATTCAAACAGATAAAACAAAATCCAAACAAAGTCCAGCAAGTCGACCAGTAACTGTGCTTGCAGTCAACACATGGATGAACAGCAGATTCATAAATCTAGCTTTAGTTTCCAGTCTCTCTTCAGCTGCAACAGTCTGATCTGTGATGAAGCTCAGCCCCCTCTTACACTGAGTGCCACTGAGTGTATCGAAGGCTGGAGCAGCAGGGTTAAGGTTTGCATAATTGAGAATATTTTAGCTGTAGCGGTGAGTCATGCAAAGGTTTGTGGGTCTGGGATGAGTCACTGCACAGACTGTCTGTACGACCCTTACATAACATCTTTGGAAACAAGGCCAGATATCACCATTGTGTTGATACATTGCAGCTCAAAATAGATGAAGAGGTGTTTCTAAGTAAAGAAATGATGTGGCATGAAATAAAAAAGTATAAAGCAGAAAACAAACTTGGAATATAAATGTGATGAAATGTGAAATGAGTCATTGGTGTTGGTGTTATTCACATAGATGTGACCCAGTGAGGTTGCTGGAGGGAAACGTATAAGTAACACTGTTGAGGTAAACAAACAGAGGAGAAGTTTTGCTCCAAAGCATCAAAACTGCACGGATTGAGACATTATCTCTGGTGCTGGCTCTCAGAAAAGAAACACTGTAACATTAACTTCTATTCCTGGCCCTGCAATCAGTCTCTCTATTACTGCTATCATCAAGTGTCTGTGATGAATGAAGAGGTGTAGGGGTGTGTGTGTGTGTGTGTGTGTTACTGTAGGTGTGGTGGAGCTAAAGAGAAAGGGAGAAAATGGGAATGAAGAGAGGGAGAAAAAGCTTTAAAGAGGAAAACAGACAATAAGAGACGGGGGTAGGTACATTCTCAAGCAAAGAGAAGATAATGGAGAACGGTCATGCCTGGCAGTGTGAGAGACAGATTAGAATTCAGGCATGCTAATGGGACACCTAAAATAGTCACTGTGATGACGGTGGGGGGCTGGAGGGTTTCTGTTTGTCAGCATGAGGTCAGAACCCATGGTGAATAGCTTCCTGTTGATTAACCTCTAACTTAATTGATTGCACGTTGGGGAGGTGGTGGTGTCTCACTGTCCCTCAGAGACAACTGTTTCTAAATGAGTAAGTAGTGGCTATGACTGGACATATAATATGAATCTGTTCTCTGCAGAGTGAGAATGTTTAGTCCATATGAAATAAATAAAATTACATTCATATTTTGGCGCGTGGGTCTGAAACATTTTAGATACAGTTGTCAGTAACTCACATATGCAAAGATTGCAGAGACTAGTAAACTTCCTGCCTCCTGCAGTGTGTGGATTTGTTAGTTTCCCACTGCCGACAGTAAACTGGAGATTGAACATGGCTGACTGAAAAACAAGTAAACAGGACTAACAGTACATTTATTTAAAGTAGGTGTCAAGTCTGCCAAGACCAATCTTAGTGCCATTACTCATTATGTTTTTCAAACATTTAACATTTTTTTTTAACCTGTGAACTCCACATACACACATGTATTCTCACCTGCAGGTGTAACTAACTTCATATGTTTGGTCCTTGGGTTGTGTCTGTTACACGGCATTAACACACTCGTGTCCTCAGACCTGCATTAAAAAAATGCCCAAATATTTCTCATTGTATATGTAATTGTTTATTTTGATTTTTTTTTTATATACTTTTATACAACTATGATTTTGTATTGAGTGATTAAAACATGCCTCCATTACACGTCATGCATGTACACTATACTGTATGGTACTGACTTTACTTATATATGGAACAGGTTTTTAGAAATCTTACTGTGAAGATGTGGATTTCTTTTACTCTGTAAAAGTGCAGTATTGTACACAGGCAGTTACATTTTCTCCCATATATTTTATTTACTTCTTTATGAACACTTTCTGAACGAGTCAAATTTTGCATTTTATTTTCTTCACATCTGACGTGCTTACTCCTTGTCTTGGGTTTCCCACTCTCAGATGCTGTGTGGGCAAAAGTTAATACATGTTTGGTTTCATTTATATAAGCCTGTTATATGAGTTATATAAGCATGAAACTAGAAGCTAAATCTTGATACCGTATATCGGTAGCCATAAAATGGTAAAACACAGAAGGAATAGTCTTATTTATTTCTTGTATTATATGAATGTGTATTATTTCAGTGACCAGGCTCCAAAGAGAAATCCCTTGATGGTCATTACTTCAGGCCATAGCCAACCCATTCTGTCCACCGGCTTTGAGGGGGATTTCTCACTTACACTGGGGTTGTGCTGGACCACTTTCCCCTTTTTCTCCTTTTGTTCATTTGTCATTGAGCAGCTGTTGGAAAAGTTGCTGAGTTCACTGACACTGATTGTGTTGGGCTAATTTATACTAAAAGCAATGTGAGCAGCCTGTGATGCCAGCAGTTTCCTGGAAGGAGACATGTTGAAGCATATGGCCGCAGTGCCCACCCGGTCGCTGTCAGACCTGTGCTATGGCCATCATGTGTGCGTGTGCGCTTATTTTACTGTCTCCCCTTAAATGTTTGACTCATCTTTTGTCTTCCCTTCGAACTAGAAACTAACATGATAGCACTATACTGTATTTCAAGACACTCAAGACAACCATATTAATCCATTTTCATTGTTAATAAAAGCTGACTGAATTATCCTCAACACATTATGGGTCAATCCATCTAAATTGAATGGTTGTCAGTGCTGGGATTTTAGCAGAAATGAACATTTGTGCACATTAAACCCAAGAGATTGCTCTCATAAACTGGCTTTAAGAATTTATTATTTACTTTATGATTTTCATAACCTCCTGACTATGTCAACATTAAGTAGAGAGTTGCTTCATACATACTGAGCTGATTTATAAACCTCCACAACGGGACATTCAAACATCCAACAACACTCAGAAACGTGCATAAACATAGCAAAGACAGCCTGCTATGTCTATTAAGATAGAAATTCAGTCAAATGGTTCCCATGCAGAAATGCAATTATTCACTCCAATTCAAATATTTGGACTAAATAAAATAATATAACAAAATATTGACATCAGGTCTTTATATGTTTTCTATTCCATGATCCTTTTTTTCCCTAATTCTCTAGTGAAGAAAGTTTCCACAGAAGTCAAGTTACATGAATATAGTTTTTCTTTATTTCTTTTGATTAATTTACCAAATTTTATTTATTCATTTGTTTATTTATTTTGGAATCTGGGAAGCTGTATGTTCCTATGCTTGACTTTTTAAAGATACATTTTGAAAACATTTATTTATTTATATAAATGTATATTTAACATTTTTTTCCGACTTCTGTGTGTTTTTCTTTCTGCCCAATTTGATTCATGCAGCTTCAAGCAGAGAATCCTGTTCACGGTTTGCACGGTTCAATATCATT
Source organism: Polydactylus sextarius (assembly GCA_016801845.1). NCBI lineage: Eukaryota > Metazoa > Chordata > Actinopteri > Polynemidae > Polydactylus > Polydactylus sextarius. Next base: position 10,023,477 of record CM028907.1, on the reverse strand, counting down.
TTCAATCACATGCTTGGTGTAAAATTGCTGGGGCTGAAATGAATCTGCGGCACACTGGGTGTTATATCAGAGGTTACTTATACTGTGACTCCGCTCCATGGACATATAGGATGAAATTTGAAGTGTGAGGAGAATTCGTGGAAGCTTGGGGGTCGTTTTTAAAAATTCTTTGAATGACTTATTTTATTGTACGTTGTATTTTAGACCCTGGCATAGCTCCCGTAGCATTCTCATTTGGTACATGTGTTACTGAATGAACAGGAAACAGGAAGATATATATTGATTGCTATCGCTGTTGCAGGAATTTTATTTGTGATCTTCTGCTTCCTGAACAGTCTCTTGAACCACAGGGCTTCCCTTGGCAATCATGTTGAACCACCTGTCACAGTGGTGCTGGGCTTGGACAGCTTATTGGTTATTTTTTTTGTGTGTCTCAAATATTATATGTAGATTTTCTTTAAAAATATACTTTTAAACAATATTATAGAAATGATCAGGGATCTCTAAAGCTAACTTAAGTACGGTTCAAGGGCAATGGAATAATTAAAAAAGATGGGTGGTGAGAAGGGAGCTGTACAACCATTGGTTAGGAAGTCACTGAATGTGGCAGTGAAGCTGAGTTTGATTGGTGTTTGAAAACTTGACAGGAGTGACAGATGGTAACTTGCAATGCTTGGTTTGGACAGAGATGGAGGAAAGTGGGAGTGAGGTAAGGTCAGAGAGAGAGAGAGAGAGGTCATATGAAAGGAAGGAAGGAAGAAGAGAAGGACTGAAGGAGGGGTTGTGGGAATCATCACTACGTCACTTTGTACACCAATATAGCTCCGATGTTGCTGACCACCATCAGGGAAGACTCCACTTAGGTGTCCCTTACTGTGCACTGCAGCTACATGTGACTTGTAAGGCCGGGGGAGAAATTATAGTCCATTTTATACTTTTATATTTGGAACTGCAGAATTTCATAATGAAAAATTATAGACTTGTAACGTGTGATGGGCAGGACAGTGGCAGCCAGTGAAAAAGAAATTTACTGTCTACACCCAGGCAGCGGCTATAAATAACTATTTCAGGGCAGCAGAAAAAAATAGAGAGTGAGACTCGGTCATCAAAGCCAACACAATCCTAACCCACTCCTCACATTACCTCACCTCTGAGTCTTGTGACACTTCCTCTACTTGAATTCCTACTTCACAGATATTTCTCTAACACAACTTAAACAGTTTTCACTTGCTAAATAAGAATCAATTACTCTTGTGTTCCTAATTTGGGCTCACCGTTTCCTGTATGGTTCTCCCTTTAGACATATTTCCCTCAGGCTTAGTTTTTCAGCCGACAGGAGGATTATGGAGAAGGACTGTGTTTTGTCAAACTTATGGCTACCGTGACATGCGCTATAGTTTGCTGAAAGTTAAGACTTTCCCTGCAGCCTGTGCGGTCGCCATCCTTCTTTTTGCCGGCAGCAACTTTGACAAGCCAGATGGATCTGTGATCTCACTTTGTCCAGAGTCCAAGCAAGCTGTTTAGAGATTCAGTCACCTGGCCCACAGCTCTCACCACCCAGTTTGACACTCAATGTCAGCGGATCCCAGGTAACTGGGGGGCTTTTCTTAGCTCTTGTCAGCACGCTTACATCAAAACTGACCGCAGACCATCTGATAAGAAAAGAGGGGCAAGTGTTGATAAACTGTCACAAAAGCTGTAGTGTTGGAATTTATGGTTTATGTTTGAAAGCTTTGCAAGTTTACTTTAGAGGCATGCATCGTGACATATGTATTCACATCTTCACACATGTAGTCCAGACATAAGCCTGTAAATGTTGTGTTTAGACTGTTGTAAAACATTTCAACTGAGTCTTGATTCTTGTCATTTTTTTTTAACTTTGTAACTTCTGATGATATTTTATTTCTTAGCAAATCCCTCAAACAGGTGTCACTCCTAAGTAGATGCAATGTCAGCAGCTCTAAAGACTGAGCACTTTTCCTGCAAGGGGACATATTTGTTGGAATGCTCTTAAAGTTCCACAGTTGGGAAGCAGCTGTCAAGTCAGACATTTCTTTTGACCTGTATGTTTCTCTGTGACCCCCAATATTCTATGTTACACCATCCTAATGGCTGAAGCAAGATCACTTACAGCTACTGGGTGTATGTGACAGAGAAGTGGGGGAAAATGTTTCTCTAGCGTAAGCCTCTTGGGATTTAGTGTCACGTCTCTGGGTTCTGGCGTGTGTTTGTACGTGACTGTCACTGACTTGATGTAAGGCATGTGAGTTTACAGGTTTATTTGACAGCCAATGGTCAAGGTTGCGTATACGTGATTCTAGTTGCCTCGCAAAGTTTAATTTAGCTTTTGATATCGCCTCATAAAACCCCACGACTGATTTTCAGCATGAATCTGACCATTTTACAACCATCATCAAAGAAACATAGTAGGAATTAAAATGATGCTTTACTGTGGACGAGTCGGTGTTATGGGGGTCGTGATGGGCCAAACCACGTGTCTGTGTAGTCAGGACACCTCACCCATTGCTAGAACACTATAAATCAGGAACCACACCCCCTTTGCAACTGTGCCAAATGTGGAGCAAGGCAAGCTGACCCTGCATCCTCACCCATACCTCGCCCCATACAGCCATCTCTCATGGCATGATGGTGGCTATGTGTTGACTTTGCAGGTCAGGGCAATGTGTCTGATTTGTTGAAAAGTTAAATTAAGATTCTGGAATGTCAGTAACAGTTTGTGCCATATTGGGAAGAGTAAGGGGTTGCATGGTCTCGTTTTGATAAGTGTCTTGAGTTATCTAAGTTCCTGCATATGTGTCCATGTGTCTCCGGGTATGAACGAGTCAACATTTGCTTACGTGCATTTGTTGTTTATCTGTACAGCTGCAACACAAAGTTTTAGGCAGAGCTGTAGGGGTGGGAAAAAAAAAATTTCTTAAGCACATTAATCTTTTATCAAACCTAACCAAACAAAGTGTCAGAGTCACCGTATGTAAATAACTCTGCAAATGTAAACATCATCACTTTCATTCTAGCAGCCTGGAACAGCACCTGCTGATTAAAATGAGTACAGTGCCCTCAAATGGCAGGATCGCACATCTTCCTCAGCCCCCCAGGGGCTGGCAATGGAAATATATGGCACCACCTAGTGGGTTATGAAAAAAGTGTTTCATGAGAGGGTGTGTGTGCGTGTGCATATGTGTGTCTTTACGTGTTTGTATGTAGCTATACATTTGAGAACCAGTTTGAGTTTTAAACCTTGGATATGAGGACATTGTGGGAAATTTAGGACATTTTGACTCACTGGTCCACGCTTTAAAAGGCCTTTTGGATCTATGGTTAAAATGGGGTTTACATTAAGTTATGATGGGTCCTGGGTTAGGAATTAAGATGTTAAGACTAAGATTAGGTTAAGGGAGTAAGGGACATTATGTCAATGAGTTCCTTCATAAAGAAAGAGGTATGTGTACGTTTCCTCTTTTCTCATCATCCGACCATACACAAAGAGAAAACCACATATTTAATTGACCATAAATTCAGAGACTTTAACACATCTCAGTACATCAACAATCAAAAAACATGCAAGAATTAAAATGAAGTAAATTACCAGTGAATATAAAGATATTTCAGTCTTACCTGTTTTTTTTTTTTTTTTTTTTTTTTTTTTTTTTTTTGGTTTTTGTTTTTTTGTCCCACCACTGCATCTGAAATGATGATTTATTCATGGTCTGTCTCAATAATCATGTAGTACTTACTGATACTGGCACAGGATAAAAAGTGATTTGTTCTCTTTGTCTGGATGTGATGCTAACAGATGGAGAAGCTATAAATCAGTCAGTGTGGCGACTCCGCGGGAGTTGAATGCTTGTATGCTTGGGTAAAGTACTCATTTTCAGCTGCTGAAAATCTACAGATGGAGGGAAGAAAAATAATTGATAGAATAGATTAAATTGTAGTCCGACATACATTACTCTCTCAGAATATTTCATCGTAAGTTACTCTTTCACGGTGTATACTTGTTTTGTCTGCAACAATCTTCAATGTGTAAAGAGAAAAAGTTAATGAAATTCATCAAAGCTAATAGAACATATAAATAAAATCCAAATATTACCTTTACAATAAGGTATTAAAACAAATCAGAAGGAGTTCTAATTAATGCAAACATGATACATTAGTGATAACTAATAATAAATAAAAAGATTAAAATCTACCTAATTATCTTATAACTTCAACTTTGCTGTGCAGCTATGTGATACTTACAATATCTCTCTCAAACAGTCATTTTTATTATTTTTGTGTTAAATGTCCAAAAGAAAAAAAAAAAAAAAAAAACACATCGTTTTCACTCAGTCAGCTTCTGGATATTTTAAAAGTTTATTTGAAATATTTATGTACATGTGCTGCAGTGGATTAATTGTTAAAGTGTTCTGTAATCCAATAAAAAAAAAAAAAAAACAATAAACATATTTTGGGGGAAAAATGTTAAAGAGTAAATCTGTTTTACTAACGTTTTAATTAAATTCCCTTTGCAAGTTAATAATCATTCACACACACACACACACCTAAACTAGCACAGTCCTTATATCTTACTCTTTAACTTTTTGTATAAACATACAAAGAGGACAATCATTTCATTTAGATTAATTTTGTGCCAGTAACTTAAGTCATTTGGAAGATATAAGTTGATTTAAGTGACTTTGCATTAGGCTTCGTGTCTGTCAATCACCAGTCACGCTGAAAATAGAATATAGGTAGAATATGTTTTGGTGATTATTTTAAAAAATTGAGTGACACGACTGAATATTTGATTTAATATCATTCTACAAAAGATTGATATGTCAGTGGTTCTGTTTTAATAAGACATTTTGTTCTCTGTTGCTGTGAATCTACCCGCTGACTATTAAATTACTACGTTAAACTTTATTTGGGTCAGACTGCTGCCAATGTGGAGGAGGCAGCTTCGGGACATAAACTGAAGGCCTCCTCTGTAAATAATTTTTTCTCTGTGTTGGTCTACCCCTGTCTCTTTACACACGCACACTGAACACTTGTGACTTTTCATCACATGCGTCTCCTCTGCCTGCCCGGTTAACACAGGGACGCAGCGTCACTCACATAGTGAAGGCACCGCTAGCAGTGATGTTAGGCCAGTGTACATGTGCCGACATTAGTCGTCATGTTAGAGGGAAGAGACATATGTCAGTCTCAGCTGCTGGGCAGAGGTCAGACTATGGAGGAGCAGTACAGAGTGTAGTGTCAGTGTAACTTCGACCTCCGCTGCCGGCCTTTTCAAGGTTTGTGTGTTTCTTCCAATACCACCAGATGTGCTTTTCAATATTATCCTGTAGTTAATGTTGTAGTAAGTCTCGTCAGCTGTACTGTGTTGTGACTCTGTGAGGGGGAAGGATTTATAGTTGTCTTCAGAGCTGCAGTGTGTCTGGGGTTCTGGGGTATTTACTTGCCTTCTTCATTGGACTCAGTGTAGAGCTTTTCTATAGCTGGACTAATTTGTTACTTCCTCCGATGAGGCTCTGTGGACTGACTGGACCCATGTGGAGTTTTGTTATGACTACGGCAGCTGTCTTTGATCATTGTGAAAGTGAGGACAATTGGATCTGAACTCTGAAGGCAGAGTGCATCTTTTTCCTGGAAAAAAAGATTTGATGTAGTTTTTAAAAAGTATTTTCATACCTTATAAATGTAATATTAGACCACCAGTTGTACATTTGTAGGAATATGTACAGAGATTTGCTGAGCTGTCAGATTGGCTGAAATAATTTTAAGTCTTTATGTCTTAAGTCTTTAAATTCAAGGTTTACAGTGTAACGTGAATGTGAATGAACTTTGAACACACGATGGGAAACAGTCATCAGTTTTACTAGATGTTGACTTCAGCATTCATGACATTTACATTTAAACTGTATCAAATCCCCATCTGATGATTACATTACTTTGTAAACTGAATGTTGCAGCCTTGAGACCTGTTGTTCTTAGTTATTTGGTAAATTGCAGTGTCACATAGGTGTGTAGTTTCATGAAAAGGTTTGATACTTTTTTGTGTAAACATACTTTGTATGCTTTATTCCTATTGATTGTTGTCATTGTGCGGTTATATCAACAAGTTATTATTTATATTGTATTCATAATCTCATTATGTTTTATGTTATTTGTCAAGTATTCTGGGTTGTTGACAGTATACAGTATAATCATCATGCCAAAAATAAAAATTAAATCAGAAATTAAGAGTATTTTTAATAGATGTAATTAATAACTTGTGGACAACATGGTGTAATGTTATGCTTGCAGGAGTTGAGCAGGAAAAGAAGACATGTGTTCAGCAGGTTTCTGTTGGACACTAGGACTATCACAGTTTCTCATCAGGCTTTACACCTGATATGTGGCTTGGCACTACATGAGAAAGCCTTGGCTCAGGAGCAGATGTGTTGAAAATCATCTCAATCATTGCTGCTTTGTGATTATTTGCTCAACGCATCCAGATTATTGTGTTTTTACAAATGTAGCAGTCAACGCTTAGTCTACAGAGTACTAATGCAGAAGTTCACACAGAGACATTTAACAACAATGTTTGTTATGTCTGTAATCCCTTTTTCAGCAAATTCTCCAAAAAAAAATATGAACAAAAAAACTGGGCAGGCAGACTTGGGAATATAAGTCAGATATTTGAGTTACAGGAGGAGCAGGGGCTGCACAGTATAAAACTTTACTCATGTGTCAGACACTTCTCAGATCATCTTTCACCTTAATTTCCATTAAATCCTCTGACTTACACAAAAGACAGAATATGTCCATTCTAGTTTAAAAGTCACCAATCACTTTAACTTCACTTTAAACACACACATGCCTTTGTTTTAAATGTTCTCTGTATATCTTAGTCTTTTTAAAATTGGAGAATGAAACAGAAATATTTTGAGGTGTGTAGATTTGTTAATTTGTTCTTGAGCATGAGGCATGAGGCTATTCTCGAGACTGAGCTAATACTGTCTGTTGGCATAGAAGCTCTGCATGACATGACTTTGAGTGTGAGGACTGAAAACAGTCTGGTCAAGTCTGTTCATTGAAAACAATGAACAGACTTGACCAGACTCTCTGGTAGTGAAGAGATTCGATCAATTTGACAATTTGTTATTTTCTGTAAAGAATTTCTACAGTAGCTATGTTTTCGTGTTTATTATTTAGGCAGCTCTTCAGAATGTCTGTTTAATTGTCTCATGAAAATAAATTTAGCACAATGAACAGATTCTATTGTTGAATATTCTTTTATCTGCTACTAAAACTCTAGTGACAACCTTAATTCCCTGTATAGCATGACTTAACACATGTTCATAACTGTAAGCTTTTTCATTTGCTCAACAATTTACATGTCAGTGATTACATATTTTAAAAGCTGTTTGTATCACCTGTGGGTGTAAAGACAGTAGATTACACATAAATAGAAGCTCTGTTCCCTAATGTGACTGAACAGTGTTTATAATTCAGCAGATCGCTCAATTTTAGTCAATTTACTTAAAACATGAAGTGGAATATTATCCAGTTGACTGTTGTGTTGTTGTTACAACTTAAATATCCTCTTCCTCTCCCTCTGTTTTTCTTATGGATATTAACTTTTATCATTAGTTCATTTAAAATGATAAACACATCTCCCTGTCTCACTATTCCACTGTTACAAAATAACATTTAATCACAGTGAAAATGTATTGGTTTTCTTCATCATTACATTTCCAAGGATTTTTCTCTTGATTTCCCCAACCACAGAATCTCCTCCATGTCCTTCATGACACTTTGAAACTCTCCACTGTCATACCTGGCTGAAGTTTGTTTGACACCTATACTCCCTATCGCCATCACAAGATTGGTTTGAAGTGTCTAGCACACTCTGCCAGCTGCCAAAGAGTCCATATTAGTCACTGTGTCTCGGGATGGCAGGGGGCAACTCTAGTATTTATAGCTTCGAGTCATAAGTTGGAATGGTGTAAGTGTATCTTTCCATCAACATGCTTGTTCGCTTAAGAGTGTGTACATTCGGCAGCAAACTGAGGATTATCAATTGTCCAAAATGAGTTGATTATTGTAATTACATTTACTTCTCATTAGACTGTTGTATGCACTTTTGCTAGATGTGTTTTGACATTTTGCTACTGTATGTGTCACAAATGCATAACAAAACCATGCAAAAATACCTATGTGACCCTTCAATTTATATATGTTTATACAATGTTATTTTTTCAATATGAAACATCACTGAACAAAGTTACAAGGTGCTTTATAGCACCAACATGGCGAACTGATGTTGAGTGTAAGTTGTGTATTCTAGAATGTTTTTTAGAGTTAGATTTGACTAAAATTCACCAGAATATATGAGAAATCAACATTAAAATAGCATTTTAATATGTTGAATTTTAAACATTCACATACACCTAATTCCAACTGACCTAAATTAAATCATATAATTTGTCAGGATCTTATGTGTGAAAGTGATAACCTGGTTTAGAAAAAAGTGTTCTTTAGAACAATGATAGTAAAACAATGTAATTCTCTTTTAAAACAATATTCTTTTAGTGGATTTAATGTTAGCTGGTGGCCTTAAAATATTCATGTTCTCACATTTTGGTATTTAGACCAACAAAATAAAAAAATAAAAATTGCTCTATGAAATGATGTGAATTAAATTTCTCTCGTTTTCTAATTTGAGGTCTTAATTAGTTAACAACCTGGCTCCTAATCTACAGCAGTATAATTCTGCTGTAGAAAAAGGTTCATGAAAACACAAGATGAAAACTTGAGACTTAAAGTTTTACGAGTATTAAAGTATTAATTCATGTGTTTTAAAGATTGTGCTGTTCGGGATGATTTTTATTATCCTTCTGCACAATATGAGTCCTACTCTACTAGAGCAGAGTCTCAGTTGACTTAATTGACTTAATAAAAGCAATAAAAGCTTTACTTTTAGCAGACCATGTGTTACTCATGCTAAGGGTTATGGCTTACAACCATAATATTTGTTCAGTTGAGTCTAAAGCTTAGTAGACGTATGAGTAATAGTTGTGGCGTGATGAATTTATGATGTGGCTGTGTAATCACTAAACCATGTCACAACTACAGAAGCCAGCAGGAAGACAGACCTGGAGGTGATAATCTCAGTTGCATAAATTCACATGAATATCTCTTTAACTTTTTTTTTGTATTTATAATCCATCTTTCCTCATGTTTTAGAGGGCTCAGTGATTGAAACATGATTGCAAATAACCACAACGTGTTGGTGTCTCCGTGCACAAAATGGTATGGCTGAAAAATCTTTGTCTGAAAGAATGTAGAGTTTCACCACAGATAATATGATTGCTCTGTCACCTTTCAGCAGGGTTGGTAAGAGCAGTGGCTAGATACAGGGGTGTCAGGTGCTTAACATAGATGATGTGATGAGTAGTTGAGTAGACTAAGTTTAGACAGCATGTGAGAGCATTCATCAAAAATTGAAAGGACAGACCAGTCAAACAGGGTCACAGTTACCACTGGGCAATGTGGTTTTAAGTGGTTCTATTACAGTCGTTTGTGTTGAAGGAAGCTAGTGCGCAGTACAGTATGATAGTAGCAAAATAGTTGCTTCACCCACAAGCCTATTGATATTTGATCCGTGCTCTATACAGCTGTCCTTCATTTGCCTCAGCTACTGTTTTTATTCAAGAAATTAAAATTATGTGATAGAGATACTGTGATCTCTTAGTGAAATATTAAACCATTTTAAAAATCATTGAAATGTTTGAGCTACAAAAGATGGCTTTGCTATATCATTTCACGACATTAGGATGTATCATGATAGCTTCCATTTGGACAGACTGCAGTGATACTGTCAGGTAGAGTTGCAGTAAGAGCAGCAAGACTGTGACTAGTGGAGCAGAGAAAGTGTCTGTCCACAGTAAATTGCCTTGTGACACAATATAGTTGGTTGAACATCGGTCTTAAAGAAGAACCTTAGATTGAATTGTCTTTCAAAGAGACATTCATACCTGTGACACCGGGAGACAGATGGGTTGGAGACACTAACTATCAGTATTTCCTGTACAATGTTTGTATAATCATGTCTTCCATATTAACCTAAATCATTGTCTCTGTCAGTGGGCATGTGATTTTAGCAAAACATATGCACACAAAGAAATTAATACTACTACTCTGGGTATATTGAAAATCATAGTAATTCATTGCTTCTTCCGTTCTACTGTAATCATACAACTACCAAAGGAAAATACTCGTGCTGACGATAAACAAAAATATTGTTAACCTAGAGGAGAACTTTCTTAGAAGCTTCTTGTTATTGTAAGTGTAATTTTGGCTCTGGTATTTCCACTGGTTTATCCTAAACTCAGCAGCACTGACAGGCAGCTGATATGTTTGTCCAACTGCTGCTGACCACCTGCTGGTTCATCACATCAGTTCAACTTGTTCACTGATGCTAGCTTTTTAGACAACTTTTTTTGGTGTGAATGTTAGGAGTTGAATCTTTCTAACAACCAATATTCACAAGAAAAGGAAAACAATTGCACACTGACAAAATGTCTATATCTGTTATTTCTGTTTAAAAGTCAAAGAAAGTCACAAATTTAACATGGGTTGGTAACAACAGGTTTCATACTAGCTGTTAAATGGTTTGATAATAGCGTCAGTAGTATTACAATACTACAGTACAATAGCATTCAGTAACAGCGTTTGCATTAAGCATAAACTGTTTCTCCACAGACATGAGACAATGTGAGACCATGTGTGACCTGTTAAAACTTTATGCAGAGCTACATTATCTATTTAGTAGTAAACACTGGTTTTGTCGTAATCATTGACAACAGCATGAAGTTAATTGTAAACAGAACTATATGATTTGCTTTAACCTTTTAAGCTTTAGGGACATTTGAGATTGCTATGATATTCACAATGATGGATGTGTATACATGTATGTATGTATGTATGTATATTTCAATACATCGTCATGGTCAGTCTCAGTTACCTTCCACTAATTTTCTTTTGTAGCCAATGTTAAATGAATCCAGTCTGTTTAAAAGAAGTCTATTAGACCCATGTGTCATTAATTAGTTAAGTGATCTGGACCCTCAACTAGAGCGTGTTTATGATCACAAATATCTCAACAAAAAAACTAAATAGATTTACTGTGTAAGGTTCATGTATGTGATGTTTTCTTTTCTGCAGCCTCAGTGGGGTACCTGTGGACGCCACTGATAAAGGCCCACAGTTGGGTGGCCAGTTGCCAGGCAGCGTGCAGACGGGGCCTCAGCAGCAGAACCAGCAGCTTCTCCTGACTCCGGCCAGTCTCCAGCTTGCTCAGCTCCAGGCCCAGCTTACCCTCCATCGCCTCAAACTTGCTCAGGGGGGCAACACAGCCGCTGCCGCCACTGTTCTCAATCAGGTTCTTTCCAATGTGGCCATGTCCCAACCCTTGTTCAATCAGTTACGGACTTCGCCTATGGTTGGGAATCCACAGGGTGCCTTTCCTACTGGGGTGCTCGGTTTTCCCTCTTCAAATTCAGCCTTAGGGGCTTTGGTGGGTGGGAGCTTCCATCAAAACGCGGGTAATGTGAGACTGAACCATCCTGGTGGAGGAGGCACAGTGGGCCAACAGGGTACGGAGTATGGTAAAAAGTCAGGGCCAGCCTACCCTTCTGATACCGACAGGCGTCTTCAGTACAACTTAGCTGGAGGGACATCTTCAGCATCAACGGCTGGTGATGGACACACAGTGATTAACACTCAGGCAAAAAACATGAACAATGTGGGTTTTCAGAGAGATTTCTATGCTCAGGATATGCATGGGCAGAAATCTGGATTTTGTGGCAATGAACAGAAGATAAATGCTTATACTTCCACCGGCCATAAGGAGCAATGGAAATGCCCCACCAGCTTGAGTCACCCTGGAAAGGTGGACATGGTTTCTAATGCCTCCACAGTGTGGACAGCCGCTGGACAACCAACCCGGTCAAGAACAGAACTGTATAATCCAGAGGAGCCGACCCCTGACCCCAAGTTCAATCACAGCGGTGGGGTTTCCTCTTTGGGTTCAAGTGGCACACAGGGATTTGTGGGTTACCAGCAGCTGCATGGAAATGAGGAGACCGTATCCTCAGGTACCAGGACACTTCAGCCTTATCAGGTCAATGATTACCATGCTGTAACCCCCACTCAGCTGCCACACCAGTGTAGCATCTGTGACAAGAAGGTCTACAACCTCAAGGTGAGTCAGCTGGTCAGAATCTAAACAAATGATGTTGTTTAGCAAACTTTAATGTACACAGACAGTATAACAATTATTCACCACCAATATTTGTCAGCATATACTTTACAAAAACATGGGCAAAGGAGAATTAAACAAACGGAAAAACCAGTCTGTCCAGTTAAAACAGGAGGTCATGTGATGTTTATTAGGTTTTCCAAACCCAAAAATTTGTCCTGGCATTTCAGGACAGATATGCTGTAGTCAAATGTTTTGATTTGAAAGCAACCACCAGGTAACCAACCAATCCGCGATGTTGTCTCACTTAGATTGCTCCCAGCCGTGAGCTTATTCAAGTGGTATGTAAGCAGCATGCATCCATTGTATGCAAGCTGTTTGAGTCTATGTTTGGACAGTGTATGCATGTGTGTGTTCTTAGGACTGGGACCAGCACGTGAAGGGAAAACTACACCTGCAGAATCGAACATTGTACACAAATGAAAGGTGAGTTTTTCCCAATTTAATGTCTTTGGACAGAATTTAAAGTAGGTTGTGATTGTAACATGGACTCAGCAGCTTTTTTTGATTGTCAAAACACTGAAAGCAAACTTTAGATTTTGTTATTATCCTTGATCATGATTTAGTTATGTTAAATTTTTTTTAGCGTTAGCACTATCTTGATAATTTCACAGCAAATCTCTCCTGAGTGTGGGAAGCATTTTATTTTTCTTTTCCTTGCTCTATATACAGCTGTCTTAATGTTTCTAAGAATATGAGCTCTGTCACAAGATATGAGTGAGCAAGGCAGGGGAGAGGCAGCTAAAATCAGCTTCCATGATTGTTGCAGCTCCGCCGTGGTATCAGCTGGAGCTGTTCACTACACTGTTGGCAGGCCTTCTGATGGAGGTCTGAACCCTGGAGGGACAAACTCTATGGTCTACGCTGCTGCAAGTCAAGGTAGGATAAGCCATTTGTCACCCCCACTGACTAAGTGTCCCTTTTTGTTGGTAATGTTATAGTTACATTTTTCTGATTGCTGGAATATGTGAAACACAGTGATAGATGGGCGTCAGGGAGTATTTTTAGTTTCAAGTTGAGTATGAGGCAGCTTGTTTTTATAACTTGACACGGTGTATTTTGATACATTGATGTATAATGTCAGAATTAAGCATTTAAAAATCCTAAATGTTACGACCAAAACACTTATCTGAATCTCAAGTGATACCTGTCACGGTTAATGATCTTTGGTGCATCTATTACAACTGTAAAATAGGAACCAGCTTATGAGCTTCTGTGTTGCTTGCTTTTCTACATAAACGCAAATTGAGCACCTGTTTTCAATAGCATGAGACTCTTCTATATTATACTATATTACTATATATGTGTATATATATATATATATACATATATATATATTCCCTGATGTACAATTACGTTAAGACAGTACAAAGACCTTTGTGTCTAAACCTGTTTGTTCACAGGGTCTTTTATCAGCTTCAAGTTAGAAACTTGTTATCGCACCCTGAGAACCGTTATTATACATGTAACCTCTTACTGTCTCTTTGCCATTCACTTCCAGTTGTTATGTGTTTAGGCTGGAAAATATTTGTTGCACATTATAGACTATTGTACCTCTTGATTTATTATCACCTCTGTCGTGACGTCCCACTATGGCCAGTGCTGTCCAACACAACAGTGCTGATTAGACTAAATTATTAAATTCAAGTGAAGCCTTTAATTTCAGATATACAGCTCTTAAGAAATGTTTTTAAACCATTTTAGTATTGTCAAAAATATGTAGTTTGTATCAAAGAGGCATATTCTATGTGATGCACACTCATAATAACCATGAAACCTTAATGATATAATTTCATAAAAGCTATAAAATCAAAAGCCATGAGGCAAAGCATACTGGACTACAAATATTTGTACCCCAGTTAAAGGGACCTCCTCTGAATGAGTGCTGGCTATATATGTAGTGACATATATGTCAAATTATGTGAAACAGAACACGAAGCCAAACAAAAGAAGGTAAAAATAGAAAAACACGCTACCTACAGTTTACTCAGTTAATGTATGAAATGCTGCACATCTGGACACTTTTAAGATTTGAACTTATGCTTTTTATACAAGTATTCTTTTAGCCTTTTAAAAATGCCATTTATACCTCTAATATGCAAAGTCTGTCATCTGTGCTTTTTGCCTGTATTGAAATGAGCTGCATTAAGATTAGCTACATGCACACAATTTATATCTGCATTATGCTAATGGTTTCCATGCTAGTAGGCAACCTGTGCATTGTGCTTTCACAAGTTGGCAGTCTGGTAGAAAAGCTGTCACTTCTATTTAAGGCTCATTAAAAACATAGTCTATGAAGAAGAAACATAGGCTACAAAAAACACCAGCTGGATTGAACAGAAACCTCTCTAGTAATTTAACTTTTAACTGAGTAATTTGTCATGAGTTATTGTAGACTATTTTTAGGTTTTCCAGACTCCCACCTCTGTCAGATAAGCCCGTGTCCACAGCCTAAATACAGACTCTGACAATCCCATCACAAGGCTATGAAAACATAGATTGTTTATGTTGTTGGGAAATAGGAATGAAAAAAACAATCATTCATTCAAATGATCATATTATTATCATCAAATCATCAAACTATTTATTATCAAATAAAAAGTGCCCTGTTTCATCTACTAAAGTCACATGTATTAATCGTGTCATTTTACATTTTTAGAAAAGCTTGTGTTTATAGTTTTAAATAAACCTTAAATGTTTGGATTTATATTACAAACATACCCCAAACTTAAACCTTCTGTTCTAACATTTCCCCATTAATGTTGGCACTGATGTCACAGAGCCACTATAGATTTTGTTTTATCTGTTCATGATCATAATAGAACATTGTGAAGTTCACCACTGGCAGAAAGTCCACCGCCAGATTATCAAATGGAAAGTGAATCATCGATATTTCTAGATTCTGGATGCTAGTGGTTCCATTAGATGCTTCATTGATCGCGTCACTGAAATAATAAAACTAATGAGTAGACGGCTTTTGTTACATACTAGTAACAAAAGTAGATCTAGTAAAAATGATGTCATCTGACTGTTGGTATTGAACTCTCTCTAGTTGTGACTAGTGGGTGAAAACGGGGTTGGGCGCTGTTTCAGTCAGCCAATAAACCATAAGAAAAAGAAAGTCGATCCCAGTGGATAAGTCCAAGACTGAATTTGTGTTCTTGTCCGACCATAGCTCTCTCTGTCTAATGAATGCTTGTCTGAGATTCACTCTTGTTTTTATCTTGGTGTCTATCATCCATAGTCTCCTTCTTGCCTTCTCTGATAATGAGGCTCTTAGTAGAAGTAGCTCTAATTTCTTGTTCTCTGTTGTTCCTCTGTTTGCCTTTTCCACTTTCTTGGAAAAGTCATTGATTGCTACTGGGGAATACAAAAGTAATGTTGTCTTTCTGTTTAGGTTGCAGTGGCAGAGCACTTCTTCTTTACTGTGAATCAAGCCTTGATTTTCACAGTAAATTTCAGATTTTCACAGTTAATGATGATAAGATAAGTTAAAGTAAAAACGTTGTCTCCGCGATAAACATTAAGCCACTGCTGGCACTACACTAGTTTTTCAGCACTACAGCATATTTGACCTTTTTTCTTTCAGTCTAGTGTTTCCCTGAATTCCCTAAATGTGAAGCAATGAAACAACATTTAACAATTTGTGTGGGGGAAAAAACTAATAATGATTTTAAATGAGGCTTTTTGTAAATAATATCTGTAACACTGAGCCATGAAGTCAATTAACGTACCTTTTTCCCCACACTTGGTCCACTGTATGACAATTTTAAATCTAGATTTTTAATTGTTTCCACAGATGTATCCTCAGGAGCCAATGCATCATACTTGCCAGCTGCAGCCATGAAGACTTATCCCATGTCAGACACTGGATTTGCATCACACCAGCCAGAGTCAAAGGTCAGACAAATGTTTGGGTTTTTTTTTTCACCATCTTTGTTTCTCTATAGCAGGATCATGTATATAAGGTGCATATTGAATAGACCCAGTGTGTAAATGTTTGTTTAGACCAGACACAACTTCGCTGTGTCTTTAATTGTCTGCCTCTCAGAACGGAAACCTCTCAGCCTCTCAGTTTCATGTTAACTAAAGCAGCTGTTCACATGATCCCTCTGTAGACCCCTGCTCTCACTACATCGCACACATGTAACTGTAATACTAACTGATGGGGATTAATTCATTAAGAAATCTTTTTTAATTTCACTTACAAACATAATCAAGCCTTTGTGTAATCACTATGGATGGAATGTGTTTTGTGGAGGATTTGAAAAGGCTGCATGTTTTAGCTACACTTTGACTCATAGTGAAAAATGAGTAGATGAAAATTAGCACAACTATACAGCAAACACAGAGTACATAACACAGGCAAATGTAAAACTGACTAATCTTATTTTGTTTACTTAATTTCTAGGCTACAGTCTGTAAATACACTTATCGTGTAACACGGATTACAGTGGAGAGTGCAAACATAATATATTTCAGGAAGACGAAACGTTACCAGTAATGAGGTAAAAGTTAAAGTGTAATCTCATCACTTTGTCCTTGGCTCCAATTAATTAAGAGTATTCCTTAGAGCTTGTCTGTCAATAGCTGCTGCTCTACAGTCAGTCTGTCTGTCCAGAAGTGTTGGCTCTGGGGCTGAAAAACAGCAGCTGTCGATAAATGTCCATCAAGCAGGCAGATCTCTTGAAAAGCCCAGTGCAGATGATGAGCGAGGTGAAAGGCACATGAAATTAGTTCCAGCAAACCTGAGGAAAACCTTGTCTAGTGCCCGGCACCCAGCTTTCAACAGTCAGCAGGCAATGACACTCATACAATGCAGGAGTGTATAGATGTATGCAGACATACATACACACTCTCCAGACTTCTACAGTGTACATGAGTGGGTTATTTTAGCTTTATCAAACACCTCTAACATACACTGCCATGTTTTGTCTGTACTGCTGTGTTATGAAGCTATAGTAAATGACATTATTGACAATACAAAAAATCATAAAAATACACAAATAATGCAGGTTTTGATTTTATGGTATTAACTGAAGATGCTAATTTTATTTGATTCTTAAAGAGCTTACCACAATACTAAAAAGGCACAGTTCTGCTTCTTCTGCATACACTCTGTCTGTATCATTGACTTTTCATTAACTTGTTTAAAACATTGTCACAATCGTTGGCATAATCATGCAAATGTTGTGTATTTCATAACATGTAAAAGGATTGAGCTCATGGAGTATGTGTGACACCACAACCTATTATTTTTTCTCTATAGACAATTAGTTTGTTGTGGTGAAGTTAAAAAAAAGAATTTGTGAGATCAAACTATGCAGGCTAATTTGGATCATGTCAGAAATATTTTAAGATCTAAAAACTCATTTCTTTTTACAAAGATGAATAGAGGGCTGCATCAGAATCAGAGACCATGTTGTTTAAATTACATTGTGTCCTTCATTCCAACAAACTGCTGATGACTTTGCTTTTTTATATCGGCCATTTGTTCTTTTCTTCATTGTCAGGGGAACCTATTTAACAGGTGCCTGAACTGAGTGATGTGAAAGTCACATGCTTCATTGGTTGGTTATTGACAAAAGGTTTTATTGTATCAGTGGAAAAATATTTATAGGCCATGGTACATGAGCTAATGTTAGTCGCTATAAACACACACCTGTCTAAGCAGAACAGGTGGGGTTTTATTGTTTTCAAATCCCTGTGTTGAGCAGAGCGGCACTTACACAATAGTACTATAGTGCACACGTGAACATACGCAGAAATAATTTGTGAACATATTTGTATTTTACGTTTGTGTCCTCATGAAAGTTACAAGATTAACACATACAATATTGACAGAAGCATACTGTAGAAGTCAAACAGTCTAATTAAATTAAAATCAAAAACTGTAAAATTAAGCATACATAATGGTTTAGTGATCATAAAAACAAAGAAAGCCAACAAGTATAATAACTGTTGTGTAGAAGGTCACATATATGCCTCAGCAGTCAGAGTATATTCTTATATTTGCTTACACTTAACACGGTCGCTCTTTATTTTGGACACGGTGTCCAGCAGTCCAGCGAACAGTAATACAGTAGCTTCATGTAAAAACAGAACTTAAATGGAGATAAACACAGGATTACAGCTAACTGCTTTAAGGAGCACAGATGTAAAGACCAATGGGTCACACCCCCGCACTGCAGTGTAAAGTTTCAGTCTGGTGAGAGACTGGTAAAATGATCTGAGAGATTGGCGTGTGAGTACTCAGTGGAGGAACGCAGGGAAAAACTGTGAAACCAAACTGATCATCTTCCCGGATCCTCCAACATGGATCCTGCTTTGTACAAATAAACAGGCAGGTTTTAGGACAGACTCCAGGTAATGTTAGTGAACATGGCGTCAATGAAAACAGGAAAACACCATTTGAAACTGTTGTTATCCTTTACACCATTTTGCCTGAGCTCGCCAGGTCATAGTGTCGAGTGTAAAGTTTTCAGCAACATCAAATGTGGCTGAATGCACCACAGCAGGTAAAGTTATTACCTCTAACTATAATCTGTAGACTATAGTTCAGAAAGGCTCATCAATAGATTTATGAAAAAATACTTTAAAATTATATTTTGTCTTCCATTTGATAGATAAGGTGTTTGATTTAAAATTGTTGCTTGTGTTAAATAAAAAAAAAAAAGCTGAGTAGACAGCTCTGGCAGTGTGTGTGGTGCCTCCTTATGAGTAAGCAATGACATAACAGAAGTCTGCACTTCAGGTTTGTGGTCAGCAGAAACACCTACTGTTTGAAACGTGAGCCAACACTGAGCGCACAATCAGTGCTGTGGTCAGTCTGGACTTCAAACGCAGACAAGGTTTTACAGGTCAAACATTAGTGAATGTGGCAAGCAACGAACAAGACTCTCGTTCTCTTTAATATTCCAAGGACATAAACAGCCTATTCCTGGATCTGTTTATTGAGCCCAACCTGCGCTGACCTTTATGTATTCTGGTTGCGGCAGTGACATTGGCACAGAGCTGTTAATAGAATTATCACTCTTGGATCTGAAGCTGTTAATGTCAGTTTGCAGGCCAGAAACCATTAAGTTGGTGAATAATAATCCAGTAATATGGATTAACCACAGCTAACAGCAAAAACATGGACTTTTTTACATTTTGCAAATAGAAAATAACAAGTATCTGATTAATAAAAGATTCAAACAGAGTATTGCTTTCTTTTTTATGTGTCCTTCATGTGACTGATATGCTGATACTGATATACAGTTATGTTGATGTTTCGACATGAATACCAATATGGCACTGAGATCATAAAAGTTTCCTCTCCCCTGTCATGCATTCTCTACTTCATGGCTGTTGGACCTAGTGTGAAGTGTATGTTAACGTTAGGCTTTCCCTGAGCAAATTCCCTGTAAAAACACAGACCCTGGCTGCTGGTCCAAGGTGGAATTAGGATCCCCAGTCTGTCTCACACATGGGACTGTCTGTCAGGTCTGTCAGCCCAAGAAGCAGGAAGAGGAGGAGGGGCACAGGAAAAACTGCTTACAGAGTAATGGTTGCAGAAATAAGACTCCATGATATAACAAGCTGAATTTACAACTGCTTTCTGCAGTGATGTTAGAAGAAACCAAATCTTTAGTCTGAGGATGAATATGCAGTAGCTAAAGTGATCAAGTCAAATCAGTCAATGATCTTTGCGGTTGTGTTTTAAGGGGGGATGCAGAGGGTAAATGTCCAGGGGAACTAATGAGAAAGGTGAGACGACCTCTAAAATGAGATCAGGCAGCTCATTATAACAGTGAAGACGCATCTGACGCATGATGGTCTACTTTTTCCTCATACCTCTGAATCATAACATCCCCAGTCCCTACCACAGAGGAACTCACCGTTAAGATGATCTGTTCTATAAATTCTGCTTTGGGTCGAGACAAAGGTTAAAAAGTTTTGTGAACGATGAAGGTATAGATGACATTTCAGGATGAATAGTTTGTTGCAATAGGTACAAATATTTGAGTTGGAAATAAGAACTGAGAAATAAAAGTTCAAGGATTAAGAGGAGGAGATTTAAACTTTACCTTTATATGTGTTATTAATAACACCATAACAGAAAGTCATAGATAAATAAAATGTCTGGAGCTGATATTACTTTCACCTTGTTTGTATTGTATCTGTGCAGCCTTTTTTGTTTCCATGAAAAATAATTTACTCATAGCAGAATCACTGATCTTTACACTCTCCTTTATGATAAAAACAACAAATGGATGTTGAGCAGTATCAAGGAGGGAAACTGACATGATATCCTGTGCCATAGTTCTACATTAATCTTAGACTAGTTTCTTAATTTGCTTAAAACTGGTTGAAACTGATGTGATTCAAAGATTAACAGATAATGTAGAGATTTTTTTCACACATGACATGACAGCTCTGGTCAAGGTTGACACAAATAGGTATTATGCCTCACCCATTTGTGTCCACCTTGACCAGAGTTTTCATGTCATACAATTTTATAAAACAATAGAAAAACAAGAACAAAACAACAACAAATAGTTTTTGTGTTGTCCACCTATTCCTCCTCCTGTCCATCTCACACATAACAGTAGTTTCTCAGGAGTTGTTTCTAAGTTTGTGCATCGATGTAAGTTGAACCAAACCTGTCGACAAGTTCACTCTAAAACAGCCATGGTATTGGCACTGTAAGGGAGCTGAAGTTTTTTTTAGTTTAAGTGATCTGTGTGGAGTTTGAAACAATACTCGTTGATGTTCAAATGTTATTATTTATTTATTTTTGTTGTTGTTTTTTTTTGCAGCCATTTCCACCCAGAAAACCAACTGTAGGGCGAGTTGTTCACATCTGCAACCTCCCAGAGGGCAGCTGCACGGAGAACGATGTCATCAACCTGGGATTACCCTTTGGCAAAGTCACCAACTACATCCTCATGCGCTCTACCCATCAGGTGCAATGCATAGTTATTTGGTTCATGTGATTAATATTAATCGATAAATCAGTACTCAGTTAACAGTAAATGTAGTGGAGCACTAAAAAGAGACATATTTACCTAAAGAGTTGATGGATCTCAAAGCAAGAGAACTAAATGAGAGCATATGTTGATGTTATATTTACCAGGTGACCAGAAATGTGACTTGATGTGATGAAATTTGATGAATGTGGCTAAAAAATGTATATTGCAGGTTTAAATCAGTGCAATAGCATTGAATTTAGACAGTTAGGTTGAGGTTTAGTTGTAAACCAACTGGATCTAAATAACCTTGTCTTACATCTTCATGTTTTTGCACAGATTTTCTGTCATCTGCTCTAAAATATCTTGTGATGATCCTGTGAATATTTTCACTTGAAAGAAATGTGTCAAGCTGCAATTCATCACCATCTGTTACCGTCATGTTGTCATGTACTTTGTCAAAACTTGCTGGCAGTTTAGTTGCAAGATCATGACAGTTCACTCAGCTTTTCATTTATCTGCACCAAAAATCTCACACTGAAATGAGGGCATTCATGCTAATTGATTTCCATGACATCTCAGAAGTGAGAAGAAGATAAGATATGAGTGTCAAAAGGAGATTGTTATTTACAGAAAATTTCTGTTTGGTTGTCAGGCATTTCTGGAGATGGCGTATGTTGAGGCAGCTCAGGCCATGGTTCAATACTATCAACTTACACCAGCTATGTTGAACAATCAGAAACTTCTCATACGAATGTCTAAGAGATACAAGGAGCTCCAACTTAAGGTAAGACTGAGGAACAAAATTAACATTATATTAAAGGTTTTTCAGACAACTTAAAATGTCCTTTGTGTTTAGAAACCAGGAAAAGATGTTCAATCAATCATCCAGGACATCGCCTCACAGAGGGAAAGGGATGAAATGCAAGAACTTGAACAGTAAGACAACTTTTCATTCTCCTTTCAGTCTCCAGTGGTTGTGTAGCTAAGATGTGAACAACTAAGGGAAGAAATCAAAATGGAAATTCAGTGATGTAAAAAAAAATGTGATTATTCCACCTTGTAATCTCTGCTCTGCAGTTACATGCCAGAGAGAGCACGCTCCCGCAGCCCCATCAGCCGCTCCCTAAGCCCTCATTCCCATAGCCCCAGTTTTACATCATGCAGCTCAGCCCACAGCCCCCAGGGAGGACCATGCAGGGGGGGTCCAGAGAGAAACAGCAATGGCCTGGGCCCCTGCCGGGGCTCTTGGGAATGGTCATCACACCTAAGAAGAGGCGAAGATGAAAGAGACAGGGATGACCCATGGAGGAATGGGGGAAACATGGAGGATGATCGGACAAACGGACGCGCTGACCGACGGAAAGCCTACCAGAAGCCCTTGGATCATATCAGCTCGAGATCTGGAGATGAACGAGGAGGAGGTGGTGGAGGAGGTGAAGGAATGAGGGGAAACAGGGACTGGCATTCAAGAGGCAGCCCTCAAGGCATGTCCTTCAACTCTTACAGAAACATGGAGGACGACTTCTACATGAAAGAGCAAATGTACAAGTCAGATAAGCCTCCCAGACCTACATACCAAAGGCATGATGCAAAGACAAAGAGAAGAGATGGCAGTGACTACCATGGAAGGTCAAGACATTCTGAGTTTGATATGAACGAGGAGCCATTTGGCAGGACACCGGAAGAAAAGAGGCAGGGATCACCGAGCAGAGGCAGGAGCAAGAAGTCGAGCAGGAGACACAGCAGCACAGAGAGACATGACAGAGACAGTGCAACCGAAAATACTGTGAGTAGCTTTTGTAAAAGTACACTGTTGTTTTACTTCTTTGTAACTCATTGTTCCAGCAACTAAGTCAATGCTTTTCTTAGGATCGCCAGTCAAAGGAAAAATCTGTTTCACCTCAGCGAAGTAATAAACCCAAAGAGGCCACTGAATGTAGTAAAGACAGAGACACTGTAAGTAAGCAATATGACACATTCAAAACTTTTCAGACCTTTTAACCGGTTAGCTGTTATCATGTTTATGGCCTCTGAATTACTCTTTTTTTGATCCATTTGTAAGGAGAAGGAGTGGGGAAGTGGAGCTGATACTGATGAGGAGTGTTGGTATCCTAAAAACATGGAGGAACTTGTCACTGTTGATGAAGTGGGAGGAGAAGATGATTCCATTATCGAGCCGGACATTTCTGAGCTGGAAGAGTATGTGTCCGGCCCCAAAGAGTCTGCAGAGGAAAAAGCAGTAGAGGAGCATACATCACCACCAACCACTTCGTTGGAGGAGCAGAAGTCTAACCAGGAAAAGTCTTTGGAGGAAGCTAGAGACCAGACAGAAGCAACTGTACTTGAGAAAACAGGAGACATTTTAACTGAAACCAGTCCTGAAGAACAGAAGCTTAGTCAAGCAGCTCCAGAGCCACCAGCCAGTAACCTTAGTGACTTTCCCAATGAGGAGTTCAAAGCTGCACTGGAGGAGACATGTTTAGAAGATAAAATACCCGACAGTAATCCATCAGACGAGTCGATGGAAAATCACAAATCAGTATTAGAGGACACCAAGACACAGGAAGTAGCACCAGTCTTGGAAACAATCACTAATGGGGCACCACACAAGGATGGCATTCTTAAAAAAGGTACTTTGATAATTCAAATGGAAAAATTATGCAGAAAAAAAAAAAAAAAAAAAAGTCACTTAATTGTTAATTATTTTTAATATTCTTAATTCTTAATACCCATAACTACCTGATTCATGGAAAAAATCTGCTTCCATTTGATCATATGTATCTATTCACAGTGAGCCAGAGGCCACTGTCCTTTTTTTTATTTATTTATTTATATTTGTTATGAATGGCATTAATATAGGTTTTTAAGCATTTGATATTGTTACAGCAATAATTATATGAGATAGAAGCGGAGAGATTTATTTGATGGAATCACATGTTAATGTTCAAACCCACAAGTATTGAGTAGCCATGGGTCAGACCACACTCACTTTTGAGCAAAAAGCATTCACTTAAATTTTACCTGACGAGTTCACCAAGTACAGGGTGTTTTTATTCCAAACTCATGACGTGATCATGATCAAGTCACTTCGACAAACAGGTGATTCTGAGGACAGACGCTCAAACTGAGATTGATGATGTGCATTGTTTTTATACACTGCTGCTCATGTTGCTTTTGATGTGAAATCCCAGTGAGCTGCACTTTGTAAAATGTCATTCCTTTTATAAATTAGCTGAGTGACATCACCTCCTCTGATAACCTTTTTTTTTTTTCTATTAGCTATAATAAGTTTCACATGAAATACACAGGATACAGGGCTGTGAGCAGTTGAACAGTTTTTTGGGTTATAAGCAGAACAATATAAGATTGTCACATTTAGATATTGTCCTGTCATGTCCATGTCAAGTAAAGACAGGTATGATTTCTAATGTCTTGCGTATCCTGTCCTCATAAGTAATGTGTCTTTTACAGAAATTGAGGCTCCGTCTCCATCCCGTGAACAAGACAAAGCTGTCAGTGAACACAGTATCCCTTTGGGTAAGAATAACATTCTGATTGAGTGATAAACTGAAAATAGCTTAAATATAGTTGTTATGGTTTCTGTGTGTCAGCAAATATCAGCTTACATGAAACAGATTGATTACAGTTAATGATGAAAATTGAATCGGTTTTCTGTGGCTGGTTTTCATCTCAGCAGTGCTTCCACTGGTCTATATTTAATCATTGTCACATAGATGGAGGTTCAGGGAGTTTTAGGCCTGTTGCCTTAGTCCTAAAGATATGGTGTTATTATGTATACCATTAATAAATGCACTGACAACCTGCTGTATTAACACTCTAATTGGTTGGAATTGCCTGGCCACTAGCTGGCCTATTTCTGTGAGCAGGTTGTGAAATGCACCCCTGAGAGATGAATATTTATATTATCATTGAGGTTAGAATGACACAGCCAAGCACATGGCCTGTGTTGGACCTGCTGCATGGAGACTTACATAAGCCCTGAAAAAGTGTGGTAACAATAGACTCGGTAGAGACTCGAGCTGTGTGCGCTATGAGCTGTGTTTCTATTTTTGTTGTGTGATGCTTCAAGAATGAACGTGTGTCCAGATCAAACTGCCCATTCATGTTGTGGCTGAGACAAATATAAAAGATGAAGTGTCGCCTGGTGCTTGTTGTTTTGTTTTTTTTACTGTGAGATATGTGAAGGACTTGCATAATGTGTACTCGCCATGTACTTGACTTATTTCAGTACACACTAGGAATCAAATGCACTGACCCCATGTTATGTCACTGAAGTGTACTGAACAGTACGCCCGGGAAAGTAAAACTTATTCCATTTTAGTTTGAATATCATTTTTCAGGTTTGAGTCAATAAGTGAAAATGATGCTTTGTAACTGTGGATTTGGTTTAAAATGTCTAATTATCATTTTCAAAATAAAACACAAACACTAGTATTTAATTCAGTGGATTATTATAATATTGCCTCATGTGCTTTTTTTCTATAAACACCCTTGAGAGAACGATCATTTGTTGCACTGATTTCTGGGACTGAATTCTTGTTGGTGTGTTTTCTGTGAAACAGGGGTGGAGTTCATTGTGCCGAGGACCGGCTTCTACTGTAAACTCTGTGGATTGTTCTACACCAGTGAGGAGAGCGCAAAGATGATCCACTGCCGCAGCACTGTACACTACAGGAACCTACAGGTACACACTGCTCAGTGATACGCTGCTCCTTCACCCGACGATTGTGATGACAGGAAAAGAATAATGAGATATAGTGAGTTAGATAGTTCTTCATTTTATTCATATTTTCCTGCATAAATTATGCGATCATGCTGATCCTAGGTAAGTGTGTGTGTGCGTATGCAAATGTCTGTATGTAAATTTGATTTCCTGCCTTTGACACTAGTGATTATTGTGTCAGAAATTCACATGTATACGCCTGTTTGCTGACTGTACTAAGGAGACCACTGGTGTGGTCACAGTCAGTGTGGTCTGGTTGTATGATTGAAGAGATTTACCACCTGTTTCTGTGTTGGTGACTAATCTCTTTGTTTCATACTTACAGCACAATGTATATTATAGTTTTTTCTTTGCCATTAAGTTTTTCTTATATTGGTAATGAATCTCACTAAGTTTAATAAAAATACAACACTTTCTCTTTAGTCAACATGAAGGTCAAATTAGTGAGACCCTCACCAAGGGACTGCAATGTACAAAAACAACACACAAAAAAAAAAACCAAGGATTTTTTAAGCAGTCTGCTTTTAACGTGAATATGCTCTGTGTGTATTTTAGAAATATAAACTCTACCAATATACCTATCTGAAAATACACTGTTAAATATATGTGTCTGTGTGTGTGTGTGTGTGTGTGTGTGTGTGTGTGTGTGTGTCTCCAGATACTGTAATTCAGAAAAATGCATAAAAAATTAAACCAACATGTAAACCACTAGTTTAAGTGACTTGTCAATCAGCAGAAAATATACAGGATTATTTAGGTGATATTAAAAAGTGAGTGATAATCAAATGTCATTAAAAAGGGAAAGCGTTGGTTACAGAGTCTGAAAATTGAAGATTAAATCGCATTAAATTAACATAATTTGTACTTTGTGTCATTGGTGAGACACAAATGATTTGTAGATATCACTGAGTTTCGGACTCGTGGGGTATTTTCTGACATTTCATAAACTTTGATTGAAGAAATAATCGTCAAATTAATCAAAAATGAAAAGACATGAATGCAGTCAGATGGTCGAACACAAACTTAGACGAACGATGACATATAATAGCAAAATGTCCCAGTACACACACAAACACACACGTCTGTAAATTTCTAACTGTATTGAGTTTCTGATTATTGGCCATTCAGCACCAAGCCATCTTGCATTTCTCTCGTCCTCGGCAGCACAGCTGAGGCAAGTCAGAGGAGCGGCGATTCCCTAACATTTGATGGATTACATTCCAAGAGGAAAAAAACAGTTTTAAACAGTTGTGCTGTCTGTCAAAGGTCTCTCTCTACCTCTCTCTCTCTCTCTCTCTCTGTGTGTGTGTGTGTGTGTGTGTGTGTGTGTGCGCATGTGTGCGTCAGTGAGTGTGGATTGGTGTTTATTAGTTTTCCGTATTATTTTCAGTAATTGTTTAACCACATATTTCTATTTTAATGTATTTATTGGTCTATACAGTTAAACTAAAACACTCTTCTCACTCTTTTTTTTTTTTTTTGCCGTTCAGTATCTATTAATTTATGGATATTAAATAATTCATGACATTTAGTTTTAAGGATTAACTTGTTCTCTCTTTGTTAAAGTTCACAACTGTGTTTAAATATCAATTTTATATATATATATATATATATATATATATATATATATATATATATATATATATATATATATATACTTTTGTTATTTTAAATTGTTTTAAAATCAAATATATTTATTTTCAGTTAGGTTTCAATTCTAAAATCCAACACAATGTAATCTACTAACCTAGATGCAGTTACCAAATTTTACATATTATAATTTCACACTTTATGTGTACGGTGTATTTTAATAGATTATTTACTATTTGTTGAAAATCTCTGGTGAGGGTAAATTTCTTTTGACAGTCAAACAGAAAACTTAGTTTTAGTTTAGTTGTAACTAAAGAGGTGAAGTGTTTTAATTCTAATTTGCACGAAACTCTTGATCTTATCAACACTTTTGTGCAGTATTTTTTAATTTGTCTTATTTTTATACAAACTAATATATATATTTTCTTTTTCTTTGTGTTTAGATAAATTGTTTTGTAGATTTTTACATGTTTTTTTTTTTTATTTATTTCCCACTCATCCACAGAAATATCTGTCTCAGCTGGCAGAGGAAAGTCTGGCGGACGCTCTGTCTGGACCTTCGACTGCGCAGTGACATCAGCTTTACCTTTCAGCTCTTGTACGATGGACGACAGAAGAAAGATTCATGTATGTGTGCTGCTGGTGCCAGGCCATGGTCAATTACAGCGTGGAGAATGTGACACGTGGAAGACAGAATATGTGGACAATTGGACAATTGGTTGTGATATATTATGGGGCAGGAATGCTTTGATATGTAGTGTGGCATCGACAGTCCCTCCCATAGATGTGCTCAATTTTGTACATACTTGAAGTGTAATGTATAGCGAGTCTATAATATTTAAATTCTTTTTTCTTTTTGATTGATCAAATTTCTTACAATTTATTTTGTTGGTTTGTGTGTGAATTAATTTGTTTGTTTGTTGTTTTTTTTTTTTTTTTGGAATGGAAATGTATTTGCAATCATTATTAGAGGACAAACTTATTACAGTATGGGCATATGTTAGTCCATGTTAAATCAATCAAATAAATTGTTCTCGTGACATAATCTCTTAAATCTTTAATTTGGTCTGTATATTGTCCTAGCAATAATAATACTTTTAAAATGACTTGAAATACCTGTCAAGGAATGTTTTACTCAGTTAAAAAACTGAGGCTGATTCTCAGGTTTGTTGTACGTGTTGAACAGATTTCATTGTATAGAACAATATCCAAAATTTTACATTTTTATTTATATTTGGGGCTTTGAATGCTCTTGTGGTTTTGAATCTCATCCTGTGCACTACATTTCATATCGGATAAAAAAAATAAAAATGGCCATTATTAATACTAATAATGCTGCAACTAATATCTGTGTTCTCTTAAAGGTTTATATTGGATTTAATTCACAAGACAATCTCAGTCACAATCTGCCAACGGATAATGCCTTAAATATTGAACACTTTAAACTGGACCATGTGTTTAATTTATCAGTTTAACATGAAGTGTTTCATGTTACAGTGATTTGTCTCAGAGGGATTATAAAGCTACACTGTTTTTGTATACTGTGAATATTGATCCTGTGACATCAGTGATAGACTTGTTGTCTGTGACGAACCTTTCATATGAAAAAAAAAACCTAATAAATACATGTTTCAAATATTTGAGTCGCCTTGCAAATATTTAAATACAAATGATGTGACGTTACATAGATTACAGTACAACCATAGACTAATGGTTGTACTGTCATGAACAGGCAGGCTACAATACACGATGCATTTTCTAAACCTACTCCAGTGAAACATTGAGCGGGACTGTTGTAAAAGAGCGCCCCCAAGTGTTGAGGCAAAAAACATCTCAGTAACAGAAGTAAAATTTATGTGTAAAAACTCATTTTGGATTGGATTATTGTTTTTTTCAAATGAACAGTTATTGATCCTGTTTTAAATCATACCATACTTTTTAAATCATATCAGCTAGTAGTCAACTCAACATACCCTTAAATTAACTGTTCAAAATAACCAGCATTTTATGGTTCTCAGCATCAAAATTCTGTTTTACTAAAAATATAACAGTTATTCAAATTTGCCATAGTTACAATCATCATTAATAAATCAATATTTTATGATTAAATTAAATGTAATTAACAGTATTCTTCCATAATAATAAAGAGTGTAGTTCTGCAGTAGTACCGATAGGGGGCAGGTCTCTTATAAACAACAGAACACAGAACATGCGAGAAGAAAATCCCGTGTTGCATTTTCATTGGTTGATCCGTTTTTAAAACCCACTTCCCATCAGCCAATCAGAGAAGAAAAACATAGAGCTCCGCGACTGCGTTACTGGGTAGATGAAACAAAAAACACCGATCGTGTCGGAGTTAAGGGCTTGAACACAAACAAGACGGTGAGTAATTTTATTGCGTGTTGTTTATTAGACAGATGGATTGTTATAGATATGTTTTATACGACAAAGTTTGTAAAGCTTTAACCTCTTTTTTTTTACCGACGTCACTTAAACATGTTCATCGAGCTAGCTTACTCTGTACAGTTACATTTTAACTTTGCCTGACGTTTGTTTTTCAACAACAGATACATGTCGAGTCAGCGATGCAAAAAAAAGGGGTCAAACGAGCTACAAACTGCATATTATTTGACGTTGTTTAGGAGCTGTAATGGTGTTTAACGTGCGATTATTTAGTGTGGAGTTTGTGGTGTTTTGACGCAGGATCTTCCCTTGACAGTGAGCATTGAAGCTAACGGAGCGTCAGCCATTGTTTGTCAACACAGTGACTTTGAATGAGTAGGGGGAGGGGAGACTGTTGCGTTGTTGCATGTCTGGGCATGTTGTCGTCGCACGTCTGATCGTTAAATATCCATTTCCTCCTCAAGATTGCAGGTATTGATTGAAATTCTTTTGTGCACACTGTCCTGCTGCAAAGACCCGTCTCTACTGTAAAACATGGCAACTGACTGCGAGGCCTGGCTGAACGCAAACCCTGTGGGTAAGTGTGAGCAAGTCACAAAGGTTTAAATGCTCGATCAGCTCTATCTGATGTGGGGCACTGGGACTTCTTTACACACAGGTTATTTTCTTGCACTGCCTGCAGGTTTAGCAATTGAATTTGGGATTGGTTTCACACTGCTGTCTACATTTAGTGGTATAGTCACGGATAGAAATTGATTATAAGATAGCTCAGTCTGTTATAAAATAAGTGCTCCTGAGGTAAATGTATCCACACGAATATGTTTGCATATTGTATCAACTCCAGTCTCCCTGACCTGCACATACAAGCTACTTACTCATTGTCTGTAATCTCAAAACATAATCTCTGCCATTTTTGCCTGTAATCCTACAGAGGCTGAGGACCTGAGTGACTCCTTTGTATCTGGAGACGAAGACAATACTAAGTCGGTCATATCTAACAAAAACATTAATAATGAAGTGAATGGAAACTGGCTGTCCTCATCGAGCAACAGCATCCACGAAGCACGACTCAAGGCGAAGGCCAAGCGGAGGCTGAGGAAGAACTCCTCCAGGGACTCTGGCCGGGGGGATTCCCTCAGCGATAATGGGGATGTGGTGAGGGGAACCTCCACTGCTCCGACCAGCCCTAAGAGCAAGCTGCTGGACAGAAAGTCCCGCCTGGGGAAAGGCAGAGGCCTTCCAAAGAAAGGTAAGAACACAAAATATTTTGAATCAATACAATAAACAGTAGGATAATGTGGTGCTATCATGTTACATTTTGACACCAAATAGATCAAATGTGTCATTTTTTTTTTCCTCCATTTTCAAAAGCAGAACCTTTTGGTGGTCATTACAACAAGTGAGTAAAAGTTGATCAAAGAGCTGCTGTTTTCTTCATCAACATGTGACCTGATGCTGTCATCACCTTTCCATGTCGCAGCTATAAACCAATTAGCATGTAAACAAATGGTTAGGTGATCTTGAGCAGCTCGCATCCATTTAAATGAACTCTTTTCTTGCCATCTGTTCAGCCAAGCCTTTCTGGAAATTTCCATTGGAGGTTAAACAATGGCTTAAAGTAACACACCTTAGTAATTATAGCTGTGTTAGTTGTGTTTCATAATAATTATAGATAATGTTTTTAATTTGCCGTTTTTATCAGACAAACTTGTGTGTCAGGGTGAAGCAGTGCCTAGAGGAACCTATTCTTTGTTAGTGTGTGTGACACCACTGACCATTTGGCATTCAGCTGAAAACATTGCATCATGGCTTACTGTAATTCCTGATCCAATTAATATATCAAGCCAATGACAGCCTCTCCAACCTGCCCTCTCCTTGTCTTTGTCTTTTTTGCCCAGCACCAACACATCAGAATCATATAAGTAGATCAGAATTTAGCAAGTGTCAGCATGTCCTGTTCCTCCAGCTGTCTCTGGCTGCAATGATGTAAATATCCTGTACCCATGTATACGTCTCTGCAGTACAGTTTATTCGCTTTGCTCCACCCCTGGGCAGTAAAACTGGGGCAAGAGTAGTTTCTCTTGGCACCGTGTCCGTCTGTTTTTTTTTTTTTTCTCCCTGGTTACATAACAGCTCTGCCACACCAGCAGTGCCCTGTAATTGGAGCTGTAAGTTCTCCAGCATTAAAAGTTCATGCGTTGCAGTTTCGAAAGACAAATGCATTGGATGTGCAGAATCTGCTCATTTGTATGTTTTAACACTCAAGTAGAGCAGGTTCTCACAACCAGCGTGAGGCTATGCTAAATATAGTCATGTGTCATATGTGACACAGGGTGGGACTAATGGAGCTTTTAAAGTATGTCACACAATCTGCTTTGGTATTGGGCTTCTTGGATTTGTCTGCAGTCTGTCGGTGATGGCCTCAGATGCAGCAGATGTTTGTTTGTGTAACATGTACAAGTGTCACCTCCACAAATAGAGGGATAACATCACAGGATGTTTGGATCTTTTAGTTTATAACAGGAAACGACAGAGTTCACACACAAATAACTGAATGTTCTATATAACATTAGCAACAGTGTAGCAATCGTCTTTACCATAGATCCAGATCTTACCGTGTGTAACTCGTGTTATAAACTGCAGCTAAGAGTTTTCCTGTTTGAAAGCAGGAAGTCAGATAGTGTGTGTGTGTTTCCTTTGCAGTATTAGAACTGTATGCAAATTTTCTTTGAAATGAATTGGTGAGATTTGACACTGGAAAGACTGTAACAACAATGTCACGCATATGAAAACAATGTCTGTCCTCTATATGCCTTGATTAAATTCAAGTTATTTCCGTTGTATATGTCAACATAATCTTTCTGTTTCTGTTTAGATACATGACATCATGCTCTGTATCCCTGAACACCCAAGTCTCCTTCTTTTGTTTACTTTGTAAAGGCATTGAGTCGTTATATTTCAGGAACATTCTGTTAAGAGTCTTAACGCTCACAACAGCAGCTACTTCACTTTCTTTCCTTAGTAACCATGAATTGTAAACTATTAAACACAAGTCAAAGCTTTTTTTTCTCTGACAAAACAAACTTGTGTTTCAGGTTACCAAGATATGTGGGCCAGTAAATGTTTTGAAAAGGACACTGCCGTATTGCTTCAACACGGTCGATTGTGATATTGTCATATCGCGTCTTAACATTGTTACTGACCTTTGTCTGCAGGTGGAGCTGGAGGCAAAGGTGTCTGGGGCAGATCTGGTGAAGTTTACGAGCCAGAGCAGGTCGATGAGAAAGACCCCAACTATGATGAAGCTCAGGTAACGAATGCAGTGTTGGTTGTTTTGATCAAAGTGGAAAATCAATGTGTCATACATGTGTACTATAATATATATATTTTAAACTAGACTTAAAACCAGACACTAGACTTGAAGTGTGATTGTGTTTTGACAGGAAAACTGTGTGTATGAAACTCTTGTTCCTCCCCTGGATGAGAGGGACTTTGAGAAGACAGTCGCCCCCATAGTGCAAGAATACTTTGAACATGGTGACACAAACGAAGTAGCGGTAAGTGCTACAACATCCCAGGGGAAATCGCTTGTTGGTGTCAATTTAAAATGAGCTTACATGTCACAGAGGAACACATCTGCACATAAAAAGGTTGTAAAAGGCAACATTACTCAGAAGTTAACGCTTTTCTCTATATTCAGGAGCTGCTTGCAGAGCTGAACTTGGGTCCCATGCGGAGTGAGGTGCCTTCGCTGGCTGTGTCGTTGGCCCTGGAGGCCAAAGCCAGCCACCGGGAGCTCACCTCCAGGCTGCTGGCTGATCTGTGTGGACCCATTCTGTCCCACAGTGACATGGAAAACTCCTTCGACAAACTGCTCCAAGAGCTGCCCGACCTGGTGCTGGACACACCAGGAGCCCCACAGGTGAGTGGAAATCTGTGTGTGTGTGTATGTGTACACCCACAGCTTATTGAGTGTGAGTGTGATGGTAGTTTTCTTCAAAAGTCCAAACTATAGTACTGAATTAAGTGACTTTTGATTTGTTTGAGGACATGGTCTGGTTAACAAATATCTGTATTTAACACAAACAGTGAAGCAATCTTAAAGCAAGCTTACAAACATATGCTAAATCTCTGCTTTGAAATATTTCTCAGGTGTATTTTATATTGTTTTTTGGTATCATCTTGAACATTTAGACAAAACTGATCTTGCAGATTCTTGGCTTACACCTGACAGTGTCATTATTGTAAACACAAGAATCTTCAGACTCAGTTTAGTTTCTGTTTGAGGTGACATGTTTGAGTTTTTAAACAGTCTGTGGTGGAGCACAGAGGAACACTGTGGTTAGATGTGTTGGTGTGTTAAAGACAGTCAGTGCCGTGTGTGTGTGTGTGTTAGAGTGTGAGTTCTGTCCTTTTCAGTCTGCACAGACATGAGATCTCTGGCCATTGTCTGTCTGTGCTTGCAAAACGCAAGCTCAGCAAAGGACGCTCAAAGGGTCATTGGTCTGTCCATCCCCTCACCCCTCCTCTCACTGTCTCATTCTGGTCCCACTAGTCATTTCTGTCCCACTCTCACAGCTCTCTGCGGGTTTAAATGGACATAATGTGTCTGCCCTGCCCCCACTGACTCCCCTTCACCCTTTGTCTTTTTTTCTCACTTTCACACACACACACACACACGTTGACTCCTCTCTTTCTCCTCATGTGCCTGTCGGTCTCGCCCCAGCCACAGATCAGATGAGACGGAGCTGCCCGTTAAACAATGATCAGTGATGAGTGCAGGCTTTGGTAGAGGCCAGAAGAGCAAAGCCAGCTCTTTTCATGTCTCTATAAAGCGCTTACATTACTGAAAACAAACACACACACACAAACACACACACACGTACCCGTGAGGCCACTGCTGGTCTCCTGTCACGTTAGTGTTTTGTTTTGGTTTTTTTTAGGGGCCTCTAGTTCTTGAAACTGAAAGCGTCATTTTAAACGTCAGTAAATATTCTTTGCTCAGTGCAAACTTTAAAGACCTTCAGGTTTTAACTTTTCCCAGCACTTATGCTCCTATGTTTTACTTATAAAACAAATAAAGAGGTTTAGCTTTCCATTACAAAAAAATATATATATATTTTTTTGATTTATTTATTTAAGATATGGGAAACGACATCTACAATACAATAATTCTAATACAAATGTTTCAAAAGCTTTCTCAACTTCAAACTATATTTATATAATAATTGTATCATTATTTATTCAGTATTTCTCACAAGTTGTGGTAGTGTTGCGACATGTCACCAGCGTGATCATGCAGTTAAATGGTGAAAAAAAAAAACAAACAAACGTGTTATTTTCTGCAGCCGCAATGTAATGATGTCTCCTAAATGCCTCGTATTCTGGTCGCTACACTGAGCCACTGCAGCACACTCGGGGTGAAATTTGACATACTGTTTAATCATACACGTTTGCACATTTATTTTTAGTCACAAATTCGAGTGAAACTCTTGCTCTGACACCTGTACACAAAAGAGCTTTTCACTGTCACTAATGCATGAACATGATATTTTATTTTAACCGGCAACCAGTCCTCCCTGTCATTTGTCTGGGTTTGTTTACAATACTCCGTCTTTTGTGATTCTCTTCTAGTTGGTGGGACAATTTATCGCACGCGCCGTCAGTGACCAAATATTGTCCAAAGGTTATATCGAAGGGTACAAAGGCAGAGTTGACTGTGAATACACAAGGTATGTGATTATATGTGCAACTATGACATCATTAAATATATCAAAGTAAGTATATGGAGGCTTTGTGTTTTCTGGTTGTCTGTGAGTATGTGTGTACATCAGTTAACCAGAAGCAGACTTGAGGGAATTTCCTCGAATTTGACACAAACGCTCTCTTCAGCTCAGAGAGGAACCGCCTTGATTTTTGGTGGTAAATGTTTTTTTTTTTTTTTTTTTTTTGTTGGAGGGAAACCTCTTGAATTCCCCTGTTTAGCAGCAGTAGAGGGAAGATAAAGTAGTAAATACAAAGAAAACCACAATGAACAGGAACAATTACAACAAGAAAACCCTGATTCATTGTTCATTGACACATGAATATTATTTCAATACAGATGTGAGACTCAGGGAAGAAGATATGAGATGAGCAGGAAAATCTTAACTTGCATGTGAACAAGGTTGGAAATATGTTGAAGTATAGGAAACACTAGATCATGTAGAGTCAAGACAGAAGTGTTTTTTTAGGAAATAAATGATATAAATTTCTATATAAGTTAAGTTAAGTTTCTCTGGTATTAAAAACAAGTATTTGTAAATGGTTTTTCACCATCCAAAAAGTAAAAACCAACCAAAAAAACGCGGTGCATGTGTGACAGATAGGTTGTGTTTCTCTTCCAGGTCGGCACTGGACCGGGCAGCAGTGCTGCTGAAGATGAATATGGGTGGGCTTCGCATAGACAACCAGTGGGGGACGGGAGGGGGCCAGAGACCTGTCATGCATCTTATCAAAGAGGTAAAGAGGTTTTTGTTTCAAGTATTTTTTTTTAAATTATTATAATAGTCTGTTAAATTTAAACTGATTTTAATACATTTCACATCCACAGAAAAGCAAAAATATTATGACTGTTCAAAACCTGGTCTAGATTTAATCTGAGTTCAGATGAATTAACACGTTGTATTGACGTGTTATTTGTGTTTTATGAGATGATTTCAAGAATTCACTAAGACTGATTGTTGCTTTGCTGATCTCTCAGCTGTAAGAGAAAAACACAGTTGGTTAATGATTGACATTTATCTGCCTCTGCCCTCACAGATGAACCTACTGCTGAAAGAGTACATCTTATCTGGAGACAATAAGGAGGCGGAGAGATGCCTGAGAGATCTGGAGGTTCCTCACTTCCATCATGAGTTTGTTTATGAGGTAAATACTGGACTTTACTTGATATCAATGTCAAAAATGTAATCGTTCAAGCCAGTCTTAGTTTAGTCCTCACTGAGGAGTCTACAGCTTTAGAAGAATCGTCTGCATGTTTTGTGCTGTACTTCTAAACCTGTGAATATTGCTGCTTTTCCCCTCAGGCGATAGTGATGGTGCTGGAGTCCAAGGGAGAAAAAACATTCAAAATGGTTCTGCAGCTACTCAAGTTGCTCTCTGCGTCCTCCATCATCACTGTGGACCAAATGAGAAGGGTATGGTGCCACCTAGTGGTTGGTTTTTGTACTGCGCAGAACATTTTCACTGGTTTGCTGATCTCATGTGATGGTGTTTTACATACAATGTATCTTTTTTCTATCGTAGGGCTATGAAAGAGTGTATATGGACATAGCTGAAATCAACATCGATGTCCCTCGTGCGTACTACATCTTGGAGCAATTTGTTGATAAGAGCCTCACTGTGGGAATAATTGATGTAAAGTTACGAGATCTTTGTCCTTGCAGGTAAGCGTGCTGTGTTTTCTCACACCTTACGTTAATTTTATTTTTATTTTGTTATCATTTTAACGTGTTCTGTGTCTTTTCAGGGGTCGGAAGAGGTTTGTCAGCGAGGGAGATGGTGGCATTGTTAAACTTGAAGGCTTCTGAGGAGCCATTTATATGTGCCAGGAAAGAAGAAGAACATAAAAGCTAGTTTTTTACTTGCATATTTTTCAATATAGTTGGGTACAACTTTTTCCCTTCTAACAAGTCAAAGAATGTACATTTCTAAAACTGAGGTGGGCTTAAAAAAATAGAAAAACTGCACTTTTGATTGAGACTGACAATTACTTTCTCTAAAGTGTTTCAATATAAACATTTGCATAAGCTAATCCTTAAAGTGCCACACCTCCCAGTGTCAGTCATTCCATATTGTTTTGTACAGTATTTTCTTGATTTCACTGCCACTCCTTTTGTGTTTTCTAGAAAGCAGTGTTTGTACAGTGATGACTGGTTTGTCAAGAGCTTTATTAAGGGGTATAACAAAATAAAAATGGGAGCATATTGGCTCAATGCAATAGTGGCTCCCTAACTAGCTGCTGTTTCTATGCTGCACTTGTTTTTCTTTTTAGCCTTTAAATCATACAGAGAACTCATTACTTAAGGTATCAAGACATGAGAACAATACAAAAACAAATACCAATCGGGTAACTTCACAAAATGGTGTGTAGAGTGTTTATTTTTATATCTGGGCAACACTGCTCTGTGAAATGTATCATGTATTGCTACTTGTTTGTTCATTAAATCATTATTAAGTAATCCAAGACTGGTTTTGAGAATGTCACAATATTAACAAATGCCAACCACTTTGCAGCTTAACTCTTGGCTTTGAAACGTTAGTTTACTCAAGAAGCGGCTAACATTTTCTTGTTTGTGTTAAAGGCAAAATTACAGATGCAGTAATACAAATGATGTCTGTAGAAATACACAGGTGTCAGTAGTAAACCACTGATAATACCTGGAAAGCAACAGATTTAATCCCTAATGATTACATGCTATAGATCATTTGACAATGACAAATCATCAGGAAGGACGACTGAATAGTGGGTAAGATTAGATGTCTACTCTCACCACTTCCTTCATTCTTCTGCTTTAACATAACCACAAAAACAATATAGACTTCCTCATGCTGCATGTCACTGTCCACAAAGAGACTTGTTCTAACGCTTCACGTTTGTGTCCATCTGAAGGAATTGTCTTTCTAGCTGTGTCTGCCATTGTAAATCAGCCACTGAGCATCTACTGCGACAGCTCCTTCATCGCCAGTTCCTGCTGCTTGACGGCCTCTTGAGCCTCCATCTGCATCTTCTCCAGTTTCTCAAGGGTGACTGATTTGAGTGGGAGCAGTTTTGGCTTACACAGTATCATGGTGGGGACATCTTCCATGGAAAGCTGGCCTGTCGATACCAAAACGAAAACAAAAAGAAAGGGAAAAAGTGAATTCTCATATTTCAAACAACAATCTCAAGATAAGATAAAAATGAAAGCAAAGACATGGCTGAATTGTTGTTGCCTAATAAACTCTGCAACCATGAGAATCGCTGCCAAAACTGCAAACTCCAGGAAATGGTGCTTAAGCTTACATCAGTTGGCTAGATGTGTCTGCAGCCTCCTCTCTGTTGCAGCCCATTGTGCTAAACTGGTGGTCACTTTTCTCTTTTCTCACCAAACTGTCTTTTCTCCACTAAACATCTGGAGCTTTACTCCTGAACTGTCTCTGCATGCATTAAAAGACTGATACAGTTTTAACACTAGAAATCCATTGTTATCAATTACAACATGATGCTGCTCTGTAAAAGAGTCTCTGAAGAGGGAGCACACAGCACAGAGCACCCACTGACTAATTTTGCAAGCTTTTGCAGATTTCTGAACAGTTCACATGTTGTATTGAGCTCTACAAACACCCTTTTGTTTGGAGCTACTGCTGTCCAAAGAGCTAATTGCTGTGGCACAAACCTTGTTTAGGCAGAACTTCTCTGAATATTGACTTGACTTCAGGCATTGTGTCTCCCGAGTGCCCCGCTGAAAGGTAAACAAAATTCATTTATTCATATTAAACAGAATTTTATCCAGACTCATCGAGATTAAATATCAAGAGTGATGTACTTATGAAGATGCAGAAGATTCAAGGAACTGACACTGTGGCATCGTGAAGAAAGCGGCTGGTAATACTGTTATATCGCGGGTAATTTCTCAGTTGGTAATAAATAAGCTTGATGTCGACTGGTTAACGCTGGATACAAACACAAGCTTAGCAGAAACTTTAGCTTGTGTGCACACAGAGCCAAGATACGTGAGGATATGAAAATAAGGTTTGCTGTGATGTGACATCTATACCGCTAATATATAATAATCAATAAAACAATAAAACCTAAACGGGACCAGACCACTCTGAAAGGAAATATAACTTAACATCAGTTTATTTTGTGTTTATTTGTGAAGTAGCTGTTGTAATGTGCAACATGACCATGTTTTTTTTTTACGCTATTCGATCTCAAATCTCCACAAGATGGATTTAATGTGGCGTTAGCTGGTGTGTGAATATCTTACTATTAACCTCACTGGACGAACCTTAAGGCTTAAAGGAGTAAAAAAAAAAAAAAAAAATATGCCATATAATGTATTGATGCAGCTAACGTTAGCCACTTTTTAGCCTAAACACACAAACGTCGGCTAGCTTAACAGGCCGAGCTAAAGTAGCGACATCTTTATATCAGCGAACTAACGGTCACATACGGTTATTTGTTTTTTCACTGTCGTATGTAACCAGGCTCGAAATAGAAATACAAAAATATATATGTTTTTTTTTTTTTAAATCAAAGCTTTTCCTAGCTTACCTTTAGCACCAGGAAAAAGATTACACCGGTTGTCAAGCCAACGGATCCGCGAGAATCACGTGACCGTCTTTTACGCTTTATCTCACAGGCGCGAGGCTTCGCTGACACCCGCAGACATTCGATCTCCTCAGTTCATTTGTTCATTTGGTCAAAGTAAGACTTTCTGTGTGTTTCTTATTTGTTGCATAGTTATGACACGACAACAAATACAGCAGGAGACACAGAGTTAAACATCAATCAAACAAAATCTGTGCTCGATACTTGTGTCATTATTGCATTGCATTCTGAGGAATTGAGGAATCTCATATATATATATATATATATATATATATATATATATATATATATATATATATATATATATGATTGTTTCAAAGTCTCGTGATAACAGTGGTTAGGCGTGCGAATGACGCAGTTTGGTGTCAGGGGAGGGAGGGGAGCAGAGCAGCAGTGTAGGAAAAGAGGAGGAAGCAGCAAGGATGGCGGAGTCACACCTCTGAAGGTAAAACAGTTATATTATCAGATTTACAGTGGACGTTTTACCCGCCTGCAGCACGGTAACGCATTACTCCAGGCATAATACACTCGTCAGTGTCTTGTTATGGCGCGTGTAACAATAAAGTGTCATTTTGCAGTGGCGAGTACGAACGCACTCTTTTGTTCAGCTTCGGAATGGCCGCTGTTTTTCAGAGTGTTTTCTTTTCTTCCTCGGCTAATAGTCAGTACCTGATCAGCGCTTAAATGCTGTGTTGTTGTTAGTCGGCACCTTGTGCGTCCTCCGTGGTCTCTCTGCTTGGATATTAACGTACCTCCGCCGGTTGGTGCTCCTCGAATGTCTGCTGCCCGATTGTGCTTAGCTGGCTGCAGCAGCGCTCTCTCCTCTCGGTCGGGCTCACGGCGGACGGGTCGGTCGCTCACTCGCTCTGCTCAGGCCTACACACAGTTAGCTGTGCTTGAAATAAAGCTAACCGCTACGTGTGATTAAGTGTGTCAAGGGAACTCTGTGCACAAATTAAGACGTCTAAATTGACAGTAATAGCTTTGTTATGTAAAATTTCATCCACACCGTGACGGTACTCCTCTCGTTTGATCGCTCGTAAAAATACAGTTAGCTAGTGGGCTAACTTGTCCGCTAGCTGACGATAGCAAGTTAGCCGTCTGGGATAATTGACGTTTGCTTTGCTGCTGACGTTTAGCCTAGCTGCCTTTATTTCCTGCCTTGTTGTCAGTCATTTTTGCGGGCTTAGGCTACGTGTTTTTCACTTTTTAAGGACTGGTCACTGTGGACAGACACTGTAGTCATTTTCTAACTGTCAGTTTCAATACTGGTTCATCTTATGTCAGACATCAGACGTTAGCCTACGTGAGTTGGCTAACGACCATTAGTTAGCTAGTTGACGGGTTAACAGTCAAACCGAGAGTGTAGCATTAGGTCTGTGCGCGTCAAGACAAGCTACACGTACTATCTCCAGCTCTGGTACGTTTTCACCTGCTGTTCACTTATGTAAATGCAATAATCTCGGAAGACGACTTGACTTTGCGACCTGGTACCGTTTATCGATAATCTGTTTCCACGGATTTGTCATTGGCTCGCTTAGCCGTCAAGCTAGCTGCGTCCCGTGGAGCGCTGTGTAGCAGGAGTAGCTGATAGCTGCCACCTCACCTCTGTTTTGCAATTTTGCTTCAAATATTAATGTTACATGGACACCCATTTAAACTGGCAGGCAAAGATTATTCTTGAGTTTTTTTTCCTTTTTTTATTATAAATGTATTTATTTTTGCTTGATCGCTGACGTAGCAGCAGCTCGGCAGTTGGATTTTTAAATATTTTCTGAATTTGAATTCGTGGTATATTTTTTTTCCTGTCATAGCACTTCACTTTGTTGCAGTGCTTTGACACGAATGCTTTTTTATATTCTCTGATTAGCTAATGTTGATGCATTTCTAATTTGATCCAAAAAGCATTGTAATGGATTAAACCAAAATTCCATAGAACATTAGATGATTCTATTTAGGCCTAAATGCACTAACATTATCAGATGGATCCAAGATATCCTTAATGGAAACTTCATTACTATCAATGTGGGTTAAATGTGCTATGAAGTGCAAGTGTATAGCACTTGGGAGGTGGTGTTAATGTGGATGGATATGCATTAGATTTTTTCATCAAAGCTGTGTACAAGTTCAGTTTATAGTTACATCTACTAAATAAGTAGTAGAAACTCATTGGATCTACCAAAACATTTGATCACAGTTGGATCACTTGACTGTTGATCTAACATTGTCTCATAAATTTGTTCAACATGCACCACAATCACATCTTTATAATGTAAAATACTTTTGGTGTGTGATAGAGCCTTTTGAAAGCCAGTGTAAGGGTTGTAAAACAGATTACTAGATTAGAGTATCTATCAATAGTGCAGTTTTTTGAGCAAAAGATATTTAACTGTATGGCCACAAAGCAATTAAATAGTTTTGTGTGCTACTAATGGGTTATTTACATCTCTACATATCCCTTCTCTGTTGCTCAGCCTATTGAGCCAGTCCAGTCATTAATTTAATGAACATGAAGTGGGCACTCAAGCTTGTCAGGGATGGAAAAGTTACTGAAATTCATGAACTCCTGCTTCTGTGGTTTTTCTAACAAAGATGTTACCAGATGTTTTTCTTTCCGTTTGCTATTTTTGCATGAGCTGCTAAGTTTATGGTTGATTTTATATAAAGAATGATAATTACAAATCACATCAACAATGAACTTGCTCAGTTGGATCCTAAATGTTCTTTATGGTCTCATTCTTTCATTACCTTTAAGAAGAACACATTAGTCTTTAAATACAGAGATAAATTATACAGTTAACATTTACATTCAGTTTGTTATAAACAAAATGATGTTCCAGGCCAAGGACACAGAGAGTACAACCATAAAAGGAAGTTGCTTGCACAGTTTGGTTAAGATGGCCCCAGCAATTCGACTGGTCTGGCTATTCTCATTTTATTTTGAAAATTATTTCATACACAGCTTTGCCTGTTACAGTAAGTGTTAGTTGTTCATCTCCACATTTATGACAAGGGAGCAGTGGATACCTCTTTTATTTACAGAACACACCGTCAGACATTCTGTCATGTAAGGGGTGCCGCTTTTGACCCAACATTTCTTTTACCCAAAAGGTCATATGACCTGTTGTTGTGGGGACTTCATGCTTTGAAGGCCACTTCTAAAGATTACTCTCAGCAGTCCTAACCTTTTCACTTAGCTCTGATCCTGA
The DNA here is from genome assembly GCA_016801845.1 of Polydactylus sextarius. Taxonomy (NCBI): domain Eukaryota; kingdom Metazoa; phylum Chordata; class Actinopteri; family Polynemidae; genus Polydactylus; species Polydactylus sextarius. Next base: position 9,979,913 of record CM028907.1, on the reverse strand, counting down.
GCCAAACCTGCCTCTCTTTTTTGCCACAGCTTAGCTTGTACTAGTGCTGGAGAGCTTTACACAGTCGCCGAGGTACAACAGTAACAGAGACTAAACAGAGACAGGCAGCCAGAGACTTTCTGGCACAGTTTATCATGTAAAGATCCAAAGTGTTGTGTGTTTCATCTGGCTGTTTTTTTTTTTTTTTTAAAGAGGTAAATGGTTGATGTGATTGTTGCGTCACTGACTTTATAGGGGAAGGCTAAATAGTTGAATGCATGTTTAGGTGGGGCTGTAGGCCTACTGTAATGTCAACACCCTCTGGGTTGTGTTTGTTTAGTAGGAGTAAGTTGGAGTGAGGTTATGCTTAGTACATTGAGCAGATTTGCGTGGACTGGCACACACAGTATCACTTATATCATGATACTGACAACCCACCAAACCTGTTGAAGTGTTGAAGTCTGTTTATTTTTCCTTCTCAGTGTGTGAGGAAGAATACTGGCAGCCCATAGGACCTGTTGAAGTTTTACTTTTAGGTCTCAAATCTATGAGGAAGAACACCTTTAAGTTTAACATGCATGCATTGTGCGTTTAAAAAATGTGTTTATTTGAATATGAATACATTTACTTTATAACTGCAGTGAGGATAGGTGTGTGAGGTGTCACAGTGAGGTGTCACCTCACCATTTCCTGCTACATGATGGAAATATTACATTGAAATTGTTTGAGTTTATTCTTTCATTCTTATTGTGAAATACTGTATTCTTTTTTTAAAAAGTTTTAACTGTTGCTACTGTTCCAGTTCAAAATACTGAGAATGTTTAAGTGTAAGAGTAAAATTGTAAATGTGAACTTTTTTTTTCTCCCTCCCAACAGCTTATTTTTGCCGGATTAAATAAAACCTTGATGACCTTTGCAGCCTGAAAGAACTTCTATCCAAAGGTCCTGGGATTGTATGCAGTTCAAACACTTAAGCATGTGGCCCATGGATGCCACCGTCCAGCTACATCAAAGGGTTTTTTCTCCCATGGCATTTTAACGAAGGAATAAACTATCAAAAGTGTCCAAAAAAAACTGGATCACAAGTTCTTTATTTCAAGGATAATCATAAATGTCTGGGTCTGCACAGGGATGTTTTCTTTAAAAGCCTCCTTGGCTGTCTGTGCCCCTTTTTTCCCAAATAAGTAACCTGACAAGAGAGACTCCCATGAGCAACTCTGCAGGAGGCCCGATAACGTCGACATGAGTAGTACTTTAGGCAAAGAAAAAGATTCAAAAGAAAAGGACCCCAAAGGTGGTCCAGCGGGGAAAGAAAGGGAAAAGGAGGCCAAGGCTCTGCCCAGCTTGGTCAAGGATGGCGGCAAAGAAACGAAGACCAAAGGGAAAGAACCCAAAGAAGGAAAGAAGGACACCAGCAGCTCAACACCAGGTGTTGCCTTCTCCGTTGACAATACGATAAAACGGCCAAACCCGGCACCAGGTACACGCAAGAAGTCCAGCAATGCCGAGGTGATCAAAGAACTTAACAAGTGCCGGGAGGAGAGCTCAATGAGACTGGACCTATCTAAACGGTCCATTCACATGCTGCCAACCTCTATTAAGGAGTTGACACAGCTGGCTGAACTCTACTTGTACAGCAACAAGCTGCAGAGCCTGCCAGCTGAGGTGGGTTGCCTATCAGGCCTGATCACTTTGGCCCTGAGTGAGAACTCCCTGACCAGTTTGCCTGATTCCCTGGACTCCCTTAAGAAGCTTCGAATGCTCGATCTCCGGCACAACAAGCTGAGAGAGATACCGGCAGTGGTGTACCGGCTGACGTCTCTGACCACGCTCTACCTGCGCTTCAACCGTATCACAACAGTAGAGAAGGACATCCGGAAGCTCTCCAAGCTCACTATGCTCAGCATCCGCGAGAACAAGATTAAACAGCTGCCCGCAGAGATAGGTGAGTGAAACAGATGTAAAGACAGTACAAATTTCTCAAATTTAGTAAGAGCAGAAACGCCAGAGGCAACTATTTCTACCCGGTGGCCACAAGTTTAAAACATTTCACTACTGTTCATTTTTACCCAGAGTGTAGGTAGTTTTGTGCTCATAATGTGTCATCATTGTTAATGTCAGTTATTCTCATACTGTGTTGTGAATCCAGTTGGCCGTAGTGTCTTGAGCACTGTAATAATACTGTAATGGAGCGTTCAAACATACCACCAAGACAACTTCATCGACCACCGTGTTCTGCTTCTGGAAAAAGGAAACAAGAAAAACTTAAGTTGGCATCTTTATCGCTGGCGGAGGGTTACGGAAATCTTTAATTATCTGAATTTTTGTGCGCATCTTTCCACAGGGGAGCTATGTAACCTTATTACCCTGGATGTTGCCCATAACCAGTTGGAACACCTACCGAAGGAGATTGGGAATTGCACACAGATAACCAACCTCGACTTGCAGCACAATGAGCTCTTGGACCTCCCTGAGACTATAGGTAATAATTAAGACCCAAAACCTCAAGTATTGTCTTTCTGCATACTGTATGTGTTTGTTTTATTTATTTATTTATTTTATCAGACTTAGTCCAGCAAGATTTTACTAATTGTTGCAAAGGCAAGACTTAACAACATGTTTTTTTGTTGTTGTTCTTTCAGGGAATCTGGCCAGCATAAACCGCTTAGGTCTGAGGTATAATAGATTGTCAGCTATCCCCAGATCGTTAGCCAGATGTCGAGAACTGGAGGAGCTAAACCTCGAAAATAACAACATTTCGGTGTTGCCAGAGGTAAGTAGAAGAAGTACAAGTTGGAAGTTAATCTCAAATATGAGCGCAAAGTAGTACTGAGAATGAAAGTATCAGTTTCCTGCTGTGTATTGGAAGTGAAAGACTCTTTAACATAAACAAGTTCATATATGAATCAGTACAGATTCATCACACACTTTTACACCATAGTCACAGCCATTCAGTTTGTTTGCATCCATAACTGTGCATAATAAATTCTGCCAGGTTAAAATTCTGTACGTGTTCTTTTGCAATGCGTAAAGCTTATTCGCTTAAATTACAGTACATGTCTTTATATGAATGTCATGTTTAAATCAAAGATTTCCAGAGTCTTGTCGTGAGCCTGTCGTCTGTGTTTCTGTACGTGACCAGGGCCTGCTTTCAAGTTTGGTCAACCTGACAAGTCTAACACTGGCGAGGAATTGCTTCCAGTCGTACCCTGTGGGCGGACCGTCCCAGTTCTCCACCATCTACTCCCTCAACATGGAGCACAACCGTATCAACAAGATCCCCTTTGGTATCTTCTCCAGAGCCAAAGTGTTAAGCAAGCTTAACATGAAGGTTCGTGCATGTTTATTTCTCAGAGATAATGTCTTAAGTTTGCCGTTTCTAAACTTTTCATGAAATGAAGAAACACTACCTCCTACATATTTTCAGCCATGTACTTCTCACAGCATCATTAGATGTTAAAACATTTGATTAACACAACTTTTCACAACAGGTATTTTCACGTATTGATGAAGGAAAAGCACAAGTATTACTAATAACATTAACAATGAATATGTTTTTATTTGCCTTGTGCTTTTCTTTCCGTGACATATAAAGGTCCATAGAAGTGAGCCTGAAATAGACTTTTTTAGCTTTAAACGCATCGTTATAAAATTATGAACTGTCTTGCATTGTAATACTTTGTGCTGTGGCCATGGAAACATTTATAAGATAACTGGACAACCTCTGGTTTATGTCAAATGCCAGTTGTGTAAGTTCAACATGTTTGAGTGGAAATACACAGAGAGTTTATAGAGACTATTGACTCATGTTTGTCCCAACATTGCTTAGAGCTGTGGCTGTCTAAACAACAGCTCCATCATAACTTGCATAACTTTTAATAGCCTCTAACTGAGCACATACACATAGACATTACAAAGTCCTCAGCTTATTAGTTGGTGTCCACACTGGATGCAGTTTGGATTTAAATCTCCAGTGGAAACATTTTTACCCCGGCGCCAGGTAACATAGCTGGCATAGCCGGCCAATGTGCTCATCCTCTTGAACAGAACCGTTCTTGTGTTGGCCACTGTGAATTTTCAGTTCTTTTGCTAATGACGGTACACGTCTATGTCTTCCACAGGACAACCAGTTAACGTCTCTGCCGTTGGACTTTGGCACATGGACTAGCATGGTCGAGCTTAACCTGGCCACTAATCAGCTGACAAAGATCCCAGAAGATGTCTGTGGTCTAGTCTCACTGGAGGTGAGTCTCCGGTCACACGTGGTGTGTAGTCAGAATTTAGCTCGCCGCTCATCGAAAAGAAGAAGAAGAACTTTATACCTTCTGGGGATAAAAAAAAGAAAAATTCAGAAACTTTTGTGTCAGAGATGCCAGAGTTTGACTTTACATCTGCTCCTGAATATGACCAACCTTATTGTTTTGACAGGTGTTAATACTGTCCAATAATCTTCTTAAGAAGTTACCACATGGTATTGGGAATTTGAGAAAGCTACGAGAGCTCGACTTGGAGGAAAACAAGTTGGAATCTCTACCTAATGAAATCGCTTATCTTAAAGATTTACAGGTAAGTTTTTACACCTATGTCCCATATTTGTCCCATAATTTGACTTAACAGTTTTTTTTATCCGCAGTTACTTCTCATTGCACTGTTCTTTTTGTTGCTTGTTATCACTTTTCAGTGTGTTTCATAAGGCTCATTTTCACTACATGTTTTGATTTTTGAGATTCCTTTAAGCTGATTTGGATAAAAATCAGTTTTCAGCAACTCTTAAGTGAAATTTCTGTGCTTTAACTCTCTCATTAGAAATTGGTGTTGACAAATAATCAGCTGACTACGTTACCAAGAGGCATCGGCCACCTCACCAACCTGACTCACCTGGGTTTGGGGGAGAACCTGCTGCAACACCTTCCTGAGGAGATTGGTAAATACTGTGTTTTGGTGGTAGGAAACCAGAGCTGATCCAGGGACACTTCCAAGTCTTATGAATGGGAGATTGAAGGAAATGGAAATTCACACTTTCAAATCTTGACATTTGGCACATCAATCTCTCAAATACTTCACATTATCCCTTAAATATTCAGTGCTCTCAGTCAGAGGTTATGTTGTGTGTGGTTAGAAAGGTGCACCAGCATTAACTCAAACTACTCGTTGCTGCCACTGTCTTTTTGTTTTAAACACAGTTTTTCCACCGGGTGTATGGTCTGCACATCACTCCTATGTACATGCAGTTAGTATAAGAAAGTAGCAAACTGCTCATGTACCAAGCATCAATTACCCAAATCCACATTTTCAGAATTTTGCTTCTCAATAAAACAAAAAACCTGCCTTTTTATTTTAAGTATTAAAAGTAAGTGTTTCCTGATAGAAGCTAAATTTAACCATTAGGATTTAAGAGCTTAAGAATCCACAAGACGCCACACACGTGATCCTTCCTCCAAGTGATTTGTCCAACCTGGCTAGGCTGGTTACTGCTGAGGTTAGAAGTTAAGCTGTAGATTAACATGGTTGGATGTGGGAGATAAAGGTGGTTGTATTTTTAGAGTATTCAAACTTGGCCTTGAATTAAATGGTACCTGTGGCTTAAAGGTATTTAGGTTGTCTTTAGTTAACACTGTATTTGAATGTGTTTTTAGTACAACAGTAAACAATGCATCGAGAGACTTCTGGTTGTGTTTGTCCGTTCAGCGTCCCGTCAGGGCAACGAAAGATTCTCCTTGACTGGTGCTGTGGTTCATCTTCCTTCAGGTCTCGTCCACACAGCCTCGTCATGTTCAATTAAGCTGAAACTGTTGTTTGTCCGCAGGTACACTGGAGAACCTGGAGGAGCTGTACCTCAACGACAACCCCAACCTGCACAGCCTCCCGTTCGAGCTGGCCCTCTGCAGCAAGCTCTCCATCATGAGCATCGAGAACTGTCCCCTCACCCACCTGCCGCCACAGATTGTCGCTGGAGGCCCTTCCTTCATTATCCAGTTCCTCAAGATGCAGGGACCATATCGTGCCATGGTCTGAGCCAAGAGCAGCTCAATCCGAGTCCTACTTAACTCCAAACCCTCCATTTGCTCTGCACCCTCTCGTCTGCTGGCCCCCTCCCCCCCATTACGTGTATCATACACTGTAAAGAAAACAGACTCGCCACAATCAGTGTCGGGGGCAAATGAAAGGAGGAGGCAGAAGAGGAACACATTTCTTTCACCATCCTCGGGCAGAAATAAGGTGAATCTTTGGAGACTTGACTTCTGTGTTGCTCCGCGGTCATTTTAGGACCCCAACCCCCCTCAACCCCGCTCATCTTTCATTCCGAATCATACAAGAGGAAAATATTTCCATCTCTTTGCCAAAACTGAAGATATATAAAGTTATATATATTGAGTAACTGTGAGCTAAGTGGCAAGTCTTTTAACCATATAAACCATGCTCCCATTGCCAATGTATTTACAGTAATTACAAGCGTCTATTATGTGAGCAAGGATACAATTGTATGCAAAAACAAACAAAAAAAGTCTTTTGAACTTCATATTTACTGCTGCTGCCGTAATTTTAACTGTCATCTTGTTATATTTTCTTTTGATATTCCCTTTTTTTATCATCTTCCTCAAGATAACTTATGTTAATTGCTTCTTGACCCCAGAGAACAAAGGTCTAATGGATGGTATGTTTATAATTTTATTTTTTTTTTTAAACTGTGCCTATGTTTAGAATGATCCAATGGTTCATTTCTAAACACCAATGTCCATGAGCATACAAAGATATAAATTATTTCATTTTTTTTTTTTTAATACTGCTGTTTTTATTTTTATTTTTTAAGTACTCCTTTCGCTGTCGCATTAATCTGTTAAAAGCAAGCGATATCAGTTGTAAAATAGGGTGATTGGAGATCTCTTTAACAAATCGCAGCAGTAGTTGTTCAACATTAAGCTAGCAATGTATACATATGAGAGAAATGCCAATCAATATGTGCTTGGGAATAAGAAGCAAGTTGAATTCGAACGGTTAGTGATGTGACCACCATCTCTATGTTGCTTATATGTGACGAAAAAGGTATTGGAAAAAAAAAAAAGTCAAGACATACACAGGTGATGGGATAAATGATATGGGATGTTTTTACTAGAGCCCGACTGATACTGGATTTCTGCGGCTGATGCCGATTTGATCACAACAGTCACCAACAGTAACTCGTGGTGGAGACGTGAACTGCACCTGTGACTTTAAGTTTAAATTTGTAATGAATGCAGTGACTGTAATTGTTCAGTTTGAAAGGCCTGCCGATGTTTAAACTCCAACCCTAACCTCCCTAAAAAAAAGCTTGTTGTGAACACATGTAACTATTCCACTTTTACTAAAGTATAAGCAGAAAGAGATCAGATATTGACTGGCTAGCTAATGTGATAAACAGATTGTTGGCATAAGTGACATGACGGTTACAAGTGAGAGTAAAAAGATAAAAGACGTGTTGTTTATCAACTTAACAGCATTGCATCTCACCGACTTCAGCAACATCGTAGTGTGAAGTCAACACTTAACAGATGCAGTTTGTTTCTGCGTCGGCGTCTGCTGAGCTGCAGAATGAACAGGAAGAGGTGCTCTGATGTTTACCTTTCAGTCTGCTACATTACTGATTTTACTGATAAAACCCCAGCTGGCTAGCTACCTCGCTAACATTGCAAGAAGACGTTGATAAGCATGAGTGACATGACGGTGACAGACACAGCGTGCTCCACTTATTTCAAACTACGTGACGACACCATTTCAAAATGAACCCAAAGGTCCTTTTCTGCTTTTTTTTTTTTTTTTTTTAGGTTTATAGTTTTCATATCGTCACATATCGGACATCATCGTATACGCTGATACCAATTCATCTGTGACGATCGGTCGGGCTCTAGTTTTTATATATGTATACAAATCCTGGTTGTTGCCTTGAGTGCAATTTTTAGTTATGTTTACTTGTTTGATACTATCTTCAGTGTTGGGCTGCATAGCTGTCATCCATTTGATTGATCGTTGACCAACATATCAAGCATTTTCTTTTTTTTTTTTTTTTGTTTGTTTTTTTTGTTTTGTTTTTTTTTTAAGATGTTATCTGAGTCTCTGGAGCAAGTGGTGAGTGTATCAGAGCTTCAAACAAGGTTTCATAATAAAATGTTGACAGGTAAATTCTTCTTGACACTTCTTCTTTTTGTTAATATCCTTCATTTTATTGCAGTTCTCTTTTTATTATTATTATTATTATTATTATTATTTGTGTTTTAACAACAGGGTCCCCCCTTAAGAATCTTAAATACATGATGGAAAATATTCCCTTGAGTTTTTTTTTTTTTTTTCTTTATTTTGTCCCACACTGTTCTAGCAATGCTGCTGCTCTTATGCACTTTTTGAAAAAAATACATTGGCACCCTCTATATTAAGGCAAAAAAACACAGTAGCCTATCATTGATTATTTTTTGTTTTTTATTTTTATTTTTTTTTTGAATGGGGGCATTTTTGTTCCATAAATAAGTATTTTATCTGTTTTAACAGTTTTATCATGTAAATTTGTATCGATTAAATATAAATGTTGAGTTTCACGCACTCAGAATATACTAGTTATTTTCTTTGGGGAATATTTATCCTGTCAAACTGTAAAATGGTCGTGTGTAAATGATACGATATGGTTTTAAATTCCCATATCCTGCTTTCACCATCACATCAGCTGAAATGGTTTATTACAGTTTAGATCAGCGTTGTTTTTCTTTTTTTTTCTTTCTGTTTTTTTTTCCCTAAATGATGAAATGTATATTCAGTTAGTATTATTTCAAGTGACTGTACATTAAAAGTCCCAACAAAAGGTAATGAAGCCAAACTTTTTTTTTTTTTTTTTTTGATTTTTCATTTTTTTATATTCTTGAACATGTGTTGCATCCCAACTACTATATTCAATCATGATTCTGTTTTTGTATTGACGTGTGTGGGTCTCCTGTTTCTTTGCAGCAGCTCGGTCGGTGTGTTCTGTGTGGGTTGTGGTCTCGTCTCCTCCACAGGAGTCCTGAGTGATGAGAGCACCACAGTTCAGTGGGGTCGGGCATGGAGGTGTGTGTGTGTGTGTGTGTGTGTGTTTGGGGGGAGGGAGGGGACGGGACAATGTACCGCTGCTTCTAATTTACCAGCAGAACCTGTTGCTGCTTTTTATTTTTTGTTGTTGTTGTTTTTTGTGGACTGAAACATATGCTGTACAAGACAGGAGTGGGGATGGGCCACGCGTTGGGGCAGGAGGTGGGTGGGTGGGTGGGGGGGAAAGATCCACTCCCAACACTGAGACAGACTTCACTACTCGGAGAAGAAGAAGAAGAAGAAGAAAAAAAAAAAAAAAACGAAACAAAATAACAACAACCTGACGAGGGACAACGAATCCACTGACCTTTTCGATTTGGCCCGGTGGTTTTCTCACAGATCAAATCGTTCGGACACAACAATGAGACAACACAACAAGGTGCATATTTGAGCTTAACGCAGTTACAGTACAAGACTGTCGATAAAAGACAAAAAAAAAAAAATTGTAAAAAGGGCTTTCTGTGTTCATGCTCAACAACACACCGGAGGCATTGCATTCCTGGGTTTTATATAAAAGCTTTGGAAGTTTCTTTTTGTGTGTGTGTGTGCGCGTGCGTGCGTGTGTGCGTGCGCGTGTGTGTATTTTATTTACTTTTAGCTGTAAACAATTGTGTCAAAAATGCCTTCAATGAGTACTCAAGGGTGAGATGTGCATTAGGTATGCAGCAAAGAGTGCTGTGACCCATTTTTACATTCAGTCTCTCTGTTTTTACTTTTTTCATGTGCCATTTTTGCAAGGTTGAGAATGCCAGTGTATGAAGATGCAGAGGATGATGGGGAAGATGGAGGGTTGGGGGGGGAGTGCACAAACTGAACTGGGCTAATCGACCGGAGAGCATTTATCAGATCCTGGAATGTAATTTTATGTGCTGTGTGGACGATAATGGAAGAGATCACAGGAGGTTCAGTTGGAGGTGTCACCTGTTGTTGGATCAAAGTGACGACGACTTGTTGCGGAGCGGTGTATCTAAAATATCGGGGAGTGTAATTGGTGTTTATTTTTCTATCGTCTGTGATTTTTAGGACATGGAGAGCATCACAGAATCAAAGTCGTTTCGCACCTTTTGCTTTCTCTCTCTCTCTGGATCATACGACTTGTCTTTGTCCTGCCTGGTTATTTTGTACAGGAAACAAGCATGTTGAACGCATATTTGACATGATTTGTCTGGGTCAGAACCAGGTGTTTTTTTTTTTTGTTTTGTTTTTTTGCATAGAGGACTCTGATTTAGTGGCTATTTTGGTGTATCTGCAAATGCTCCTTTTTTGTTTTGTATATTGCAAAGGGTATGGAAGCATTGTGTGGCAATGCTTATCCTACTTAATCTACATTGACAAGCCGCCTTAATGGTCTTTTTTTATGTGTTTGTTTGGCTATTCCTTGTGTCTATGGCCACTGACTGTACTTGATGACAAGCAACTGGTTGTTACAAAATGTAAATTTGGGTCTAGTTTCTTTCCATCTTATTATTTTATTTTTTTTTTTTCCTTTTACTCTGTACAGTAATCTGACGTTGCGGTAGAACTCAGTATTACAAAAGAAATCTGTAATGTAATGAGAGTTTCACAAGAAGACGGAGCGCAATGGAAGATAATGCCATTATGCTACCAAGTGGATGTGCATTAACTTGCGTCTCACTTGTTTTTGGCATTAAAGGGAATTCCACCAAAACTGACTTGGATTGTTATTCTGCAAAAGCAAATCATTTACAAGAGAAGCTGATTTTTCTTGCTGATTTGAGTCATGATATCACAGGATCAGGGGAAATAAAATAACATGATAAAGAATAAGATGATCTTAAGATTGTAGAACATTTCATACTCACTCATTTTAAATAAAAATCTATTTTAAGGATTTGCAGTTTAGAAAAGAGGGAGAATACATCTACTTGTCCTGAGAGAAGACCATGACCAAGCATATTACCCATATTACAAGATCACATGTGCATGTGTTTTCTTTTTGTTGTTGTTTTTTTTTTTTTTTTTTTTTTTAAGATTAAACCAAACCAGTTTTGGTGGAACATCCCTTTAATTCGAAGCTGCCTGCTCTTTCCCACTACGTACCTACCTGAAACCCTGAATCCCTCACACACACACACACACACACACACACACACACACACACACACACACTCAATAACTCTGCCACACACCCCTCTTTACTCTCTCTCTCTCTCCATGCATTTATTTGACTGCCTTATGTGCACCAAGCAGAACCTTTATGACCGATTTGGTTTCATCAACAAAGACAGATAATCACTCTCCTTTATTTCTTTCTTTAATGTCAGTAAAGGGATCTGGGTCCACGGATTGAACAGACAGTTTGAAGCATAGCTTTTTTTTTGGGTCAGTTGTTTCTTGACTGGACGAGCAGATGCAGACATGACTACCTCTATGTGAGTCTCCATTGCTAACCACAGTGACCAAGATCCAGTCTGAGGTGTTTCTACCTGTGTACATACTGTACAAAGCCACAGGTTGGCAGCAGAAAACTTTCGATTTGGACCAGCAATTCAACAACAATTTGTTTTAAGAAGCATCCTTCTGTTTTTTTTTTTTTTTTTTTTTTTTAATTCTATGCCTTTACTAAGTATTATTTGGCAAATGAAAAAGAGGGAAAAAAACAAAAAACAAAAGAAAAATACACTGATTTGTGTGCTTGGTTGTAAATGATGAACTTTATCAATGCCGCCCCATTGTAAGACAGTTATCCTGAAACCAACTAGTTGCAGAGTGCTACTTTGCAAATGAGTGAAAATGACCATGTTTGGTGATGTTCTGTATGTACATACATCTTTTTAACTGTAATAAACTGATAAATATTTACAAATTTATGATGTGTGTGTAGACTTTATACTGTGTATTTTCACCAAACCCCCCAAAAACAAAACAAAACCAAAAAAAAAACAAAAAAACAACTACACTACACTAATAAGTTACTCAAACACACCAGCTGATGCTAAGAAACATGTTGTTCACTCATCTTACTGTAGGTGTAACCACTGACCTGTGTCAGAGCTCAACCCGTTCTCCACAGCTGCTCCTGGAATTATTATTGTTGTGAATCATTGTTTTCCTGCGCGGCTACAAAAATATAATTCACAGAACAAAACCACAAATACTCCCGAGAATCATGTGTGCAAGCAAACACAGGAAATTGCTCCTTGACTGTTTGTATTTATATATATCCACTATTTTCTCACATATAATTTATAATCACTGTTACCTTTTGGATCAGTATTTATAATGTCAAATAACTAAATGAGAATAATGATAATAAAAACAGATTTTCTGATTATGTAGTTTATAAAATCAAGAATGTTTGATTTAACTTTGAATATTTACTTGTAGTCATTTATTCAGTTCAGAGTGTGTAGTAATATAATATAGTCTAAAGGAAGTTTTTGCATTTTGAAATAAGTGTTTTTTTAATGTTTCCGTTGTTTATCAGCTGTGTGGTCTGAGTTGTGTGTCTGTTCTAGTGCAACACCGCCCCCTGCTGGTGAATTAAAATCTATAGCGTTGAGGTGAGAGAAATACAGGCGCTATTTCTCCAACACTAACAGCTTTGCTTTGTAGAAAGCAGGAACTTTTATATCACGGTCAGTTGTAGGATTAAAAAGAAAAAGAAGTAGATTATCTATATGTATAAAAAGCAGTGAGTTATTACTGGGGTTGTTATATCTCTCTGTAAACATCCTGAACATCCTCATATATATTTTTTCTTTTCTTAGATTCGTCCTCGTGAAGCTGAGGGAGACGACAGGTGTCACTGTGTCCTTGCGCTTTGTCTGCGCCCTCATGAATCAACAGGCGCCAGGACGACAAGGTGTTTGACCAAAAACAGTCAGTTATCTGACGTGCCTGGACGGACAGGATTATCAGGCTCTCTCACGCTCACTGTCTGAGTGTGTGTGTGTGTGTGTGTGTGTGTGTGTGCCACTTTGAATATTAATTTCCAGCGATCAGCTGAATGATTTCTAAGGAAATTTCCAGGAAAGATAAATCATATGATATGATACAACATTATAATATTGATATTTCACATATTTCCATGTTTGACCTCTTGCACATTGATCAGGTGACTAACTGTAATTAATTCATTAGAGAAGTTACAAATTAATATTGTTATTATTCTTTTCCTTTTCTGCAAACATTTGGGACTTTTTTTTTTTGAAAATAACAAAGTGTTAGATTAAATTCAACAATTCTTTATTCAAATCTTTCATTTTGTCAGTTCAAGTGGGACTGTATGCTTACAGCACAGTGTTCAACACGGAGCACAAATGTAATAACAGAATCAAGGTCAGACAGACAAAATAATTTGAAAATTGACCTTGCCGAGGATTTTTTTTTAGTCCATTCACTAGTTATGTAAACGCCCACAGCACTCACCATCAAGTCACATTTAAAATGTTGAAATACGCACAAGAGTAACAGGAACCGGAGTCAACATCAGAAACAATATTAGAGACACTTTGATCCAGGAGCCACGACACTGAGCCTCGTACTCGGTGTGACCACGTCCAGCACACACACACTGATGGAGAGGAACGTACTCTGTGTCCTCCCACGGTTTGTCACGAATTCACTCCTACAAGTCAAACCTTCCCGAGTGAGTTTTAAATTTACCACAGAGGAGAAAACACAAACAGAACACTAAACTGAGAGAGAGAGAGTGCATTTGTGGTGAGACGAGGCTGCAGTTCCAGGAAAATGATGAATTCCCTGATGGACCGAACTGTTCTTTTCCATGTTGATTTGCTGAAAGGACACATCAATATCCGTCAATGTTGTCCAACCAAGAGGAGGGAAATGGAGTTGGAAAGTAATTTCAAAATGATGTTGCCACATTGATACACATATTGATTAAGTGGAGAAAGTAGACAGGCTAAACCTTGTTGTCATTGACACAGAGGATCTAGTTGAAAAGCAGTGGGCAAATTAATGTAGATGTCACATAAATAAAGTAAAATACTTGTCACGTACCATCATGCAATGGATATTCAACTGTTTACTCACAGAAGAGACCTGTGTATCATATGTTTAATTATGTCTAGTGTAGTACGATATTGACTTTTTTGACTTTTTTGCCGATATACCGATATTGTCCCAACATTTAATTTCTGATTCCAATATCAAACAATACTGATGTATGCAGGTGTTTTTCCCCAAAACCAATTTTAGGCCACGTCACATATCTCCTGTGGTGGAATTCCCACATTACCTACTTTTGATCATTTTGTGTAGCAACGAGCGAGCCAGCTTGTTAGCCACGACAAGCCACACACTGTTGTTACTGTTATTGTTTTGCCTCCTGGTGCAGTTTGATGAGGTCACCAATCACGTGTCTGTAAACGTCCAAGGACCCCACAAGCATTTATTCCAGCACATTTGGCGAAACCCAGGCATTACGTTAATGAGTTTTCATTATCGGAGGAAAAACTGATAACAATCCTTACAGATATTACATAATTATGCTAATAGCAGCTGATATTATCAGACATCCCTTGTCTAATGTCTATTATTGAATTGGTTAACAGTAAAAAATGCTATGACTGAACAAACCTGACTTCTCCGCCAGATTGTCTGAGTGTAGGTTGGACCCACAGGCCTCATAAACTTTCAGTTTGAATCATTAGGGCACAGACCTGAGACCAGATTGTGCACCTGCCTGTGTCACTGCGCCCACGGTCACATCTGTAAACACTAAAGTACATTGTCAGATTTTTCCCTTCAGGGCAAAACCTTCATCAGATACAAGCTGGTCTGGGGTCTGTTTTGGGGGACTCCCTCCTGAGTTGCACATGAAGTGTAAAAGGTGGATAAATAAATTAAGTTTGGACAAAGTAATAAAACACTTCTGCTCAAATCCACGTGGTGTGGGTCTGTCTGCTGCTTAGCAACCAGAGTCCAGCTGCTGCACTGCAAAAAATGTCTGTCCCAACAGTAGTTTACTCCTGAAATACTTTAAAATTAAAGACCCGAACACCATCTTATTTGTTCCTCAATACATTTTTATTTTATTTTGTTTTTAAAGATTTGTTTCTCATCTTAAAAAATAAATAACAGTTTCCAAGTTTGCAGGAAGGACACATTATTAAGAACATCATATCATATCAGCACTTTTCTTATGGAAAATAATATTGAAGGAAAAGTTGAGAGTTAAAGTTAAAGGATAAGAGATGCTTTTTAAATGCTCTGTTAGTAGTAGTTTTTGTATTTACAGCTGAATTAATCAACTTTAATTCAACAGTCTAGACGTAGCTGGAAAATTATCAATCAAAATTCAGACATTTTTGATTTTACTTTGATAAATAAACTTCCTGATGATCATAAAGAAAAATCATATTTGAATATTCTTCTTGTAATATTGCTTTTAAATGTTGCTCTACTGCATTTTTTTTCTTTAAGTTAAACGCTTTAAAGTTCTTCTAGCTGTGTTTGAAAGGTCATATATAAATAAAACTGCTTTGATCTACTGTGTGTGTCTTAGGCATCATGGCAGGAGCAGCTACACATCTACAGCTAAAACTTAAGAGAAACTAACAAAACATTATGACAATAACAATATCAACAATAATCTCAGAAATAATCTTTACTGACCTCTGTCCAAAATATGATATGATATGTGATTATTAGTTGACACATATTAGCTGTTATCATCATTATTATGTGAGTCATATGATACAAAGAGCAGAGATATCTCTTGACAGACACTTGACAACAAAGGATGGTTTTTCACAATAAATGCTGAATGGGAACGTGTTATTTTGTCCATCAGTTGCACCTCTTTATGTAACCTACTTTTTTCCTCTTTCTTCTCTCCTCTCATTGCCTCACTACTCTACTTACAGCTGATGTTGATATCTGCAGTATCCTATGTTGTCAGACCCACATACATGTGTCTGTGTTGACACTCCTGTGGTGAATGTACGGTGACCCGGTGCGCACGGGCACTTTTTGCAGCGTGCGGGCTATAAAGAGAGGGAGTGGCGCACCGGTTATCACTGAGGAGAGAGACTCCACACGCAGACAGCAGCACGACAGCGCCCGGGATAACATGATTAGCGCTCTATTAGGTCCGCAACTGAGCACAACTAGATGCAGCACAGGGATCACTGTGTGGGGGGAGAGAGGAGACACAGAGGGAAGACTTGACGCTTCATCTGCCACATGGATCTTCTTTGCTTCTTTCTGATCCGCCTAAAGAAGTTACCCACTGTCAGGTTCTTTACTGCCCGTGTGTCTCCAGCACAGGAGAGGTTGTACCACCGCTTGTTGCCTCAGGTAAGACTATTTCACACTTTATATACCTTTTTTCCCCTTAGTTGTTGTTGTAGATGTTTGAGTTAATTATAATTATCATATCACATAAAACATATTATAATTGTTAATAATAAAATATTATTATTAGTGATAATAATGAATTGTGATATATAGAGAGTGTATGGAACAGAAAGGTCTGATTTGTCCTTGTTTGCTCATATTTTCAGATGAACTGACAGCCTTATAATAATTAGAGCTTATCCTTGTGGAGGCAGTGCACAATGAAAGAGAAAAAATCCAGTCAGGAAAACGTCAAAGAAGTGATTCAGTTCCTTCCTCTCTCAACCCTGCTGTGAGCTACTTGCTCTGTCCTGGTGGATGATATTTATTAACCTCAACTGAACTCACTTAGGAAGTCGGTCAGTCTGACCCAATGTCGGTTAACGGGACTAACCAGACTGAGAATGGCGGTTACAGCCTCCAGATGCTCGTGCCACTCACTGTACTGGTGGGGATCATGATCCTGCTGATAGTGTTTGGTAACGTGCTGGTGGTCATAGCTGTGTTTACAAGCCGGGCCCTGAGGGCTCCACAGAACTTATTCTTGGTGTCTCTTGCATCGGCGGACATTTTGGTGGCGACCCTCGTGATGCCTTTCTCGCTGGCCAATGAGCTCATGGGATACTGGTACTTCGGCCAAGTGTGGTGTGAAATATACCTGGCACTTGACGTCCTTTTCTGCACTGCCTCCATCGTCCACCTCTGTGCCATCAGCTTAGACCGCTACTGGTCCGTCACGCAGGCCATCGAGTACAACCTAAAGAGGACGCCACGCCGCATCAAGAGCATCATCTTCATCGTATGGATCATTGCAGCAGTTATCTCTTTCCCACCACTAATCTCCATGGATAAAGAAAAAAATACAACTGAATTGGTGTGCAGGATTAATGATGAGAGGTGGTATGTCATCTCGTCCTGCATTGGCTCTTTCTTCCTTCCCTGTGTCATCATGGTCCTGGTCTATGTACGAATATACCAGATTGCCAAAAAGAGGACGCGGGCGCCTCCAGGAGACAGGAAGCAGCAGAACTTGCCAAAGACAACAGTCACCGTCGCTTCTGTTAACCCAAAGGAAAATGGCGTTGGTGCTGAGAACAACGGTCACGAGAAAGTGAACGGTGAGCGGGACATTGAGTTGAAGAAGGGAGATGATATGGAGAGAGAAGCAGATGAGGAGAAGGAAGAGGTCAACGGGGTGGACATTGAAGAGTCCTCGTCATCTGACCATAAAGTGAACAATCCCTGCTCAATCAAACGGAAATCGTCAAAGGGGAAATCCAAAGTGGGGCAAATCAAACCGCGGGACAACAATGAGGGCCATAAGCGGGTGCCGAGCACCAAAGGCAGCCGCTGGAAGGGCCGCCAGAACCGGGAGAAACGATTCACCTTTGTCTTGGCTGTGGTCATTGGAGTTTTTGTCATCTGCTGGTTTCCCTTTTTCTTCACGTACATGCTAAAGACACTGTGTACCATCTGCAAGGTGCCCGAGACCTTGTTCAAGTTCTTCTTCTGGTTTGGTTACTGCAACAGTGCACTGAACCCTATCATTTATACCATTTTCAACAATGACTTCAGGAGGTCATTCAAAAAGATACTGTGCAGGAGGGATACTAGAAGATATGTGTCGTAGACTCAGTCTGCAAGAACGTATTTTTTTTACTATCTTGTACATAAATTGTAAAATCCATAGATCATTGTGCATGGATCACTGGCTTGTGAATGCTCTACTTGTAACTGCTTGAAAAGGCTTTCCCAGGATGAGCTTTACGTGCAGCAGCATCTTTTTGAAACATCCACTACCTTAAGCTTCAACACTAACCGTGATCACACCCTGACATCTAAACAGAACCGAACACTAATGTGAAACCATGTTTTTATTGTAAAATGTTATTTTTATTTTTATAAAAGAAGAAAACATAGTGAAATCCATGATATGTGTTGTACTTTATGACAGTATGTCGTTAACATGGTCTGTCTGAATATTTTGACTTTGGTGATGATGATAATGATGATGGCTCTTTAAAGAATAAAACACATTATCTGAACTTGTCTCAAGGCTCCAGAGCAAACTTAAGCATTTGGCTGGTGAATACAACACGCACGCATGCACGCACGCACACACACACACACACACACACACACACACACACTCAGAGTCTGGCTTCCATAACTTCAGGGGACGTTTCATTGACTTGCATCATTTCTTTCCTGGAAACCCTAGCGATCTCAATTGTTGCTACTGCTGTCTAACCTTTATCTAAATCTGACCTTAACCTTAACCAAACCTTAAATCATGTCTTCGCCTTATTTTTTTATTTTTTACATCATGAGGACCTGCTTTTTGTTCCCATAGGGAAGACAGGTCCCCATAATGTCAATGTGTAAACAGATGCAAATCCCCACAACGTAAGGAATACCTAGACCACAGAGAGTGAGAGAGAGTCATGTCCCTATGATTGAATTTAATCATAATTTCAGTCCTCACCATATAACATATGTTCACCTCAAAAGTTAATCATTTATGTGATGGGGACTTGTTTTTTGTCTCCATAAGGAACATGATGTGACTGTGTAAACAGATTAAGGTCCTTACAACGTGAGGAATAACTAGACTACACACACATGGGCAGAAAGGCAGCACCAGTGTCACTTATAGAAAACATCTCATTAGCTCTCAGAATATGAACGTGAATTAGGAAAGAATTCCCAAAATAAAAGTCTGCTTTGATTCATGTGAAGGTGTGAAAACAAATGAATGAGAAGGACAAATCCACAAGTCCTCATGTACAGGGAATTGGAGAGCAGAGTTGGCCCTTCAGCTGTGCTCCAACAGAAAAGTGCAAATTCAACGGTCTGTTAAATCTGACCTTTGCAGGAGATTAACAAGGAGCTTAGCTCTTAATGAGCCTGAATGGAATATGTGCAAATGTTATTTGGTCCTAGGATTAATACTGTTTGTGATTAGATGGAGGTCTTTTATCTGAGACATCAGATTCACAAAAAATTAAATTACACTTTGAATCTTGTTTTCTTTCTGGTGTTTGTTTGCTGAAGCTTCAGATTTCAGAGTCACTTGGTGAATCAGCAGTGAATGATTGAATGCAGTTGTAATGCAAGACACAAGAAGTGGAGAAGTAACGGTTCATTTGCTGTTCTGTGTTATCACAGTATGCATCATTAAGTAAAGACATGGAGCCTGTCAGACCAGAACCTGATTGACTGGTCCTGCTTCCTCTCTGAACTCTGCTCTCTCTCTCTCTCTATCCACTCAAGGAGAATGACTGAATAAAACAAAAGACCCACTGTACATTTAGTGAATACAGAGAATATAGCTTTTCCCAGTGGAGCCAGTGTAGCTAGACGTATTCCTTTCAACAGACAGGAAGACAGCTGAAAGGAACAATCCGTGGAAAGCTAAATGGTTGGTCCGGGAGTTTCTCTCGCAGTATATCTAGCAGCTCATCCTGCAGAGCCTGTGTGTGTTTTCATATTCAATTGCTGGAGTGTTTCCCTGCACGTTTACAAAATGTATAAGTGTGGTGAGCCTGTGAGAACGAAGCAGAGCATGCGTGTGAGAATGTGCATGTGTATTTGCAGCACATATAAACACATGGGGTGAGCTCCCACCGGACAGACGAGTTTGCTGAAGTGGTTCAATTTGAATTAGAGGACACATTTTTGTGGGAGACCGTGGGTGGGATGTTGTCAGTCAAACACTGGGATCCAGCTTGAAAACAGATAGAGGTTTTTAAAACAGACAGAATTTAAAAACACCATCTTGCAGAACTTAACAAACGGTAAAATTATTTTGCATTAAATGTTTTCAAAACACGCATTTACAATCTGTTTTTATCTCTTTTAAACGATCAGCAGGGTAACATATTAAGGCAAAGTCATCATTCTGTTGAAAAAATACTTTCTTATAATGTCACAGTGACAAAAAAATACCAGCTGAATTCATCAACAATAAATAATAACCCCCCTCTTAAAAAAACTCTTGGGGGTTTTGCCAACACAGCCTGATGTGCCCTGGCATGACCCGTGGCCTAATGTTAGCTGCTGTTTAGATAAATAGAATGTTGCTGTGTAACTCACATTACTTTAGAAACTACATGTTCTCACTATTTGTGACGCTGCGTTTTAGCATTAACAATAACAAGTGATTTCAATTTGTGACAATACAGGAGCTGCTGTTCAGTAAAAATGTACACGGTCTTGTTTTAATTAATAAAGTCCATCAAGCTCGTTGTAATTATAATGTCTCCTTGCTGGGCTATTGCTGAAGGAATAGTTAAAATACAACAATAATTTATCTAAAGTCTAAATAGTTTGGTCACTTCATTTGGTTAATTCAGTCTCTGAAGCTTCAAC
The DNA here is from genome assembly GCA_016801845.1 of Polydactylus sextarius. Taxonomy (NCBI): domain Eukaryota; kingdom Metazoa; phylum Chordata; class Actinopteri; family Polynemidae; genus Polydactylus; species Polydactylus sextarius. The sequence goes on along the minus strand of CM028907.1, from coordinate 9,959,147 downwards.
TGTTCCACTCAATCCTTTTTTCCTTTTTTTTTTTTTTTGGCAAAAATTTTGTACATTTACATTCGCAGTTTACATAGTGGTACCTGAAAAAATGTGATTTAAAAAAAAAAAAAAAACATACACATTGGCCTCGACTTTCCCTCCTCTCTTTCTCTGTCTGCCTTCTTGTACCTCACACATCAACAAGCAGCAGTGATATCATTAGGCGGATGTGCTTGCTGACAGCCTATTGGATGAAGCCAGCTGTTGAAGTAAGCAGACACCCCCTCACACACACACACACACACACACACACGCATGCACGCACACGCACACACACACACATACACACACATTGCCTCTGGGAATCGGGGCATGGATCATCAGGTTATAGTGCACATCCGTCTCCAAAAGGCTAAACATGATGGCTAAGTGCAGCTACCAGTCAAAAAAGACAGGGACAAAATGTCAGCAGCCGTAAAAAAACAAAACAAAACAAAACAAAACAAAAAAAACAAACAAACAAAAAAAAAAAACGATGCAGGTGTTGGGCAGATGTTGCAATTTACTCAACTGCCTCTCTTGTTTGTTTGTGTGAATTGTGCTGGGGGGGGTTGTGTATTTTATATGTGGATGTGGGAGGATGGGTGTGTCTGTATTGTGTATGTGTACTGTAGGTGGCCAGGGTGAAAAGGTCACAGTGACAATGAATATTGACTGAGGCACCCACATATTACAACCTGTGCATCTTTTTTTTTTTTTTTTCATTGTGACATCCGCCTATTTGAGGTGGCTGCTGTATACATAATTACTCACAACATTACTGATGACTCACTGTTGTTCTCTCCTACTTTTATTTGCCCGTTTACAGAGTAGCGCTTTCGCAGCGTGCCATTTGCATTTTCCACCTAAATAGTACTTTGCATCTCCCGAGCACATATTGGATATGCAAAGTAATCCGCTTTGGCCGAAGACAGAAAAGAACCCAGTGTTTGACGTTTCATAACCCTGCATGAAGAAAACATCTGTCTTGATAGTTGAAAATGGCAGGTTTTATAAGTAAAATGTATTTTTTTGGAATCTGGATTTAGACTAGATTTTTTTTAAAAGGCTGCATTATTTAAAAAAACAACAACTTTACAGCCTTTTATAAAATGGATGTGTGTGTTAGTGGCAGTGTTAAGCAACACTTTGATTAACTGATAAATTAATTGGTTTGTAAAATGTCACAAAGGAAAGAAAAAAATAATCATTAAAATTCCCTTAAAGCTAAAGCTAAATATTTGTTCGTAAACGTGATATTTAAGGATGTTAAACCTACTAATTTAACTTGTATCATTGTTGTTGAGATTGTGGTGAGGAACACTGGGAAACACACTGCTCTTGAATGTAGCCTTTCATTAGCTCCTCCTTCCTTTCCAAGCAGAGCTAAGAACATATCAAACACTTTTTACCTTTGTGGCCTCTTCTTGCTTCTTCAATGGCTGAAGATTGTCTCATTACTGCTGTGCCGGTATGTAGACTGGCATTATGATGCATTATGATGGGGTCATGTTGTCACTAACTATGGGCATTGTGTTAGCTTCTTTGCTAAGGTAATCTAGTAAGGCTGGAAGTCGGGCCTAAGATAGCTGACAGCTAGCTTGTTTGGTTTCTGTGCTTGGTGTGTTTAGTAAATTCTTGAATTAATGCATCATTGTCTTTACACACACACACACACAGACATGTTTTGTTTGGTTGTACAATATATATACTTCTAATTGTAAAATGTTTTTTGACAGTGTAGGATTTCTTATATCTATAGCTTCATCTTGTATCCACTCTGTTCATTTCCTGCCACTCACTGATGTCTGTTTTCAGTGTTATCTTGTTCCTGTAAAAAATACTTTTATCATGTCTCTTTTCCACTGAACTTCCCACTTTCAGTTGAATCCATTCCATTTCAAAAAATACATTTTATTTCACTTTCACATTTATTTTTGCATGTGTTAATCATAATTTCCAAGAAACCGTCAGTTTCCCTTTCCATGCCCAAATGAAAATGTGTATGTAAAAATACAATGTCAAAATATCAACAAAATGTCAACTTGCACAGTGATAAAGCAGCACACCAGAAGCCCAGACAGTATCAGAACATAGCAACAGCCAAAACTTAACTTCTGTCAAGTTATTTTCTGTTGACTGCTTGGCCATTTTTATCAGCTGACAGCAATCTATCTCCAGCACTACATCAGTTATTTTTTCTGTCCCAATACAACTTCCCGCTAATCTCCCATTAATCACATTAATGGACACACAACACGTGTTACTCATCATCAAGATGCATGTGTGTCACACATCAATCATGAGTCAAGCAGCTGATGCACTTGCGGTTAATGGAGTATTATGAAAGAGAATTTAACAAAGGTGGATGATTTAAAAAAACAACCTGCACATTTCCAGCCCCTAACATACCCCGTGTCTCTGTAATTACTGCAGATAAAAGCAACAAAGAGTTGAGCACTTTTTTCTCTGTATTATTCCAGCTCTTTGTGCTGGAACTCCCTGTCTCTCTACAAGTGACGGACAGTGGAGAAGAATATCTGTACGCTGACACGGGAACAGCAAAGTGAGTGTGAGGCAGAGGGGGCAGCTGAAGTGGGCTGCTGTAGTGTCTGTAATGACTGTCTAGTGTGTGCTGATGGACAGGCCGGTGGGCGTTTGGAGGAGATTACACCTGAGCACTCCGCTGTTTCATCGCTGCAGCCCTTAATGATGGTGACTTAATGAAAGCAGCTGGTTCATGAATAGCAGCTCGTTGTGTTCGTCATGAATTTGGGCCAGCTGTGTTTTTAAAGAGACACGGACAAATATAATCTGCTTTGGAAGTTTATTTTCGATGATATCACGCTGTAACGTTTCAGTTTTGGCGTGAACGTAAAACTAATTTAACACTGCTCACAAACAATATGCGTGTTGTTTTCTGGTAAACAGACTTTCTGGAAGTCTGACTGTGACTTGATGATCCCACATGATTATATGGTACAACCGAGCAGAAGAAGTCATTACTGCAGTTTGCTTTTGTTTGACTTTTGATGAAATGCTGTTTTCAATCTTGTGATGTTCGATGCTCTCAAATCTAATGCACGCTGGCACATTCTCCCCTGTTGTTGTGGTTTATTGATTAACAAAAAAAGCATCATTTTCTGTGCAGCACTACAACCTCAGGCCACATATTACAATAAAGTACGATGAGCATTTATATACTCTAGTGGAACTAAAGGGCAGGCGACTAATAACTTCACTTGTCATAAATCCTGTCAGATGTTTTACGTAAACTGCACACAGTGTACCGGACTGACTGACTGACTGGACTGTATATACCAAACCAATGCGACACACTGAAGGCTTCTCAGTGAGTCCAGATCAGACACTGCTGCTCTGGTATATGTTTAGTTCTTGACTGACACAATTCTACTAAGCTTCAAATGTGAAAACTAGTAAGACTGAGAGTAGAAGTAGCACTAATGCCGTCTCTACTCCTTCTAAGCTAACTAGGAGCCAAATTTAAACCTTCCCTAACATTCATCCATAACCCTGCTACTCTGTCACACTGCCTGCCTCTGTACCGAACACTGTCAGCACTGCTAGGTGGTTAGGCACTAAGCTGAAATGTGTCGGACAGCAGGAGAGTTACTGGAGGAAAGATTAGATATACACGCTGCAGGAATGTTTTCAGGGCCTTAAAAGATGTGGCTACCTACAGCTGTAAAGAAGCATAGAAAAAACAGGGCAAGTTGATGGATGTTGCCACAGTAACAATTGTTTTGTTCAATTACTCTTCTTGTTCATTGTTCAAGCTGAGGTAGTAAATTTTTAAGACACAACAGATTGAATGTCCTATGTACCCTATCTCCAGTAGCTCAATAGAGCGTGATTTATACCTGATGGCAAAGTGCATTTGTACGGTGGCCTTTCACTGATAAACAATTATAGTGTCCTTCCTCAGCCAAAAAGTCCAAATTGCAAGTTCTGCCTCATTTGTACAAACTACAACACCTTTTATCCTTTGACCCTCAATCTGAAAGAAAAGCCTCTTAAAGGAAATAGGAGCGGTGACATTACACTGTGAAGGAACAATGACAATATGTGTGATCAACCAGAAAATTATAGAGTTACAGAGCTATGGAGTTATAGAACTAACAGGCAGCAGATTTACAGCTTCTAATGTACTTTACAGTAACTTTATCTGAGCAGCAATCTCGATTTCAGTGATAATCTCCCATGACTATGGGAGATTATTACTATAGAAATATAATTACAGAAACAGTGGAAGCCATTTACCATATCATTGCATATAGGGTCTTGATATTATCTCCATGTGACACACCCACATCATTTCTCTAGCAACTACAGGTGCTCACTATCTTTATATATATACCTATATATTTACAATACAATGTATATTGGTAGCAGGTAAAAATGAATAATTCAGAATCATGATGTTTTATGTGAGCAGCGTAAACCTCTCAGTGGAAATAATGGCAGGAAAGGAGGCCTGCGAAGCATAAAAAAAGTGATGCATTACGAGTAATTATCAATATCATGGAAAACTGGAAGTGGTGTGTCAGTGAGTATGAATCCAAATGGTGTAGATTATGATTAAATGTGTAGGTGTTATTGTGCCACAGATCCTGTTTGTTTAAGGGAGATGGATTGATAGATGGATGGAAATGTTATGACTAAGAAGAGACGGTGGAAATGAGGAAATAGATAACAAAAAGTTGCTGGAAAACTCAGCAGATGATCCAACACTGTGTAAACAAACAGCTAATTGAGATTAGAGCCACAGGTCCCAGCAGGTGCGTTGTGTGTCTCAGTGTGAGTGAAACTGACAGTCCGCCCAGTCTGTCTCATACGTATGCTAGTTTCTGCTTGATTTAAGTGACATGATCTTGAAACCACTACAAACCTCTACTCTGCTAATTCCTATATATATATATATATATATATATATATATATATATTTACATCCAACCAAAACTGCATTCTGACTGCTGTTCTCATGTCGCAGTCCTCTTTTTTTTCGCCAAAGCTGATGTGATTCTGCCTCTTCCCATCAATGACAATAATCCTATTTCCCTGAGACAAAAGGCTCATCTTTCATATCAATGCCAGTGGTAAATTAGTCTGAGGCCCAGGCATGGAAAATGGACATGATAGCCCATATTTATGGCTGAATTGGGTTATGTGGCTTGCAAACACAAATGGAAGAAAACCACCGGTATTCTCCCTGGAACGTTCCCAGCAAATCAGATGGCAGCAGCCAAGTAGTGTGTACATTAAACAGTGAAGAGGCAGGGAGAGTATGGGTTTGCAACCCCTGGGACATTGTACATAATTGAAAAAGTTCTTACTAAACATGTTGTTTAGTGACATGTTATTATGTTGTTATGTATGAAAATACAGGATGAGAAAAATCTGTGGTTCCTTCCTTATGTTCACTGACTGCCTTGATTTATTTATTTCCAATGCAAAACACACAGTATCTCATGTTGTTTAAAATGTCAAAGATATAACAAAAGATTGTTTAAAATATTCTTTAATCAGTGTGGCTTCTCCCAAATAGTGCTTACCCGTAAACTGACATTAATGCTCCCATGAGAGTGTGCATTTGTAAATATTTGGAGTGTGAAATGGAAAACATAATTGCTTGACAGAAATCAGGTCAGAGACAAATATTGCTTTGTTGGATCAAGTGAAAAGTGTCTACTGCAGCTGGACTTTGTGACCATGTTAGCATTGTTCTTTCAAACGCAGTGATAACAGGCTTGTTGCGGTGTGTTCGACCACATTATATTGTTTAAATAATAGCTTGTAATTTGTGAAGAGAACATTGGGCTTAGCTCCATACCTGACGTTCTGCCCTCTACGACTCTCGCTGATCTTTGCTCGGGTTGCGTTGAACAGAAATGCTTTTTTTTTTTTTTTTTTTTTTTGAACCAAACCAATGAATTCATAGCATCTCATCCCAACAAAGGTCAGCTTTAAAATGGCTCTTCGAGTAAGTCTGCAGGGAGCCTGATTATTTGCATTCAGTAGGGCGCTGTTAATCAACGCAGAACAGTATCTTGGTGTGAGTTTGTCCAATCAACTGTGCGTGTGTGTGCGTGTGTGCGTGTGTGTGTGTGTGTGTGTGTGTGTGTGTGAGAGAGAGTAAAACTCAGACCACCACACAGTTTGATCTGAAGATGCTCAGCTTTCCATCTACCTTTTCCCCTCACATCTCCCTGCAAATATATTTCCGCAAAACTCTGGAGCAGATTTCTCACCAGGCTTTCGCTTTAATTCACATAATTCTTTCATTCCTTAATTTATCGAGCGTTTCAGCGGGGGCAACGGAGGTGGGCTGAAAAAGAGACACAGAATGTGAAAAATGAGCGAGAAAAGCAAACGGCTGCGCACGGGCAGCAGAGGGGTAGATGGCCGTGTGGAAAGGGCCTGGCTGTGAATACTGATTGGATAATCATTTGTGTTTCGCTTGTGCATGAAAAAGCTGGTCAGCAAGCGTTGGTCTCTGGAGGAAGAAAAAGAAAGTGGGAACTGAGCTACGGGCAGGACGACATCTGGCGTGGTCTCTCACTTGTTCTTTGTGTCCTTGTTTGTTTCTGGGGGAATTGCTCAGGCCGTGGGGGAGTTTCTGAGAGAAATACAGACATCAATCTCTCATAACATGCAGGAGAAATGGAAACACATCAAAGTGGTGCTCTGTGTGCTTTGTTGGCCATTAGTCAAGAAATATGTGATGCTCGAAATGCAAGCCTTTGCATTTCAAATACATAGGAAATGGTTCATACACTTTGTTCTCGTCAAATCCAGTGCGTCAAGTCGATCAAGCTCAGTGAGCGGATGTTTAGATTCTGGCTTTCAGTCGTGGTCGTTACTCATCATCAAGACGCAGACGGCTCGGAAAATTTATTTTTGAAACTGACACAGGCAAACGGCTGTGAATATCTGCGCTGTCAGAATGGACTTTGACCGAGCAGGTGGCAGATGTAATAATCCTCAACACTTACCATCCTGCTGAGTTATGATTGTAGCTGCCTCCGTCACAAAGTTAGTGTGTGTGTGTGTGTGTGTGTGTGTGTGTGTGTGTGTGTGTGTGTGTGTCTCCACATGGAGTCTGTCCAGGGTTCAACAGTAGTCAGTTCTCACAGGATTTCAACCCTCCTCAGGGGATTAAGCGATAAACAGCCTGGCTTATTCTGGAACTGCCCACGTCCTCCCCTCTCCTTCTCTCAGTTCTGTCCTCCTCTCTTCTCGCTGTCTCCCCTTTCCTCATTTCTTCCTTCATTCTTCCTTTTTTTTCCTCTTCTGTCTTTCCTCCTTTTATTCCAACTTCCCTGTTCTTTCCTCATTTTTTTCTTATTTTATCCCCTTTTTTTCCTCCTCCTTTCTTTCTTCTTCCTCTTATCGTCTTTACCATCCTGTCTTCTTCTCAGTCCCCTTCATTTTCTCCTCTTCTTTCCTTTCCTTTAGTCTTATCTCTCCCCTACCAGTGTCTCCCTCTTCTTATCTCCTCTGCTTTTATTACTCCCCTCTTACCCTTTCCCCTCTCCTCTGTTCTCTCCTCCTTCCACCTCCTTTTTTTTTTTTTTTTTTTACTTCCCTTCTGCTTCCTGTGTGTCATTACTCATCCTCTTCATCCTATCTCCTCCTCCTTTTCCTCCTCTTGCATTTGGTGACCTCTCCTCCCCAGTGACCATTTGACTAAGTGGGAACTTGTAGCAAAAATATGAAAACAAAAAGGCAGACAAAAGGCAGTGGGATGTGCCTGCATTCTAGAGATAAGATAAACTGTTGATTTGTTGAATATCTATCTATTTTCACACACACACACACACACACACACACACACACACACACACCAACTTCTACTTCTAAATTCTGTACATATGGTAGAAGGCAGGTAATCGCTGCTATAATATGGAGGACACAAATTATAGTATTTTACCAGAGAGGGATTCAATTGCCGGACCTTTTGCGACCTCCCAAAGGTTCTGCATCCTTACTCCCATTACCGTGTTATTTTGCAGGGAGACCATGAGCTTGTCACTCTGATGTGACGCTAAGGAGAGGCAACACAAACAGCAAAAATCACAAACAGTACAATTAATACTGCAGCGCTTCATTGTCGATATGAAATAAATGCACCACTGTGGAACCAAGCCTTGGATAGTTACAAACAACAGCTCGACAAAGAAGGTACGAGCTGGAAAATAATATTCGAAGCAGACGTGACTTGAAAAAACTGTGGATGTTAGATATAAACAAAAATCAAATAAATGTGGGTGAATACGGCAGTTTAAGGGAGTGCAGGGGTATGTTGTTTGAACACAGCCTGCGGTGATATTTGATTGGAGAGATTACAGTGCTTCCTCATAGGAAGGTCTGTCCATCACAAAACAAATATAATAGAGTGAGTGATGGGGCAGGAGCTGGGCCCCATCATTGACAGTAACAGTAAGAGAGGAAAAGAGTATGTGCATGTATTTAAATGATCTGGCATTGAAAAAATAACTAAAAAGTCCCTTTCAACAAATCTAATTTTGTAGAATGTGTTTTATAATTGCTTTATTGGACTCTCTAATTGTGATATTTTGCTGTCTGGGTCTGTCAGTGTTACACCATCTTTATTCAAATGGCTTTTTAGATTCTGTAGTGTGGTATTTGCTTAATTTCATTTGTGCCGCTACACTTCTGTGGCTCCATGAAGTGAGCTGTTAGTTTGTTATGAAAGTCACACAAGCACTGAATTGAAAGTGAAATGCAATGTGCACTTTCACTCCGAAAGCTGATTCTATTAAAGGAATAACAATAAGTGGGAGAGGGATTTCAACAGAGGAGGAGACGAACTGCAGCAGATATTCTAAGGATTTTTTCTTTTACTGAATTAACACTTGATGTAAGAAGATATGGTTCTGTGCTACTTTATACCAGGAAGCAGGTGCGATAAATCTGCTTATTTATCATTCACTTTTACCTTTTTAAATTAAGACTTTAATATTTAAACTACTGCACCTCAGAGGGATGCTTAATCAGAATCAGAAATCCTGTATTGGTCTCTTGGGGGAAATTGGGTGTAATTGAGTAATTCTCAGTTGGCTGGGGATACTATTGTTTGTAGTGACCATGCTAAAGTGGGAACAGCTGCAGTAGTTTACCTTTAACATCAGCAGCAGAGACAGGTTTTGTACTGGACAATAACATTTCATTACCCTTTAAGCTGATGTAGACGCATCCAGCAGTTACAGAACATCATCATCACTCATTTAGAGACCTGTTTGTTAAACCTGGTGAATGTTAATCCAAATTGTTTAGTGCCTCAGAAGTTGGTAAATGCTCACTATTTACTTTTTTTAATGTGTCTGTATGTTGTTTGGTGGTGAGTTGATAACACACCAACTCACCAATTATGATATCTGAAATCTTTTTAACAGCTGCTTGATGCAGCTGGAAACATGGTCGTGAGAGCGGAGCGAGAAAACTAAAACGTAAAGCGACGGTTTGTCTAAAAGATGCTGTAAAGCTCAGGCAGAGATGAGGGAAGTGCTGCGGGAGGAAATGACATGCTGATTTTCAGCCAATTTCAGAATATGAATATTTTTTTTCACCCCTCTTGATTTGGTATTCAGATAAATGCAGCGTGTTGGCACGTTAATTCAGTGTTTTGTGAAAACACACACTAATTTTCATCTGATTTGTTATGCAGTAGAAGGAAATGTCGGGGCAGATGTTGTCGCAACTTTTTTCAACAAAATCCTTTCACACTCCGATCAGAGCATGAAAAGGTCTTAAACACATAATTTCTCTTTCACTTTTACTTAAATTACTTTAAATTACTACTAATGCCTCTCTGATGTTATCTCTCTGTCTTTCTATATTCTGCATCGCAGCGGAAATTATGTGTTTTTCTCGTTTGTGGCCAGCTGCATTTCCACCAAGCCACAGACTGATAAAAAAGTTTGACCAGCAAGCATAAGCAACTCTTGAACTCATGAATCTTGAAATGAGTGTTAGTGCTCAAGACATTAAGTCTCGGCATTAATTGCTCCATAAACTTTATTTATTACTATTATTTGGTTGGGTGCGGTTTCCTGTTAAACAGTATGATATTGAAATTCTATAATTGTCACAGGACTGTCCTCTAATTCATAATATGTGTCTGTAATATGATAAAACACAACAGGGGAGGCAGTGCCGTGTGCTCTGAACTGGTATGAACATGTTGTTGCCATCATTTAGTGCAAGAAAATTGACTCTTTGTTTTTATTGATGGTAGCAATTTGTTGGTTGTGGTTACAGTGTTTTAGGCCACAAGCACACAGTTGTTTAGTGCGAATCAAACCCCAGGGTCTATTCTGAATTTAGACATTATCGTTAAACATTGTCTGCTCTGTGCTGTGAATCCACATTACATCAGCCAATACCTATCTGCTCTCGTCTGTTTTTCTCCCAAAGATGAGTAAATATCTAATTTGCAGAAATGGCTTTATCTTATAACACTTTTGGCCTTTGCAATATCCGCTTGATGTATTGTGTTTCATTCAGCTCCACCAATGGAAGATTTTTCCTTGTTAGTGTATGCTTGTAGCATTAGCAACCCACCCTCCTTTCCCTGAAAGTGTGCAGTGGAGACACTAATAAAACACCTTGTTGTTATGTAGAAAAAAAAAACAAGAGTGACATGAATCACTCTTACATTTTCCTCTTAAATAGAAAAGTTGTTATGACATGCAGAGGGAATGAGCTGATCCGCTCACAGCTTTACAACAGATCTTTGTATTAATTCAGTAGAATAATGTGGATTAATGTGTGGCGCTTTAATTATATTATGGCGTAGAACTGAAAATGAAACCAAGCAACAAAGAAACAGTCACCAGCTGTAATGGAATAACTAGACTACCAAAACACACATCACAGCTCTTTGCTTATCTGTAACACTTTTGCTGAACTGTCAGGTCAAGTCCATTCTTTTTTTGTACGGCCCAGTATCACACATCACAAATCTGCCTCAAGGCTTCACAATCTGGACAACAGTGTGATCTTTTTTCTGTTCATAGACGATGGGGAAAAGCACCACATAAATTACACAGAAAAATGGATGAAACTTCACAAAGAGTGACAGAGTAGATTTATGGCAGCAAGGACAATCATAATGACATTATAGATTGTAAATATTAATGAAGAATTTGATCTGGAAGGACACTGAAAGACAGGTGAGCCCAGGACGCCTGTGGGAGGAAGATCTAGACCCAGAGGACATATGCAGTTGGATGCCGAAAGTTGCCTGACAGCTGTTGGTTCAGCATGGAGCCTGAGTGAGATGATGTTTTGTGGTGCGTTTTACCACCTGTGGTAGAGATGACAGTTAGATTTTTGTAACTTTTTGGGAGCTTGTGAGGAGGAGGAGATCGACTGAATGTAATAGACCTAAATAATAATTGATGCAGTCTGTACACTGAGGACTAAGGATATGTTAACTAAGCAAGTGGACTTAAATACTGCGCTACCTATAAATTTGGCAGGCTCTTAATCGCTTGCGATGTACTGAACAATAAGTTCCTATTGTCAAAACTTACTTATACCTGTGTTTATATTTCTAAAAAAAAAAAATGCAGCACCTATTCCAGTATAATGAAGGCTGTCTGCTTCCAGCAGGTTGTGCCAGCCCCAAAAGGAAAGCCAATTATCAATAAAAACAAATCCCTGCTCACCACACTGACAAGACAACCAGCATTTCAGCAAAGTAAGCCAATTGTAGGTATCATCATTATCCTGCTGGTATAAGGCACTATTAGTTTGTGTATGTGTGTGTGTGTGCGTGGGTGTGCGTGCAGACTATCTACCCACGGTAATGTCACATTCATGTGCCGTTCAGACGATCCCATTTCCCAAATTAGGAAAGTGGTCTCCCACCTCTGATGTTTTCATGTGCTTTTAATTCAGAACATGGAAACACAACAAAGAAGATGCATTTCATTTTATAGCTTAGATCATTTCAAAAGCACATTAATAGCTGTTTACAGTAATAATGTGACAGCAAAGAACCAAAGAAATGCATTAGGTGAGCCACAGCAAATGATTAATTTCAATCGTATTCATATCAATCATACAAAGGTTAAGCTTCTGAGAGAATTTCATATGCAACCCATGATATTAAACATTTAGTCAAAAGTTTACCACCAGACAAACTTTAGGTTATACTTTAGACTAATACTATACGTTAGTGACTTTAGTGAGTACTTTATGATGTCAGTAACTCAAATCATCAGTGAGACAGTGAGTGTTTTGGACTTTGACTTTGTCAATGCAAACATTTACAAGAATGTTCCCAAAGTATTCACGAATGCACCATAAACTCTGCAATACCTATTAAGTACCTATGAGTCTATGCTAGTGCAAACAGGCTGACTGTTAAACTTCTGGCTGATATTACCAGGAGTACCCAGGTGTGTGTAAAGCAGAACAGACAGCACATGCCATTATAGCACAGTTAACAAGATAACATTAGCTGTGGGTAACTAGAGGTTCATCTTGTAGGCTAGGCTAGGAGCTGAGCTAACAGGACTGCAACAGGTTACCTGCTAACTCTAAAGGTGTGTTCACCTCAAGTGCAAAAGAAAGTTTGTATGCACGAGATTAGTATGTCAAAGTGAAGACATGAATTACCTTCAATTTACCAAAAATTCATATTACGCTGTGTTGTGTTGCTGTCTGCTGTTGTGTGTCAGAGAATCAAAAATAGGGGGCAATGTCATGTTGCTGTCTTTGGACACCTGAAGTTGTATGAAGTGGTATGACTTCTTTAGCTACTTTATAGAGACAGAATAAAAATGGTATTAGGACTAATTGGTAAGGTGAGGAAATCCATATCTTTCACATGAACCTAGCTATCAGTTGTAGTTTAATTTAAACCAAGTTAGTTAATACAACTGCCTTTCCAAAAGTATTACTGCCACTGGCTGCAAATATTTGTGTCGCAAAAGTCCAAGCTAATACCTTCTAAATTATAAGAGTTTGTAGCAGATGATAAGTAATGTTTTAAGTGTTGATACTGAAGGGTAATTAAGCAGAAATGGCTAAAAGGAGCAGATGTGCAACAATCCTCAAAAAGAGGATTGGTTGAAGAAATGTTTATTGAAGCAAAAGAGAATACTCAAGGTTTGATATGTTTATTGTGCAACGTAACACTTTTTTGGCAAGTGAAGCAAATTTCCTATTTAACATATTCTCTATAGCTTAGAGCAGACACTTAAACACTACTTTTGTATTCAGCATTTGTTGTTGTGGCATTTTCCTGTGGTGACTCAGCAAAGCATTTTTAGACAGTGTTGTTTTTGGACAATTAGATGAAGTCTGGAACAGAAGATTAACGTAATTAATTAGCATGCACTTAATCGTCTTTGTTTAAACAGGGACACCAGCAAAGACTGCTTGAATATGTAGCCCCTTGAAATTAAACATAAAGGTCGTCTTTCCCCTTTCACAGTTTTTAGTCACTAATTTGATCTTGTAGACTTATAAGAAATATCTAATCATAACATCAGCATCACCCCTGTCCCTTAGCATTTAAACCCTGTAGATATAAACAACTTATTTGTAACAGCAGATACATGTTTAAGGAAGAACAAGACTGATTAAGGCTGACATGGTGTTCGAGGTTGTAAATGCATTTAATGAGGCTTTACGGTCTTAATTTCAGTTTATATAAAACTAAATAACAAAGCATAAAAAGCGGCCATATGAGATTAATTGAACGTGCATTTGTCTAAAAGACCACAATGGGAAATGTGTTTCTTTAGTCTGTTAGTTGTAGGTCATACAGGTTACTGTCACCACATACTGCAAGTTCTGCTATGTTAAATGAAAAGCCTCTGAACATAGTTCAGCTATCAATTACATTTTTTCCTCACAACACAATTTGGAAAACTATTTAACGCAGTAACACAAGTAAGTTTCAAGGGACAGAGTTGTTACGCCCAAACTGGTGCACCAGAGGCTGGCTGGTGGCTGGTATTACACAAATACTGAGGTCACGAGTTCAAGCCCCCTTCTCACCTCTCTAATAGATATGGTTATATTTTGTATAACTGGAAGTTTAATTTATCTAGACGAGAGGAGCTCAAAGCAGACTCCAAAACTCTATTTACTCTATAATTACTGCAAATAACATAGTGTGAGTTCATAAAATAAAAATGTTTCATTTTGAATCCTACATGTCCAAAAGCTGTTTCAAATCCCTCTCTCCACTTAATTACTGCTAATGGAGAAGTAGCCGACATAATAAACAAAAGGGTAAAGGAGAAATATTCATGTTTTAACCTTTTAAAGAGAAGTTAAGTTGCATATATTAACATTTATATTTGGTGTTGTACAAACAGCTACAGTCTTGCCCTGTTGTTCATAACCATTTTATGACTCCGTACATTTATGCCCATACACCCACCATTGACTAAATTCAACAGGTTCATACAGATCATAAGTCGATGGTAATTCATTCTAGGACAGAAAATCAGACTGAGGTTCAAGTCAGTGATGTAGATTGCTCTATGATTGTTAGCGAGGTTGACAAAACCTCCCTATTCTCTCTTTCTCTCTCTTTTTTTTTTTTAATGAGTCATCCTTTGCTTTGTCATCTGGTGATGTAACATTAAACGGTCACAGGACAACAATGGAAATTAACCAGGGTCAATGTTTGTTTGCTGATGCTTATGAAACGTAGGTGATGGGTTTGGTCAGGTCTGTTCCACATTTACTTTTATTGTTTGTTGCTATACATAGACTTTGATCAGAATTGCACGGCCATTTAAATGGATTTACATTGGATGAAATGATTAGTTGTTTATAATTGACTGCGTTTTATTGATCAGAACTGAGCAAAGAAGAGCAGCTGTTGCTATATTAAGAATATAATAAAATGGTTGGTGACCGTCTGTGTGTTTCCAAGCTGGAAATATGCCATAAAAATACTTAATTGTATGAGATTATTGAAATTTCAGTAAAACTGCAGCGAATAACATAACTTTACCAATACAGTGTTAACATTTTTTTTCATTTCTCACTCCAACCGATGTGTATTGCTGGTGCCAGTGATGTTGTAACTTTCTGAATAACTTCACATCAGTGGGTCGGTGATATCCAGATGATATCTAGAAATATTAATAGCTGACTGTTGAATGGTTTACTGAACTCTGTAAATGCTATGATGGGCAGGTTATTGAAACATTAATTTTATGTCAAAGGTGGTCTTTCATCCTCTGAACAATAACTGGCTCATTTATTCTCTCTAAAGCTTTGCCCATCTAATTACCATAAGGAAGTTAAAAGTGGACACTTCATTAGACACATTAACGATTCTGCTCCCTGAATGCTTTCGCTCTTTGGACCTGATTCAGTACCGTACTGAGCTCAGCCACTGATGTGGACTGTCCTTTGATCTCATAATCCTGCTAAATGCTAATTTTATTTACCACTTATCTAAAAAAATCTGTATTTTGACAATGTGCCTTTCCTCAGGGGTCTGTTCCTGGACCTCTCCTGTTTTATCTCAGATCCATCATTAGCAAACACACAGTCAGCTATTATAACTGTAATTAAAACTGACAAACAACTCTATGTTTCTTTATTTCCTGACAACATGAACACTTTAGATTCACTGTTCATCTGACTGAAAGTCCTCAGGATTCTGCAAAACCTCCTAAAATCAAAACTTCTTAAAACCAGATGGAAATTACTCATCGACTATCAGATAGTAGATTCATTTCACACAGATATTTGTGATTACTATAAATTGAGATGCCTCCATAATTATTTTTGGTGATCATCTAACGTTTCTTTTAGTGCCACCAGGAGGTTCACATTTGTAGTTCTGAGTCAAATGTCTCAGCACTTGGATGAATTGTAATACAATCCAGTTTGGACATTAATGTTCCTCTCAGGATCATTTGTAATCATCTATGATCTCCTGACTTTATGTCTAACACTATCACTGTTGGTTGTTGGCCAGATATATTTGTTTGTGATTAAATACCTGCAAGAATAATGTCATTCTCAAATGTTTTTTGTGTGATAATGTGATGCTACACTGAAGGGAAGAACAGAAGAATACTGATGTTTGCATTTTTTTCTGTTTGTCTTTTTTTGTTCTGCAGCCCCTGAACTTTAGCACATTTCATTTGAAAGAAAATAATGAATAAAATAAATACTGTGTTAAAGTGTCACGTCTCTCCTTTAATTCTAATAGCTTTACATAAATGTAGAAAGGACTCAAGGACCAGGTACTTCATAGTAGTGTTCATTATTTAAAACTGAATCAGCTGAATCTGAGTTTCAAGGACAAATCAAATGTAACAATCCAAATATTTCCAACATTGACTGTATCTTATATACTTAACATTTTGGTAAAAAATGTAAAGGAAAAAACATTCCCATATCCCGTGTGTCATAACAAACTGTTATGGTTTATTTTTTTCTTTTAGAAACTGTGATACAAAGGTATATGTCACTTTGACTTTGTTTCTTGCTGACAGTAAACGATCTCCAAGCCGCAAGGAGACATTTAAAAGAGGTTTAACACAATAAAGCCTGAGCTGTGATGACTGGCATTTGTCAGCCACGAAGTATTTCATTACCACAGGATAGTTTATCTGCCCTTCTCATCAGTCATATGCATGAGAGGCACAGCTGCCAGTAGGCACATAATCGTAGCAATTGAGATGAATATACAAAGGATGACAGAAGAAAAGCTTTTTATTGTCACATCAAGTCTTTTCTGGAAATGACTGTTATGATTTAATGATAGAAATGAATCAATAACGTCTTGATGCTCAGCATTTGTGTGGTTTTATTGTGTTTGAATAATGGTTTCTGAAACTGGTAGATGACTCAAAACAAATGAAAGCTTACTTTTGATTGGACTTGGGTGAAAACTGAGCTTTGACTCAATAAAAAAAAAGTTGGATACAGGCGCCTTCTCCCTTCGTCTGAGTTCAACTTACAAAGTTTACAAAGATCATGTTTTTGCTTCTCTCTTTAATCTTGGATCAGCAATTTCGAGTGAACTCGATGGCCTGTTTTGCATAAATATTCACTTTTTTGTCACACTTTTCAAAGTTTATGGGAGGATGATGACGCCTCAGGTTTCACCGCTATCCATCTCCATTCTGCTCCAACGAGTCTTGCTGTGATTTCTTATCGTCTGCCTCCTCCTCTTCCTCCTCTTAACACTGGCACATTGAACTCTGGGAATTTGTGGGAGGCAGCTTGCGACCTAACTGCCCTCATCAAAATCATGACCTGCTAAATGATGTCTGTCTTTAATTGCCTGCATGCTTGCCAGCAGATACTGACATTTAGTGCAATTAATTAATTCAAAGACAACGGAAATCTGGTATCTGCTTTGCTTGGCTAAGGTGGCAGCTTTCGTTGTGGCCAGGAGAAGTCTTAGAAAGGTGGAGAGTTGGCAGTTTATATCTGACTGATCAGAGAGTGGGCAGAAGCAATGGAGACACTCTGTTAAAAGCTTTTTGTTAAGGGAGGAACGAGCCGTCAGATGTTTTTATTGCCACAACATTTTGCATTTTAGCAACATTTTAATACTTTAATACTAATAATTCAATTTTTAGTTATGAAATTGTGTTGTAATGATAGGGTTGCTACCCATCATCGTAGGCTGAACCACTTTTAACGTGTCAAGTTTCAGCTTTGATTTTAGTAGCTTTTCATAAATGTAGGTAAAAATGTCCAAACCTAGTACTTTAAAGTAAAGAATATATATAGAATATGTAACGTAAGTGTTTCAGCCTCGACTGTACACGATATGCCTTTAGCATTTACATCAAGGAAAAATCTACTGTCATATCCTGTGACAAACAGGATTTTTTTTTTTTCATCAAAAAAAAATGATCAAGTTATTGTAGATTGTTGACTCAGATGTTGAACAAGTGTAATGAATGATTAATGCTTCACCATTTTGTGCTTGTTTCACTGTGTCCTGTCTGTTTGTTCCTGCTGCTCTCCATCTGTCATAAACAAACATGTTTCCTTCGTGAGTGACCTTCAGGGTTATTTGTATTTTTCCTAGTAATCATCCGTCCATGCTTTTATTCTGTTGTTGTTGTTTTTTTTCCTGCTGCTGATATACTTTATTGTTTTGCCAGTTGCTAGCTTCATTGCTTCATCTGCTGCTTATTTTGTGTTTTGTCTGCTCCATGGCCCCTTCTCCTCCCGCTGGGTGTTTCATGGATCTTTTATTTGAATCTCAACATGTTTCATTGCTAATAGGAAGCTCGTTTCCTCCCCTGGGTATCTTTATCAAAAAAGAATTTGTTGTTTAATTTACTTTCCTGTATGCCTGGAAGTTCTTTTTTTTCCACAATCAAAACAAAAGCTGGATTCACATCTATCTACCTATTGTCTCCAGACAGTTTATATAACCCACATAAATGTGTTGTTTTCTAAATAAATGCTTCTTTTCTGCCATTCACAGCTTCAAATCCAAACCAGATGATGTCAAAGAAAGTTTGCCAAATTCTGCCCAGATGCTGTCAAACTTTGATTGCCAACTAGGAGATGTAATCATACGCCATGTTGCCTCTTGTATTTCTCTGTGGTCTTGTTGTCTTGCATAGCTAACCAAGGAAGAAAAAGCATCCCATCCTGCACGTATTCCACAGGAGAGGGTGACAAAACAAGTTTGAATCTTTCAGAAACACAAAAGTCATATTTCTTAAATTACTGGTTGCCAAATGATTTCTTGTCATGGCTGAAAAGACGGTGAGACAAGGCCAGTGTCTGAATTTTACAAAAAAAAAAAAAAAAACTGGAAAAAATAATCCCTGCACTTCACAATGTTAAAACAGCAAGCATCGAGAGAGTGGTAGAGTACAATTCTTTAGAAAAAAAAGAAATAAAGAAAGAAATCAATACGGTAAACAAAACTAAACCACAAAAGTTTAGGTAGGATAAAAGTTGAACTGGCAGTTATAAAGCCTAAGACGACAGATGGTATAAAAACATGATGACAAGTGCAAAAACCCTGCTAGTTTCCTTCCACTACATCCCATGTGGAGCAAATTTTAAACCCTAATTCTACAATTTGCTGTAAAGTTGAACCTAGATAAATCAAAACTTCAATATTAAAAATTGATTAAATTATTATACGTGGATGGAGCCTGTCACAGGCACAAACATGCAGTGAATTATTATACAACCTTTTTTTTTTTACACGAACTTAAGTTTTTAACATGTATCAAATTAGACAAACACTAGAAATGATACACAAAGGCAAAGAGTTATCTCTCAGGAGTTTGTGCAAACTAAACAAAACCCAAACAGTGTGTGGATTTTACATTAGTCGGACACGACTTCAGATAAATACTGGTGTAGCTTTTTGTCTTCTGTATTCTAACATATGTGCTGTTTCAGCTTTGTAAAATGGCAAAAGGTTAATGATCTGTTCACTGTCTGTTGCTCTGTTGTTGTTAAGGGGGGAGATTTAGCCTGATAGTGGTGCAAGAGGTCAGTGGTCACCAAGTGTTTATTAAAAGAAAACCTTGACATGACAACACCAGAAAAAATACCAGCAACACAGCTGAGATACTTCTGGAGCAAAGTTTTAGGAAGATTAACTTACCAGCATTGTCATGTTATGCCACATCACTGCCTGGATAAAAACAGCAAACAGCAGCTTCATTTATACATGATGGTACCTACAATATGTAACGCATCACAACAAACTAAGTTAGTGTTTTTTTTTTTTTTTTACAGTATCATTCAGATCCATGCATCTTAATTGTATATTTGATGTTTTGCCTCATTGTCTTTAATGTCGCTACATCCCACTTCATAATTTGGCTGATTAAAGTTCTCTAAATATGATGAGAAAAAACAACCAAACCAAACTAAACACCTGATCAGTCCTGAATAAGTCCATCTCCTTCCACTGTTTTTCTCTGTGCTGTTATTTTACCAGCAGCCAACACTGAGTGATTGTTTTTTGTTTTGTTATTTCAAATTCAAATTTCTTTTATTTGGTTTTTTGAAGACTGCATTGGCCACTCGGGAAGCTCTTTAAGATGCTAGTCTCTTTGATTTCGCTGGCTTGAGGTCAATGAAATTACTCATATGTTATGTTTTAGTGGTTGGAGGAGACAAAATTACTGCTAACAGCAACATGAATATTAAATCTATCAGGTGCCAGCAAAAACATTACTACCAAGATGATAATATTGCTTTGTTTCCACTGGAGGACCAAGTGGGAAACAAATTAGTTATACCACCCTCACATGTTAAAGTCTAAGAGAGGTTGGAAGAAGTTTGTTTAGGATATTCTTTCACTAATACAGCTTTAACCATCTAAATCAATTGGTTTCATTGTAGCTGACAATGTGAGCAAACCTTTGGAAAGTTGCCTGTGACAACCACAACCATCATCATCATCATCTCTGAAATTCTGTTTGTTTTCACTTTTCAGAATAAAAAATGTTGTGTTGTTCAGGAGAAGTTGGTATTAAATTACTAAGATGTATTTACCAGTTATTTTTAATATGAAGTTGGGTCAGTCAGGATATCAGATCAGTCCTTTACGACACTCCATGTGAATATTTATACTTCTCATACACTTCCACCTGCTGGGGCAAATGTTTGTATGTGTATCACCAAAAACATTTGCGCTGGACGTGACTGACGCTGCGTTTTAATTTAGAATTTCAGCATTTCCCACAGGGATTTTTTTTATAATCAGTGGCCAAATACAACTGTTTTGGACCTTCTTTTTTTTTTTTTTGGACCCTTCTACTTTCGGCTTTCAGTTACTCCTACTCATCAGACGCGCACTTTCAGAAGATAGTGAGGTAAAATGGACCATCGTAGAAAGAAAATTAGATTTATTTGTTTTGGTTGATTTAAATTTGGTTATTTATTTACCAGAAACATCCTTTTACCCGGCGCACAGCAGAGGAACGATTTAAACATTAAGCAGCAGCAGGTGATGGAGGACGGGCTGACACTTGAGGCTTCTCCTGCTCTTGTTATTTCTCTGTTAACTGTTTGTTGGTTGTAGAACGAGCCTCCCTGCTTTCTCTGTATTGCTTTTATAGCACTTGGGCAACTTTAGTGTCTTTAGTGTCTTGTGCTTTGCTGGTTTTGGGAGATGGTACAAATGGATAAAGCAGGAACTTTTAATAAACAATAGTTTTGTACGTCATGCATTTTTTCATCCCATGAAGAACTTTGTGTTGTTCAGGAGAAGTTGGTGTTAAATTACAAAGAAGTATTTACCAGAGAAGTTATTTTTAATACTAAGTTGGTTCAGTCAGTACATCTTTACTACACTTCATGTGAATATACTTCTCATACACTGGACGTGACTTAGGCTGCGTTTTAATTTAGAATGTCTATCTACCTCTTTCTGGCATCTTTAAATCAATGATTTTATAGTAACATAAATATATATTATATATAAATATATATCCTTCATATATCACATGAGACAGGGAGCTCACAGATGGTACAAGTTGCCCACCTGTGAAAAGATCCTGGATCTGTTTTTGTTGACCCTCTACATTGCAGACTTTTCTCGACAACTCATCTTTCTGCCGCCTGCAGAAGTTCTGTGAGGACTCTGTTATTGTTAGTCTCGTCACAGAAGACAGAAACAACAGGGAGTACCATGATGAAAAACTGACACTGGACTTTGTGGTGCCATCAGAACCATTTCCAGATGAATGTAAGGAAAACTGTAAAGCTGGTGTTAGAATTCTACAGGTTCTCCCACTACCTCAACCCCACACTGAGATGATGATTTCTTATTTATATGAACATGGGTGTTCATATAAATAATAAATTGACATGGACAGACAACATGACAGCTCTGTACCAGAAAGGTCAGAGCAGGAACCATCTACTGTGGAGACGGGTCTTTTAGAGTGCAGGGGGCGCTCATGAAGACCTTCTCTGACACAGGTGTGCTCTACTGAGGGGTGGGGGGGCAGCATCTTCACATCTGACAGGAAGAGACTGGACAAAGAGATCAAGAAGGTCAGTCTAGAGCCAGTGGAGATGGTGAGAGGAGGAGGTTGAGATGGTTAAGTTGTCATTCATAATGAAGAACAACTCTCACCTCCAACAGGATTCAATAACTGTCTGCAGAGCTCGGTCAACGTTAGGTTACACCCTAACCCTAAATGAGTGGAAGAACATTATTACAGATCAGATTTTCCTGCAGCTACAACCAGAACTGCTCCCAATAAACACATCCACCAATGAAAATTATTCTATATAAATGATAATGTTTATAGTCATGACAATATACAGTTATCCATACACTTCTAACTTATTAATTTCATCTTCTCCTTTCTACCTTGGTTATTTCTAAGACTTATTTTCTATATACTGTGTTTATTTTGAATGAAATTTTAAATTCAAGGCACATTTAATTCTGCTTGTTTACTTGATGTTTTTGTATCAAATCCGTGTGTGGCTGAAATTCCACAATGTTCAGTCTTTATTGAATC
Source organism: Polydactylus sextarius (assembly GCA_016801845.1). NCBI lineage: Eukaryota > Metazoa > Chordata > Actinopteri > Polynemidae > Polydactylus > Polydactylus sextarius. Next base: position 9,936,612 of record CM028907.1, on the reverse strand, counting down.
AGGCGGATGGTTCCAGTGGAGCTCAATATGTCCAATATGGCCTTGCTGAAGATTGCTGGCGGCGACAGAAGAGACATCCAACCGTCTTTTAATTACGTCAATACATCTGCCTTTGTACTTTGGCAGGGGCATCTTCTCTTTCCTTCATCATTTTTGTCAGCTACTCTCTGCCCCTCGCAGCATCGTTCCTTTCAAAATTTAAAATATTTGTAAAACGAGAACATCAGATATTCTCATCAGATATTGATACATTTCAATCTGTTTATTGTGCACAAATGTGACACAGATTCCACTAGAAACATGACAGTATGATGCCACATAGCCTTGGTGGAAAAAGGATAATTATACATCAAGAATTTGTTTAACTGCTTTAAAAAGAAGACTAGAAATGTTAATACAATTTTTGTGAAAACGTATTCAATTAATAGACGATTTTCTGCTCTTAATTGAGTACGTTTTCACAAAAATTACATTAACATTTCTAAGACAGTATTTATAATACATAGAATAATTCATGTTTGTTAAAAGGTCATATTAACCAGGTCATATAATTTAGGTTATACATTTTTCTTCTCAATCACAAATAACATGAGTCTTTGTACAAATGCTGCATACACATTTGGATGTATCAGTAGTGAAACAAATGCTTGTGTTGATGAGTTGGCTCCACATGTTGCCTGGTCCCTCACAAGTGCTGACCACACTGTGTTTCCTGGGAAAAGGAGCAACGCATATGGAAGCTGTATGTATGTGATAGGGTTGTTTGTTCATCTGGATATATAAAGTTCCCATATGATGGTGGCAGACCAGGCTAACATTAAAGTACAATTTGCAGTGAGAGCTGGTTTAGCTGATGTAATCATAAACTATCGATTGGTTTCATGCTGCTTTAAGGGCACCATCGGTGGCTGAATTTGTTCATGGAAGCATTTTCATTCTGTCAACATATGAGGTGGCCTGGACCAACCCATGATTCATTTATCTTAACAAACAGCATGGTTGGGAGCAGGCTACAAGCTGGCGTGAAGGGTGGCTTCTTCCCCCAGACATCATGTTGTGTTTAGATTATCATTACTCTGAAATAATTTAGGCCAGAGACATACATTTTCTTTTCTGTTAAACTAGAGAATCAGTTCAAGTCTTTTATTTTCTCCAGTAAACAACTGTCTAAAGCTGCATTGTTGCATTCCAGTGGAATTTAAATTATTTTTGCAGTAAAATAAGCAATTTCTGGCCAAAATAAATAAATATAAAGCATGGGAAAGATTTATAAGAATAATAACAATAACCTTTATTTATCCAGGTTAGTCTTATTGAGATATATAATCTATTTTTCAAGAGAGACCTGGTCAAATATAAGAGTGTGAGGAAGGTGCTCCCATGATAGGCGAGGGACCCTGTATAGTCATTCACCATATTCAGTTGAGGGTGGAGAGAGGATGGAGTCTGTGCAAGTGCATTCAATTCTATGTTGACTGGGATGTGCAAAACAAAACAAAAAAAATCTTAAATCTGGCATGTGTCATTCAACTGAGATTTTTTGATAAGTTATCAGCTTTCCAATGTGTTTACAAATATGTTGTAGTATGAAGTTTTTGCATGGCTTTGGACATAAGGCCTCGAATGGTTTATTTCTAAAAAAAAAAAAAAAAGTCATAGAGCATTTTAGGTTTTTTTTTGTTGCTGATTTAAAAATGCCCTGTGGCTTCCAAATCAAGCTGCTGAAGAGTCCCACTGTGACCAGTGAGTAGGTCAACGCTACGGGTCTGCAGAGAAAAGCTTTTTTGCCCAGAATGCCTGGAATCGATCTCCAAGAGGAGGGAGGGGAGGGGCGGTGCAGTGGCGTGTCTGTATTGCAGACACCGGGAAAGCAGGTGCTGTGGGGCAAAAACTGAGCATGAATGAACCTTTTAATTCACTTTATTACCTGCGAATTCCTTGTTTAAATATAAAATAAATATATGGTGGCCTGGAACCTAACCCCCGTGATAGGTGAGGGACTCATGTATACTCATTCACCATATTCAGTTGAGGGTGGAGGGTGGATGGAGTCTCTCTCTCTCTCTGTTTGTCTGCCTATATATATATATATATATATATATATATATATATATATATATATATATATATATATATATATATATATATATATATATATATATATATATATATATATGGTGAATATGGTGAATGAGTATACATGAGTCCCTCACCTATCACGGGGGGGTTAGGTTCCAGGCCACCATATATTTATTTTATATTTAAAATAAATATATTTATATATATTTATAAAAAATATATATTTTTATATATATTTTTTATATATATATATATATATATATATATATATATATATATATATATATATATAACTGGTCTAATTATTATAAAAATGTGACATAGTGTTCCCTTCCTCATTTCACTGCAAGTCTTAATCTGTATCTCTGTGCAAGTGACAAATAATCTTGAACCTTGAAACGTGGCTCTGTCTTCACACTTTGTGAAGTGAAGATCAATGGGGGTTATTGGGTCTGCTCAGCTATAGTGTGTTTTAGGCTGTGCATTAAATACTGGTCAAGTATAGCAAGCTAGAGTCAGTAGCCAGTTTGCTTGGCTTAACACTGGACTTAAGACTTTTGTATTGATAAACTAATAAGATGTGATACATTCAGTTATAGAGATGCTGGTGAGCAGATTTTGTTAACTGCCTGTTTTCTGCTCCTCTAAGAGGCAGTATTGACTTGACCCAGGGACTTTTTGGATGTTAACCTCATGTCAGTCAACTGTTAACGCTGTAATTTCGTCCATCCATTATCTACGCTGTTTGTCCTTTGAGGGTGGCGGCATGGTGGATCCCAGCTGACTGTGGGTGAGGGCGGGGTACAACTTGGATAGGTCGCCAGTTTATCACAAGGCTGACATTCACTCACATTCACACCTACAGGCAATTTAGAGTTGCCAGTCAACATAAACTGAATGTCTTTGGACTGTGGGAGGGTACTTTGAGAAAACTCTGTAGTGTGGTAGTTTGTCCTTCTAATGCCGTTACAGTAACTGTATCACTTGAGTTCACAGGCAACACTTTGTTCCATTTTTTCCACATTTCATGATAAAACAGTAGCTCGCAGTGCAGGTCTGTGGTTAAATATCTTTTATTCGAAAAGTTACCAAAGTGATTTTGTAAATGAAAATTCAGCCAGTTTAACAAGCAGCTGGATCTGCAGGAAGGAGGCTTTATTTACTAATTGTAATTGAAAAAAATCTTTTAAAAAAGATGACCTGAGGTGCAGATCAGAATGACATCTAACAAAATGATACAAATGAAACGCACTAACATATCTGCATGTGATATGTTTTCTTCTCCTGAGTCCAAAAAAAAAAAAAAAAAACTTAAACCCTTTGAATGTTATTCATTACCATTCTCGTACATGTCTCCCTAGCAGAGCTGTGTGTAGGCCAGCTGTGCCTAGATTAAGAAGTCGCTGAGTGATTTAGTTTGTTTGCGACAATGCACCCTTCACTGGCTGAAGTAAAATGCAGGATTCATGTGTCGAAGCACTCGCTACCCTCCAGAGGCTGAGAGGTGAGTCGGAGAAAAACTCAACACGCATGTGGGATGCATATAGAATACAGGCTGCACTGCGTGGTGGAGCTGGAAGAAGGAATAAGAAGATGTTTCATGTCATAAGGCTTCTGCACAGAACGCAACGCTTTGTCTTCTCTACATGTTTGCATAATAATATACTCTACATATTGATGCATTATTTAAAAAAAAATGTTTCCCACGTAGCAGGTTATAAATCCACAGCCAGTTTTCTGGAACTTTTGTCAGTATAAAAGTGAAGTATGAATCATTTAATCGCTTTGTTGAACATTTGTTGAATGCCTTTGTTTTTCTCGGTCTCTGTCATCCCTCTCACTTGTCAGTGCTGTTGAGTACACTTGAACACTCTTTGTTTTCAGCTCATGAATTTTTAATTCACCCACGGTGAACCTGAGAGAAAACATTGCCTGAATTACAACATCCAAAAAAAAAAAAAAAAAAGAAAAGAAAACATTTTTTTTTTTTTTTTTTTTGGCAAAATGTCACAACCTTTTTCTTTTTTCTGAAGTACTGACTTCACTTGATGACCGACTGCTGTTTCAACGTGAGTTTTTCAACATCTGTCACCACAGACTCTCTGGCTGGTGAACATTCAAATTTATTTCAGATTGTTCATATTGATTTGACTCCACTCGGAATTCTTAAAACATCTCAAACATTAATTTTACAAATCACCTCTTTTCTGATATCAGATGGTTTATGTGTTCAGCGCTTCCTTTCTTTCTCTTTCTCTTTCTCTTTCCTTCTTTCTTTCTTTCTTTCTTTCTTTCTTTCTTTCTTTCTTTCTTTCTTTCTTTCTTTCTTTCTTTCTTTCTTTCTTCTCCTGAATGATGTATTGTCTCTATTTGAATTGAGCTCAGCCAGGAGCTTTTTAATATAATTTCTTCGTTTCATTTTTATCCTGATGTGGCATTATAACATCGCTAATCTAAATTCATATCTTAATAATGGATGAAATTATCGTGCATAATAACAGCAGTTGCTTGAAGTGATGGACTCACACAGATTTACAACCTTCAGCTCTGCAGAGTGTCTCTCAGTTTATCGGTGTCTTGGAGAATTCCTGTTAAAGGTGATTAAAACAATATGCATGTGTTGTGTTTACTGTATCTGCTGCCCAGAAATACACCATATGTGAGTGCTGTCTGGGAATAAAGAAAAGTATCAGCTTATTTTCCTTAATAATCACCTGAGAAACATGTGCCTGGTCATTTTGTTTCACTGTAACTGGTTAGGGTTTGAATTCTGAACTAATGCAGTCATATGTAATATGTATTGGCTACACTACTTAACTCTGAAAATTTTAAATAAAAAAGGACCCAAAAGTCAGGAAGCTGTCGAAATTAAAAACGATTGCAGAGTTAGTCCTTGACTGTGAGGAGGCATTTAAAACTTTTTTTTAATACAAGCATCAATTTTCAGACACTTTCAATAACAACATTCAGATGGTGGGAGCATCAGCAGGGAATCACATCTCCAAATTTAACTGGCCTTGGATGGCAAATGTTAGTAAACAGCATGATAGTAAGTCTGAGAACAGCTGTAACAAAAATGAATGGACCTCTGGTGAGATCTTTCATCATGTCACTCACAGCTTGGCTTCACAGCGAGTAGGCTGTGCTTTACATACACAGATGGACACAACTACACAAAAGCAACTAAAAACTAGTTTGTACTAGAATCAGAGTCCCTTGTTTGACATGTGGTTACCACATCTGAAATCAAATATGTTCATACATTATAATTTGAACAGCCACCATCAAAGAAACAGAGGAGATGTAATATTTGAAAATGAGGGTACATCTTCAGATGGTCTTTCCTATGGGAACTTATATACTGTACATGACAGAAACATTTGGAAAAAAGAAAAAGAAAAAAAAAAGTAAACAGCTAAAGATAAAAGTCTGTAGCCCTTGGTTCATTTCGTACCTCAACAATTGTAGCACAGGCTACAGTTATTGATGTGAGGTTGTACTTTGACACAGCACTTCTTTGGTGTATATGCTAACATCAGCATGCTGATAAACTAATTAGCTCTGAGTACAGCAGAGGCTGATGGGAATGTCATTTCTTTTCTTTTTTTTTAAGGTATTTGGTCATAAACCACAGCGCTAACACTCATCTACACCATGAATAATAATGAAAACGATAATGATATGAGCATCAGCAGTGATGAACGATATCACCCTGTAAACAGCAGCACTGTCAGAAAACACAGTGTGAGGATGGGCCTGAATACATCCCATAAGTCTTCTTTGTAAGTTTGATTATGAATATTGTTCATTTAAATCTATATGTTTATGCTAATCATTATAGTGATTCTTCTCGGTGTGGGTGGACCTTTAGACCATATTAAACCATTGGAGGGGATGAATCACCACTGTGATTATTATTCATACTTAGGGGAATGTGAAGTAAATTGCAAAGTAACACCTGGTGAGTCAAATGTCAACCTCATAATGACATTAAAGGAAGAGTCAGACAGTCACAATACAATACAACCTCTGGGAGCCATGAAAGTCTGCGCAAAACTTTAAGCCAATCCACTAAATGTATATGTTGAGATATTTCCATCTAGACACACTTACTTGCTATTGCCAGAGCCTTTCTATTAGCATGGTTATGAAACATTTTTTTCTTGCTTTCAGTTAGCGAGGAGGTCTCGACCCATGCTTCTGAGTTTATCTGTCATTCACGTGTTGAAAAGGTCCTCCTTCATAACACGACAACTCAGTGCATGTATAGACTGCTGATATCCCCTTCAGGTGTAATGTTCTTGCTCACATGAACTCTAACATGCAGTCATTATGTGAGGTCAAAACAGCAGCTCATGACTCCTATAGCGGAGACGTTATGGATATACATGGTGGGCCCTTTAAAAAAAAGTCAAGGGTTAATTGGCTGTAAATATAGTACATTGGTGAGATTTCATGTTTCTAATACTTACATGTGCTAGACCCAGTGATGTATATGAGTTCATGTCAAACTCATCTATAACATTGTTAACCTTTGAAACCCAAGGCTAAGATGTTGTATGAGATGAGAACTCACAGCTCTTATTTTTATACTGAAGTTCTGTCAGGCACCACAAACCCATTCCCCCACATTGTCTCCTCTATTTGCTGTGCTGCCTCCTGTTTAAATGCGCCTCGGCCAAAGGAACAGTCGATCTCTCCCTGTTTCTCTCACAGCAGGAAAATTACATCTGCAGGAATAAAGAATGATGTTAACACTCCGATGAATCAAAGTTAGCCTTAAAGTGTACGCACAAAGAGGCAACCCGAGACTTTAACTGTGAGACCCTGCCTGGAGTATTTCTATACCTCTCTCTCTCTCTGTCTGTCTGTCTCTCTCTCTACAGTTATGGGAGGTGGTTTCCATGACAATTATGAACTCTTGAAGGATGAATGAGAAGGCGCTTGAAAATGAACTTTCACACATCCCCCTCCTCCCACCTGCAGGCAATGAACTCCTCGTGATTGCTTTTGTCGCTGTGTGAGGAGCAAGAGAAATGTTTAATTTGCAATCATGACATAGTGTAGCTTCACAGAAGTATATGCATACAGAAACATTTTCTAATTGGTTTTCATTTGAGTTTTTCACCTTTTTCACACCTTTTGGCTCCTGAACATAAATGAAACTTGAACTCTGTTCCACAAGTGGAAGTAAAACAGTTCACATTTGTATTAAACAATATTTGATATCAGCAGATCAAGAGTCTGAAGGTGAATATTTAAAAAAAATAGTGCTGCTTTACATTTTTGCTGTTGCTACAACTAACATTAGCATTAACAGCTGTTTACATATCAGTCTAGAAAAGATTCAAACTTTATTCCTTTACTACAAAAATAGCGTTGGAAAGCAACGCCATTGTTATCTTTTGTTTTCATCTTCTACTGAAGTTAGCTGAGGTTAGCATGCTAACCAAGAGTCATCACCCTGTCCGATCTTGTAATACTATTTGTGATATCAGAAGTTAGAGTCACTGTGGGGTTGAGTCATATTATAGCCTTTTATCTTTACAAATGCAGGATGACTGAAACTCTAGTCGATAGACCAGAAACTGTTTTCGCTGGCAAAGATGAGAAGTGAAACAAATGCTGAACCGGCACCATTTCCTCTGCACTGGTAAGTAATGATGTAACTAACTATGTTTCGAAAGCCCCTTAAATAAATTAGCTTTACCTGTTCCACACCATTGTTTTCAACAAAACCATTTTCGTGGTTGTGATTCTAAACAGAGGTACAGTTTTCTATCCATACTTGGTTGAGTAAAACATGACCTCTTGGGAGAGAAAAGTCTGCCTGAGCAGGAAAAATGAGATTTTGGAGAAAATGGGTTTCAGTTTTTCAGGAAAACCATCTGCTAGAAGGATGAGGAGGAGGTGGTGGTGGAGGATGTGGAGAACAAGAAAATGAAAAAGAATTGTTGAGTGAAAGAGCATGAAAGGAAGAGAAAGGGAGTGAGCAAAGCATCTTCACTGTGCCATCAGGTGTAATTTCTATACTCAAGGCAAACGTGTCAAAAGATTGAGAAGACATGAGGCAAGATGAATAGTTTGAACCTGTGTGTGAGAGAGAGACAGAAGAAGAGAGAAGAAAGCGAAATGTGGCGACAAAAGAGACAGGATACTTGAGACATACTGGCAGTGTCCAACCCATAAAACACACGCACACACACGCACACACAACTGAGAGAAAAACTGAAGGGATAAAGACAGACACTGAAACACAGAATCAGAATGTGTTAAAGAGGGAAAATGGAGGCAAACCCTGCAGGCTAATAGTCACCACATCAGCCACCACATTAGCTGACCATCATCCCCTCAGCTGACCACACAAGTCTCTGCACAGGAGCTGTCATTAAACCCTCCCAACAGGTGTCTGGCTGAGTGATTTTAACCAGAGTAAACAGAGCAAGATTAATGGCACGAAATAGCACACAAGGGCCACAGAGCTGGTGGGGGCAACACTGACTATGTCAATGAAAAGGTTATTAATGTTTAGGAAGGTGTCGACAATGTCTCTGCGGCTCTGCCTGCTCAGAGATGATTTTTTTTTTCTTTTCTTGTTGTACTTTTGTTCGTCTGTGATTGTGTAATAAAATGACTTATTTGGAAAATATTCAACAAAACTGGAGCAGAAGGAATATTGACGGTGATTTACAAAACACGACTTCGCACAGACGTTTTAGTGCGCGACTTTTATCTCATTTTATTAGACCCGAAGAATGAGACAGAAATCAGTTGTTGCAGCAAAATTAATCAAAACACTTTATCATTGTTCCCTTCCATAAATGTCCATATTTGACAGCATGTGTTCCAGCTCGGCTTGATATGTCCAAATCAATAGCAAATTTAGGATGTCGGTTCTCAGCCTGCAGCTCATTACATGGGCAAGTGTTATTTACTAGCGTCGGGCTGCCTCCTTCTGTGTTCCTCCCTCTCTCTCTTCCTCGTCCTCCTCCTCCTCCTCATGTTCCAGGATCGTATTTCATAAAAATACTCCAACACAGAGTACAACCTGCTCCCACTCAGTGTCACGAGGATGCACGTCCTCCAGAATCTGGAGTCAATCAGTCAGTGTTGCTGAATTAGACGTGATGGTGCCACGATGTCCAGATCGCACAAATGTATAAAACCATGTCTGTGTAAGCAAACAAAAAGATTTGAGTGTTCCCAAAAGATAAAGGCAGAGAATTTGAACTATTGAAATATGTTTTTTATTATTATTGTTATATAATCTCTGTTAGTGCAGATGAGTTGCAAGAAATAAAATAAAATAAATGTAAAAAAAAAACCCAAAAAAAATACATGACCAGGAAATCAGTAATGTCATGAGCAAATGCTATGCTGCAAAACAGATCAACTGAAGTGCAATTTTAAGTTTTTTATTTTATTTTTTCTTTTAGTCCCAGGACAGAGAGGTGCAGTCAGCATCAAGTATAATAAGTCCTCAGACAGCAGTAGTTGAAATTCGGCAGGATTCAGCCTGATTGAACAAACATCGTCTGTCAATAAAACAATAAAGGCAAAAGTAGTTTAGGCTTTTTTGTGATAGTTATAATTTGCCATTGCTGTCTTAGAAATCTTTTATGATGTAACCTTGTAATTAAATTTCAAACGATTGGTATCCAGTTTGAAAAACAAGACCTTGAACATCCCGAGATGGAGGACAGATAATCATATTGTCAAATGTCATTGTTTTTATCAGAGGCTTCATGGCTCAAATATCATCTATTAGAGAGCAGAGTGAATAGCTACTTTATGTCCTAATCTAATTTGGATCTCTCTTAATTAATCGATACAACGAGAAATAAAACGAGCCTTCAAAGGTGTTTGTTTTAGCTTAGCAGCCTCTGCTACCGCAGCAGCTCGGCCTGCTGTGTACTAAACGTCCAAATGTTGTTGGAGGAGGAAGCTGTGATTCCACCTCCACAGTGTTTACCCACCAGCTGTTTAACTAGGGAACGCCGGCCCAAGGGGCAGGCTGCCGACAGCATGGTAAAGGGACGCTGGATTATTCCGTCTCTGCCAAATGAGGCAGAACGAGGCTAATTCTATTTGAACTTCACCACTTGAGTTAACTTTACGGCCCAATTAGCTCCGTGAAACGAGAGAGCGGCTAAAGGAGAAAAGAAGGGGATTTTTGTGAGAAAGTGATATTGAATATCTTTCTTTTAACTTGGCAAGGTACAGATTAGTCATTGGTTAATGAGATACTATGCATTATAATGATGATGAATACATTAAAATGTTTTATGGTTATATGTTAATTAAAAAAATTTGTAGATAAATAAGATCTGTACTTTATAACAGTAGTTAGAAAACATATATATCTGCTCTATAATTTCACAGATGCCTATTATTTTGGGACTGCTGCTATAAGATAAACTCAGACATATACTTTTTCATAAATTCAACAGCAAAACAGTAATTTTCCACATGAAACTGTGCAAATAATTGTTCAGTGATTATAATAATACCCTTCATTAAGGGCTTATGAGATGTAATGCCTTTATAAATGATTGATAAATAATTGTCTTAAATTTTACAGATGAGTTATGAAAGGAAAAAAACAACTTTAGCATAAACCTTGCTTCTCTGTCTAGCTCTTTAATTCATGATGAATGACTTTACAATTTATAAACAACCAAGTAACTTTTACAGCTGCAGGCTTGATGGATTATTGGAGCCGGATGGAGAGACCTTTAATAAAAATGTATTAACATTTATGATTGCAGGAGACTAACTGCTAGAGTTAACTAGATATGTGAGGTGTAATGCTGGCGGAAGATTTTTCACAACCGCAATTTTTCTGTTTTATCCGAAATGTGTATTATTATGAGCAGTTGTTTAAAAAGTTCATCTGATGCCGTGTAAATGCCGTAATGTAATAGCTGGAAGCAAAAACCATTGTTTGGGGACTCAAAGGAGTGTTTGGTATCCAGTCTTTGATTACCAAATAGCTTTTTATGTAATGCATGACAGTAAATCAAGAACCACAGCATCCTTGGACACATCAGTCTGTAAGAGTCCGTAAAAAAATTCATAAAATTAAAATAAAATAAAATATCCAAATTATCCATCCTCGCAGCTAAAGTATCTAATCACGGTGGTACAACTATGGCACAGAAATAATGGCCCTGAGCCGATGACTGTGATGGTGTTGTCACTGTCGAGTGAGAGTGAAGCCTCTGTGCGCTGACATTTGTCTCTCTGCTTACAATAGCGCTAACTTAATAAAAGTAATGAATACATTAAAGTGATCCTAGGGCATTTCCAACTCTTTATGAAAGTAAAAAATGACTGTGTGGAAAGGACTCAACCTACAACCTCACAGTCTGCACCACAAATGAATTTGCAGTAATACAAAGTGTCCAACTGGTAAACAAGTAGAGAGTGAAAAGAAGAGAAGAGAAAACAGACCAGATTTGCAGAGAGTTAGTATAGATATTATGAAGACAGAGCAATCAGTGAGAGCATTTACATGACAATGTAGTCCGCTGCACTGAATATAAAACATTTGTCCAGAATTTGTTTTGAAAAGGAACAATTTATTCTCAATGAGGTTCATTACATGAGGAATTATCCCCATTATTAGAGAAATAAAAAGCTTGGTGTCATCTCGTCTACCAACACAATAGGCAGTTAAAAAAGGTCAAAACCACAGTGGACAAATAATGAATCACTGCATGTGAAAAACATTTCGTATCATTGTGTATCATCGTATGCATTGAGGTTTAATGTGAATGCACCAGTTTCATTTTCAAAAACCAGACACCTCTTCCCTTCCTGTGTTAGATCTATACATTTAAAAAAAACTATGAGTATCAGGAGCTGGAAATTGCAGAAAATTGTATTTACCCTTGTCACAATACAGACAGTCCAAACCTCTGCTGTTAGAGCTCAGCTTTTATGTTTGTCAGCCGTGTTGGGTGGGGCAGCGAGGAAAATAGTTTTCTTCTGTAAAAGTACGTAGTTTACCCCATGAATGCTAATCATGGTGCTGTGGGTTGCCTGGATACCATCACTTGAAATCAGGATTTTTGATCTTCTGGGGAATTGTGTGTTTTAAACCCTAGTTTAGTGCTTTGGATGATGACAGCCAAGCATAGATTTTTTTGAAACTATTATTAACAGCAGAAAATACCTTCAATGATATTTATATAGTGAATATCTGTGTATACAAAACAATGTTCTGATTTCCAGGTAAGGACGAGAGGAACCCGCACATCGATGATATATTTTGCGCTCCTTTGAAAAATCAAACACACACAAGCGGAATTTCAACCAAGCAGGAGAGGTTGAAATAGATTTGAAGCAGGTTGATGTGGCAGCCGGAGGCCTCACTCAGCTCCAAACGAGTGTTATTATTTAACTATTCAGCAATATCCACACCTCATTCTTAAAAGAACCAATACGCTGACTTTTCTTAATGACTGCAGGCACAGTTCAATAACTGCCACCAAGCTGGAGAAAAACAACTTCAACACACCAACAACTCTCTCAAACACTTCTGTTGGTTTGATCTGACATGAGTAGCTGAAAGATGGTGATGATGAAAGAGCATTTATTCAGCTTTAATAAAGCAACAATCCTCCATATATTCTGAATGAGACATTTTATTCTTTCAAAAATTAACAACCAATTGTTGACTATTTTTTTTTCTATCTGAATGTCAAGCAAAGAAACAGAAAACTTAGGTGAATGGGTTGATTAAACTAGCTTTGAGTCATCGCCTCTGGAGCAATTAAATCATCTAAAATGACTCATTTATCAACATCAAAATCACTTCTCAAGGACAACGGGACTTTTTGTGTTCCGACCCTGAAGACAACACATTTTACTGAGAATTAAACACAATGATATTTGGGCTGCAAATAAATCATGTTTAATATGTAAACATTATAAAAGATGCTGCAGAATAGATAAATAATATCAATCGCGGCAACAATCACATATCCAATAACATAACAAGAGCACTGTGCACCATTAAAATTTTGACAAAAACTCTGCTGCATGGTCATGTCTGGAGGCAACCATGTTCTCGTCCATTCTGAACAATATCACTTAAAAGGTGAGACAAACCATGAGGATGGGAGAGCTGTGATATCTTTAATAATGAGGATTGTTTGACCATCCAGAAAGTATCCTAAAGTAAATTTAAGTATACAAACCTCTTACCTCCCAACAATGGGTATATAAGTTTGAGATTCCTCCTTGTTTTACCTTTTTGCTTAACTAAATTGAAATTAAAGAAGTGAAATCATCATTATCATCATCATCAATGATCTGTAGCAGCACCCGCAGTTAAGACTTAATGGTAAAAATGAATAAATAAAAAAAAAAACTAATGGTGCATTTGGATTTTTTTTTCTTTCTCTCTTCTGTTTATGTCTTTTGAATAAATCCATTTCCATTTAGTTGCGGCACCAGTTAGGAAACGATCTTCTATCACATTGCCCTTCATTGACCCGTCACTGGCAGATGCAGCGTGAGTCAGAATCATCCATTATTACCTGCCAGTTACACAGATCAAATGAGCACACTTACGGGACTTTGTGGCATAACCTAAATTGACAATATCCTTTATTCACCTAATTTACATTTTAGGGCACTCTGGAGGGGTATTGACCAGTGGAGGACTGAGCCATTTACCAAATAGGAGAGGAGTTCACCTCTGGTTGGAAAATACTACGAAAAGACCAAAAGGATGACCTGTGTCTGATATATTTAATTTATCTGTGTCCCAGACCTCCATCTCTTAATAAAATTATTCATATAATGTTAATGAGTCATGCTGTTGCACTGGCTGACATGTTCCTTTATAAAAATTAACAGCAAATCACATGTTTCATGTCTTAATTCTGTAATTACTCACTAACCAACTCTCTCCTAAGGCAAAAAAACAACGGTATTAGACATCTCTGCATTATATGTGCATGGAATTCACAGAATAGTTCATTTTATTGTCTATTTCCAAGTAAAATTACTGTTAGGCAGCTAAACCATGCATCTTCCTGCAATGGACATTATTATTGTATGGATGTAAATGGTGAATGGCAGAATCCAGTACAGGGTTAATTCTTAGGGATGCTGGAGTGTGCTACCACACAACATGTATATTGATCTGTGAGTAAAAATAGTGTCCAGTGAATGAATACTTCCACACTTCACTTTGAGTTACATTTGCTGATAAAGCGTCCAGCTGTTTTAAGAAATTACTAGGCGCTTTTAAAAAAAAAAAAAAAAAAGAAACTGTCTATCTTAGATTTGATATGCAGGAGGTTGAGAAACAGAGCAATGCTTCAAAATACATAAACATACCAGACCTAAACATAAAACTAGTTAAATTAAAAGTTAGTGTCTATCTGAACTGACTGTTCACAACACACACAGACCAGGTCCTGGCACAGTGTCACTAGGAGTCTGCCAATACACTTACAACCTTGGCAGATATCCAGTCTGTGTTGGGTAATGTTGTTTTCTTCTGCCTTGAAACAATTCTGGCAGCCATGAGATACAGCTGGTTGGTAAACATCAGAATCTATTTACTCACTGAATCTGACTGAAAAAGTTGTTTTTTTTTTTAATTATTTTGCAGTGAAAACTAATTTCAAGGCAACTGTTTCCCCTTCTCTCTTTTCTTTTTCTGATGACAGTTGTAATTTTCATTAAGGAGGATTAAACTCAAGCAAACCGCAGAGTAACCGTTCATCTTTTTTTTTTTTTTTTTTTTTTTGTCTTTAAGTGGTCTTTCAGTACAAGGCCAGTCAGTGGCGGTGACATATGAGTGCTGACAGAATCGGTGGTCACATCCATTCTGTTTTCTCTGAAAGGAAAACTCTGCTCCATCTGCATCCGGATTGTGGGTGCAGGTGGATAATTTGTCTGTAAATGTTAGTCACTTGGCTGCAAACCTTCAGAACCTTCTGCCAGGTGTCAGTATAGAGGATTTGGCTGAGTTATAACCCACATATGTATGTCGCTCTGCCACAAGAGTGGACACCATCTGCAGAGTGACAGCTGTCTTTCTGTGTCAGCGTGCCTGTGTGTTCAGTGATGAGATTATCAGAGTGATTATTTCTGGAAGAGTTTGGATTTTCTGAGGCTTGAGGATGGTATTTTAATTTCTGATGGACTTATGACAAGCATTTGTATTCTCGGGAGGAATTCTGCTTGTATTGTGTTTTTAATAACTGGATGGGTGATAAATTTCATTGAGACTCCTACACAAAGTTTTCACTCCTCTCATGAAGTCATTACCATCACCTCCGGTGAAAAGAAGCTCAGTGTTTTCACTCTGTCTTTTTCAGTTTAATATATGTTTATGTTTATGTAAACACACACACACATCGGTACATATATGTCAACATATGTCATATATATATATATATGACATATGTTGACATCAGTTTTTTGATAATGTTTAATGTAAACTATTGTGCTGTTAGATATACAGATTATAGTGCAGCCTATCTTAATTCAAAATACAGTGTAAATATACATTAATATATTATTCAGTATATATTAATCTAACTCACTGTAACTTTGCTAAGTAGTTTAAATTCAACCCCCAGTGGCTACAATAAGAACATTTATAATTATTCAAATGTTTTAAAAAAATTCAATAATATAATTTAGTGGCAGGACATTTTCTGCATATTGAATATTCTGCTTTTACTTTTGACACATTAAATACATTTTGCTAGAATACTTTTTAAATTCAACAGAATGTGAATGCAGCAGTTTATCTGATTTGTATAAATCATTCATCTTGAACTGATGGTTACTGTTTGTATATGTTTAGGATTTCACAGGGCGTAGAAATACTGTCATTATGTGATTATGATACAATCACTAGCTGCCTTTTTGACCAAATAACACCTAAACTATATGCAAACGACATGGCTTTGCAGCGCCTCAACAGGAGATTACCGTGGTGACTCATGCATGAATCATGCAAACTAATGCACATATAAAATGAACAAGCTCTTTGTGGATCTCACAAACACTCAGGAGGGACGTGAGGTGACCTTGACAACATTATTAGAAGAAAGCTAAGGAAGGCAGTGAACACGGGGTCATCTGCAAACTAGCTGATAGGCTGTGGTTCAACCCTCACGTCCTTTTCGCACAGCACATAATGGATGTACATAAAAAAAATACGTTAGATCAGTGAACATCTGAGCAAAACCAGTTGAGAGCAGAAGCAATTCAGGTAATGGAGGGCACCCATTCTTAACCTCAGCTCTCCATTACACATCCACTCAGTGTGCTATTTCAGCAGCAGCATGTATGGGGACAAACATGGACACACGAAAACAGAACTTGGAACGGATATGTAAGGACTAACGAGTGGATAATGGTGGAGTGTTGATGGGCTGGGTCCATTATGTCTTCCATCATCTGTTATTGGGTGTTTGAGTAACTGGTGCAAAAATAGTAGGGATTTTTATTTTGGACCAGGGCCTTGTACTCTAGGTCATGGTACTGTCTGGCAGACAGGTCTTAATCTTTTTTTTTTTTTTTTTTTTTTACCATGTTTCATTCAGAAAGTGGGTTAAATTTGAAACTCATATAAAAACCTGAGAGATTCAGAACTGAATATTTTTATGGTGTGCACGGAAATATCACTCTACTTGTTATAAAGGACCATACCAGTACATTTTTTTGCTAATATCCCACAAATGACTGATACTTTATGGTACAGCGCATCCCATAGAGTTAGACCTAGACACCCTGCAAACACAGTTGATTCTCACTTAGAAATCAATAACAAGAAATATTTTATTCATTAGTTAAGAGTTTGACACGCAAAAACTCATTGGGAAACATTGGGACTGTGTGGTTTAGTCAGATTTGACTGATTCTAATGTTGCCAAGTGCTGATTGCTCCACTGACCCACCTACTTCAAACAAGAGAGAAAATCATCTTTACCTTCTGTGAGTAAATCGTCGTCATGTGGGACCTTGTTGCTTATAGCAAGAAACAGATTTTTAAAAACACATGAAGTTTAATGATAAATCATGATGAAAGTGTAAAGACTGACCTTTAACTGTACCTGCCTGAAGTTCTTTTAGATGTTTCACTTCTCATTTGAAAATACCTTTTTCAGTTCTGACTCACTAGTAGTGAGTTCCAGGTATTTATCTACTAGTGAAACTGAAAACCCTCAGAAGGTCGTTGGGGTCACACAGTTCACTGACCTCCCCAGGCATCACAAGTCATTAAGGTCCCCGGGGGCAAAGAGTCAAACTGTGTCTGGACCCAGAGGGTTGTTAGGGTGTTGAGTGAGTCATTGGCCCTTCATGTCATCATAGGAATTGTCACGCAAGTCCAGGTATGGATTGGGGTTAAACTGTCAAGGAAGTGAACCTAGGTTTTTTTAGTGACAAATGGCTTCTTTCACTCCTCTTTCAAACCACTGATCTTCTCTGGCTAAGATATGTACATTAAAGTTCTGAAAAGTCCTTTGTTCTTGAGATGTATAGTTGGTGGACTGCATGGTCATGGCCGAGGAACTGGTTCTTTGTACAAGTCTGTGTATTCTTCACTGCATTGGACTGTATTTGCTACCTATGGATTACCATAACGTGGACAGAGATGTGACATAATGACTGACAACTTAGTTTAATTATTCGATATGTGTGTTACACCTAAGTTTGCAGAACCTTTTTTCTCTATACGTCAAAGGAATAAAATCATAAAAAATCATCCTACAATTTTAGGGAAATGTTAAGCAACTGTGTTAAATATATTCAATATTTATAAATAGCAGAGAATATGCTAAAAAATATGAATCAACAATTATTTTTAGTTTCATAGATATAGAACAACAAATATAAAAATTTTCATCATCTGTCTGTATGTTGTGTCAATAAAACTGGAGTGGAATTAATATTTTTATATTGTAAAAAAAAAATCACCACAACTGTGACTTTATTTTAGTTCACTGAGTTAGAGTTTGACATTTAAATAAGCCTCTTATTCAACGACAGTGACAGCTTTACTTTAGGCTATTGAAATGTCAGAAATTGTAAATTAACGAGTTATTGCACAGCAAACTTTTCACTGGCTGGACTGAAGTGTGTAAACAGCGTGATAAATGTACACACACAGCCACCGTATCACGGGTGTGTTGCTAATCCCCCGTAAAGAACTGAAACAGAATCCTCCCACATGAACAAGTGAGAACAATCATGCTCAAATACAGTCTCTCTCAATGCAAATATAAGAACAAACCCAGTATCCACACACACACAGACACACATATGTATTCATGCAGACTGGGAGTCACACTGTGGGTCGTACTTTGTTATGCAACATGGACATAATGAATGATGGGACATGGATGACGGACATCGAGCCGGATCTTTTGTCACCACTGTGTGATACCACTGTTCTCTGAGTACAGGTGCATAAATCAACAGAAACTGCACACTATGTGAACCAGAGACCGCACAGAGTAGTGGTGAGCTGCAGGCCATAACACCTAGTATAACAAACATCTGAACAGTTTGTTCATTTATCTAAGAGGAGGGTCTGAGGGACAGTCATCAGCGTGACATTAAACAATGAGCTGAGTCTGCCCTGCCCTTGTTATTGTAGATGCTGCCTCTGCAGACAGCTAACTGTGAGAAATGAAACAATATGAGAGGAGCATAATGTTATTTTTATTCTAGCTTTTACAAGTAACCAGCACTTTATAAATTACAGCCTCTCATTACCATGTTAAACATTATTACCTTCCTGATGACTCAACCTGCCCAAAACGTTGATATAACCTGCTAATGGCTTATCAAGAGTGAGTTTAGTTCAAATGACTCTGGGTATAATGTTGCTGAGTGACTTTTTAAAATGGGGACTAGAAGTGAAAAAGAAAAAGAAAAAAAAAAAACAGAGTGTTTGATGTTTAAATACCAGTGTGGGTTCTCAACAAGTGAAAAATCGGTTCAGTTCCTAATATTCAGGTTGTTGGAGATGAAAGGCTGTGAAGCATTACACCGCATGTGGGGCTTTGTATTAGTGATAGAAGTGTGGTGGGTGTTTTTCATTTCCATGGCTATTATGCCCCCTTACACGTGCACACACACACACACACACACACACACACACACACACACACACAAGTAATTAGAGAATTAGTGCAGACCTCTCCTGACCTGCAGTGTGCCTCAGTAATTACACATTCGCTTCTCTTTTTGTGCCTATAGCTGATGATGACACAGTCTGTTCAGACTCCACCACACAATTCAATTACTATTCATTCTGGGGCCTTGTGATGGTGTTGGCAGGCCTGTTTGTCAAAGAAGACAGGTCAGGGCCAAGGGCCCATAAAGTGGTGAAAGCAAAATCTGACTGTAAATGATGATCAGCGACCTCAGATCACTTTTTAGTCAATGTGACCTGTCTCCTCAGAGTGAATCACAAATGTGTGTTTGAAATTCTTTATCTGGGGAAAATGGCAGTTTTTTGTTGTTGGTGGTAACTACTACTTCTACACATTTCAAAACAGAAATTCCATTCAAACTTCAAAACGTTCTGCTCAATTAGGACATTATTTGATGCATTTGCTTTTTTGATTAATGTAATACTTTGCAAAGCCATTTCATAATTTGAAATATTGAGCTTTTCATGATTTTTTTTTTTTGTACAAATCCTCAAAGTCTTTTTCCTCTTTGAAGTGTAACAACTTCAGTTTACTTTCATCTGTAGACTGACTTTAAACTTTAAACAGTTCACAGTTTTCAGCCACTCGTTTAGGTTTTTTGATACACAATATTTTTTAATTATCACAGTTTAAGTTGTATTTGTTTTTTTCACTGTTTCTGAATTCATAATGGGTATTGTGGCGGTGGGTGGACCAAGTGGAACAGAGCAGACTAAGTCAGGAGTTGCAGTGTCACAAACTCAAAGAGAGACAAAGAGAGAGAGAGAGAGAGAGGCCAACGTTAGCAGGCTCATGCACGGACCTCGAGATTGGGCTTGGCCACACATTGTGTCTTCTAGTAGCAATTCCTCCAAACATCCTTTCCAACAATCTTAACACAAGACTGGCTTAGCATATGTCTGGTCTTTCCTCTTACAGGTTTCCAGCCAGTCTGTCTTGGGTGTGCTGGGTTTAAAAAAGGCTGCTAATTGCCTGGGTGATCTGGAGCACCTGCAAGAGACAGCTGGAGGCACCTGGGAAAAGCAGGATTTTCTATTACCTTGTTCTGGGCATATTGTCCATCCAGCACCATGGACAAGTAATGTGTTTAGTAATGTGGGACACTGCTTACAGGCTAGACTTCCACAGTATGTATGGGAGCAGGTTAGAGTGTCACATAACTTGTGATGTTACCCACTCTGACTCTTAACTCACTGTTTTTCTTCTCTACATTTTTTTGTACCTTAGCTCGGCGAAGACAACTGACATACTAGCTTGTAGCTGCCACATCTTTCATTTTTGTGTAAACAATTTCTGCATGAAATTGTAGAAAAAAATGTGCCTTTTCATACAATGTGATAACTTTGTATCAATCAATGGGATTCATAGTTTTTGAACTGAGCAACAAAAAATGCCCTCAACTGCCTCTTAGGCTCCAATGTTAACTGACCTCTCGCACTCTTAAGCAAATGCATAAAAGTGGACACATTTCAGTCACTTTTCATTTTATTTACATAAACAGATCATCCACAACGTCTACCAACACTCTATATAAAAACATTTCTGCAATATTGAATCATCATTTCTGCTTTAAGATTAAGATGTTTGGTGGTGCTCTCTCTCTCTGTATTATCACTGCGTCTAACAATGAGTCAACATTTTCAGGCTTTTTTTTCAGTTCTGAAATAAAGCCTTTTGTGGGTAGCCCCGACTAAAACTGCAGTGCTTACATGACGACTCACAGAGCTGGGGGTGTAACTGCAGTGTTTAAACCTGTGTCCATTTGGTCCCTGAAAAAAAAATTGAAAAGTGACAAAATAGACAATTCAACAACCTTTTTTTCCCCACAATGAATACATGTCATTAAATGACCAAATGTCTTTATAATATTGTTGAAGAAAAAAGAGGAAACCAAATTTTGTTATGATATATTACCATGTCCTCTTATCTATATGAAGAGTTGGCATAGCTTCTCTAGATCACATCTATGTTGGGAGACAGACTCCAAAAACAGGTATGTGATGTGATTAACACCCACTGTCACACGTTTTGCTTGTGGCTCAGTTCAGTTGTGCATATTGCTAAAAGCTGTTATTAATCCTGTTAAACTTTTTGCTAAAAGTCACCCTCTGTGAGAAAGAAGCATGTTCAGATGGAGAACCCATGTGGTGGAGATTTTGTTGGATAATTATTGAAGGGTACAATATGTTTTCTCTGAGGACCTGTCTTGATATTTTGTACCCTTGTCAGCTAGTATGAGCAGTGCCAATTAACTGTGACATACATAAAAGTAATAATAATAAAAATAAAAAGTAAGAGCATGGTTTTCTCTACTCTCCAGTCTTCATTAATGTCCTTCACACCTTATCGTCACATCACTGCAGATGTGTATGACCAAAACATCATGTATCTGCCTCATTAATTGTTCATGTGGCTTGAAAACAGACAGACGCAAATAATGAATAATGATTATTTTCTACCTGAGTGTATCAGGTTCGTATGTATACCCTGGATTTGGCACGTGTATGTACATAAATATATTCATGGCCATATGTTGTGCTAATTCTGTATGTTTGAGTCAGTTTTAACAAGTATATATCACAGAACAAGCCACTCAGAAAAGTCTCAAAGTCTATAATGATGTAAATAACAGCGTTTAGTGGGAAAGCAGTTGTTTACATACCATGATAATTTATTACAGTCATTACTCCACCTGTTTAATGGTAAATCAGATTCTTTTGTATCAATAAGTGCAATAAACACACAGAAATTAATCTGTTTGAAAAATTGAATAATCACCAGGACATTACCACATCGGCATAAAATCAACCAAAAGCGAGTCTCCCAAATGTGCAAATTATTATGCAACGTCTTTCTTCTTCAGCTAAATTATTTTATGATTTCCCCCGCAAAGTGTCTTGTGTTTGTGCTTTCCATAACAAGAAAACTGTTCTGAGCACATATTGAATTTTACAAATAGAATGTTTTTTACTTATTGCATGCACTAATCATTCGTGCATATTTCCTTTTACAAAGCTAAGAACTTGTTTTTTTTTTTAATTTGTGTTGGTGAAAGTAACATAAATCTAAAGTGTCACGAGATGATTAGCTGCAAAAGAAATCATTAAAAGACATACTCTCTGTGTCACCATATCTTTCAAACTGCTAATCTTTGTTTCTGGTGAATTAATCAATACTTCTAAAACTTATCAATATAAAACAAGTAAAATTAATCAGTGGCTAAAATGACCACAGACTTACGCAAAGAGTGACAAGGTGTCACAGGTTGTCTGTTTTAAGAGCTCAGAAGCCAAAAATAGCCAAAAAATCTTTTATATGTGTGCATATTGATGTGAGTTGATTATAGTTATTATTCCACAAATAAAGACAGCTTATTTTGCTCCTTTTCTCTCTAACAGATTCATTTGTTCTGAGAAACAGAAAGAAAACGTGAATGACAAAGAATGAGAAAGAGAGTAAGAGATTGAGAGCCGTGATGGGGAGGACCGGCCTCTCTCATCAGTGTAAAGAGGATAATTGGTGGCTGACCCTCTGACGTCCATCATCCTCTGCTGAATAGCGTGGTCACAGTGACTCACACTGTTCAGGTGCACAGCTGCATCATGTACACACATAGGCTTCGATGTGCACTGTAGTTCACACTTGAAAATCAAACAGTAACACACTTGAATTCTCATACACACATCAAAACCTGTAACCTTTCACACAGCCTTATTTGTGTGGGACCCACTCACTAATGTGTGTAATTAGAGCTCCTTGATCAGGATGAATGAATACTCAATAAGTACACTAAGTAGTAATAAGAGAGATTTTCAAGCTGTTGGATCTGTGTGTATAGTGGGTCAATGAGTGGGTTCATGCATCCATTTATACATGCAGTTTTGCTTCCTGCTGCAAGCTGAACTGAGCAGAAACTTAAGTAAAGTACATGTGAGACTTCTGTAAAACTTAGGGGGAAATCTAAATTAATACTGGGTGTTCATAGGTGATGGGGTAGGTGATGTCTGTAGTGACTGACTATACCATCAGCCACAACATTAAACCAGTTACCCGTTTTAATGTTGTGGCTGACTGACCAAGTATATATCACTAACATTAAGTATGACTCTTATAGCTATAGCATCGTATGGAGAAAAAAAAAATCTCCTCAACCATCCATTCGGAAAACTCCTCTTAGCGAGTGTATGTGAGATGTAGATGAGACGCATATTTTGTACCTGGAGGGAAAGGAGAGATCAGAAGTGAGAGAAGCCCCAGTGACTTCATATGAGTTGAGTTTGGAAATGGGAATAGAAAAATAAAGGCTAGTTCCACTGGATCCATTGTCTGCCAGAGGTTTGGGTATCACAAAGAAGATGTCAAACTAGATTTATGGAAGATGATGAACAACTCCCTTTGTTATTTACAATCACACCAGTATGGTGACTGTATTAGACCCTGCAACATATATCTGTATTAAAGCATTCCTGTTTACTTGGATCAAATGTTTCTATTTACCATTGCCATTTTTAAATCTTGCAAAAAGAAGTAAATTACAAATAAGTTAAATTTAACAAAATCTTCTTTCTTTCTTTTAAGCTAAGAAACTGTATAGACAGGCTTTTAACAGCTGTGAAATTAAAACAAATAATAGCATGCAGGAATAGAAAATGTAATGTAGTTTGTATACACTGTAAAAACATAAATGTTAAAAATAAAAACAGTAATATTTCAGCACTTGTGCTGCCAGAAAAACTGGAGTAAGTAAAAACTTGAAGTATGAAAATGCCATTTTTGGTTTTTAATGTTAAATCAAATATTTTTACATCAATAAAAGCATTGAAATTACTTTTAAATATGGTCAGACACTGTTATAATACAAATAATCAGATGTAAAACTGGAGAAAAGTCCTTTTTTTAGTTGGGTTTTATTATAGTAGTAGCATATATTAGTAGTAGTATAGTAGTTTTATATTTCTAAAAATGTACATTTTAAAAATATAAATGTACATGAACATTTCATCCATATCTAGTGTGATGCAATGATGCATAACCCATTTTGTCATGTAAAAAAGGGTCAAAGTACTGGTATAAAACCCTTAAGTGTTAATTTTCAATCGTCTCAAGTGTAATACAAGTTTTTATGTGTAACTTGGCATAAAAATTACATGAAAGTCAACCTCAACATCTTGCATAAATGTCTTCTAAGACTCCAAGAAACCGCTGCCATAATGTGGCTAAACTGCTTTGTTCACAATATTCTTCTCAAGCTTCAGGAAGACCTAATAGTTCTGAAGATGTGGATGGTGTTCCTATGAGGCATATAAGGCCAATACCTAGATGTCTTCAGGAGCAACAGATGCCTTCTGGAAAACAGATACTTCAAATTATTCTTCTCCAGGAACTTTGGTTGTTAAATGTCTGCTTGGAAGTTCTGATTAGACAACTTTGGTCTTCAGGGAGATGAGTGAATTTTAAAGTCCAGCTTTAAGATGAAAGACATGAGTACTGTAAGAGAGGAACTTCATGTGTCTTGAGCGGTTAGAGAGGCAGCTATTTAGAAGATTTTCATGAGGTTCAACACGTTTGAAGTCCATATTTAAAAACTAAGAGAGAGGCTTCAAATGTATCTGCTCAAATAGCTCAGATGATTAAATGAGGACTTGAAAGTACACATTGGTTAAGTTCTTTTTAGACAGAATCAGTTTTAGCATGATCCCTAATGGGAACACTCAAAGGCACAAGGAAACAAATGTTAAAATTCTGACCAGATGGGTGGTGGGTAATCTACCTTGTGGTTCTGAAGTGCATGTTTCAGCTCTGACTCTTAAGGACTCTAAGGATGGATAGTCATTTATCTCCTTTCCTGTAGCTCAGAAAGTTAAGAGACTGTTTGAAGATCTGAAGATATGGGGTCAATTCTTCTGACAGAAGTGAGTTTTAAAATCCAAAAGCAAGATGAATCCTTCAAGAAGCAGCACCTAAACATCTCTCAAATAGTTAAGACTCTTGAGAGACTTTTTGTTGGTTCTGAGACTGAATGTGTTGGTGTTGGTAGCGCGAAGGGTGAGAGGGTTGTCTTCGATTCTGAGGAGCTTGATTCAATTGTAGCAAGTTTGAAGTTCAGTATAGTATGTGAAGACTCAAAGACTCCACAAAAACAGCTACCTCAGCTCAGGTGGATAGAGAATAGCTTTGAGGATGTGAGAAAATTAGTTACATTTTTATGATGCCGGGCAACTTTTGAAGTCTGAGGCCCAAAGCGGAGATTGAAAAGTGCGCAGAGACAAGATCCCAGTGTGAAGGGGACTTGGTTTCTTTGTTACATGGTCATATATCAAGCTACACTGGTGAAGGCCAGTTTGAATCCAACCCATTGCCATTACCTGTAGCAGCACGTTCACCAGATCTGGGCTGAGGCTATCAGAGGTCTCCTCCTGGCCCCTGTGATGTTTGGAAACAGTCAGTTATGAGGCAGAATGTGGTGCCTGGCTAAAATGATGTTAGTCATGTTGATCACAGATTGTCATGTTACTTCCTGAAATAAACATCACTTGCTCCACTGATCCAATTCCTTGAAGGTTCACAAATCCATAAAAAAACTGATGATCTGAACTGATGGCAGATGAAACTCATGACCAGTCACGTGTAATGTGTCTGATGCTTTCTCATATACCAGCAGCAAATGTGTATGTTAAGTTGTGACTGTAATCAGATGACATGGCTGTTTTCAATAACATGTCAAACAACCGATGAACTAAACATTTCTCAGTTCACTAATGCTCATTATAGATATTATACACCTCCATAATTACACAATATATCTGTTCATTAACAAACAAATACGTTTAAAATTATAATTACAGAACTTAAACTTCTTTTACTGTTTGTTTTCACTGATTAAATCTGTTAAATTTGTATTTACAGTGTTAAACTTGAGTTCAACAGAATCATCTATTACATAAACAATATATATTTGTGAAGTTTTGATAAATTTGCAAATGTTTTAAATGTCAGTATTTTTATCTATAAAAAACTGAATAATGATATGTTGATTTACAGTTACAGTTTTTTTTTCTGTTGTTTTACATTGCACATATTAATTCACAGTCTATTTTTATTTTCTTTTTTACAGGGTAGAGCTGAAGCTCAACAACAAAAATCCTGACAAAAACAACTCACGGAAAAAAAAGAAGTGCATTCAACGAGAAACCCTGAGAAAGACATTTAAAAACAATCACTTTGACAAACCATCCTGCAGAACAATAACAGTCACATCACAGTAGGTGCTTTTGCGTGTGTGTGTTTTGAAACGATGTCAACATTAAAATGTGAAATCAGTGGAAGAGACAAACAACAAGAAGCAGCTGCAATAATCACGTATTCAATTCTTCATAAAGAAAGACCCATAATTTCATTTTTGGGGTCATAGCAACAGTCCGGACCTTTGCCTCTGTGGGGAATCAGACACCAAACCACAATCTTTTTTCATTTGACTTTTTCCCCCCTTTTTTTAATGACCAGTCATCACAAAGATAATGCATAAAAAGTGCACTTTAAACTATATTGTTTTGAAATGATTGTGTTTGTCTTTCTTGTTGAATGCACAAGTTAACTAGTTTGAATTTTGTTCTGTTTTGCGAACAAGTTTAAAATAGAAAGAAAAAAATAGAAACCAATAATGAACATAAACATAATGTAATGAAGTGTGATTGAAAAGTTAAATGAAGCATTTATGTACAGCTTTGCAGAAGAATTCAAACCATCAAGTTATGAATATAATGTGTTTTTTTTTTTTTTTTTTATTAATTTAGCCTCAGAATATTGCAGTATTATTTGTAAACCATTCTGCTCAATCCTTTGTCAGGTACTAAAATATTTAGTATTTATAATCAGTTGTTTGAAACAGCCGATGGCATGAGACACATTTATGTTCAAAATGAAATACAACTGTCACAGTGCAACATGCAGGAACAGGAATTTTCCTCCCAATGTGATTGGTCAAACGAGGACATGGTACTAAATCAGGAGAAAATTTCTGTGTGGACACTTTGGGTGTTGGCATCCAACTGCAAAAGTGTCTCGGTGTGCTGACAATTTCACACCAGCGTTTCAGAATCATTCGTCAAGCGCTGAAGTCAGAAGAGGACAGGTTTCTGTGATGGCACGGCCAAATATTCTCAAATGGAAAAACTTATGCCATCACCACCATCAGTCCACCCACATAAATAAAGTTTAATAGAACCAACTCAGCTTATTCCTCTTAGTTTTGACGTTTTTTCTTTTAACAGAGATGGTGTGACCACCTCAAATCAAGGAAAACTACTGATTGCGCAATATGTCTCTAAAATCCAGTCCATATTCATTTTCCGTACAGACATTTCTGATGAAGTGTCGGTTGTGGATGAGAGAGCTTGTGATCACTGGAACTGCTGCATCATCCTGATTTGCATCAAATGTTTTTGGAGTCAATGCGCAATGATTTAAAGCTAGAAATGCAACATTTTGTATTTTTTAACACTCTTCAGGAAGCATCAACACTCTGCACTGTGTCTTGCAAGTCATGTTCTCATGGAGAACATGAAGGTTCATTAGCAGCAATGGTCAAAAGTCCAACACAAAATCACTCCTGTACAGCACATATACATGTTAAGATGCATAATTAACTCTAGATAGATTTGTTGCTATTTCTATTCGTTGTTGCGTGCAGTTGTAAAATGAGCTTTATGGGCCTATGCATACGACACTACTGAGAATTTCAAAGCGACGGGGTTTGAAATTGCCTCGACTTTCCGCTGACTTTGACTGGCATTGACTGGCATTCAGGCACAAAATTAACAAATCTGCATACAGCATCTTCTGCCTTAACATTTAGGCTCGATTCAATCTGGTGAAATTGGAAGGAAGAACTGACATGAAGAATGTCATTTTCTTATCACAGCAGGGACTTCTCACCCACGTCTCTACCTGCGCAGGCATACGCCAAATTCCCAGCATGCTCACATAACCATTATACTGATAATTGGACACACTACTAGTCAGGCTATTATTGCCGTTAATACCTTCAGAGCAGACTCTCATCTCTTTAATCATGGAGACAAATGAGTAGCTTTTGACAGTGGGGTTAGGTATCCACCTTCAAACACCTTAATGTTCATCGTTAGAGGATGATTCATAAATCCCTAAAGGAGACGCAAGTTTGAAGCACCTCTAATCATAAGGAGAGATGCTCTTATTATTAATCTTCAGTGGGTTAATCAGCCGTTCCTGTAAGAAGACACAGAAGAGTGATTTCATCAATCAAGAAGTTTTCAAATTGATTCAAAGGAAATGGTTCTTCCGTTTTACATGTCAGACATCATGTGTCAATTTATTATACTATACTCTACTATTTACTATACTACTATACTCACTATAACTCAGATATATTTCCAGGTGTTTGTTTATGTATTTGGCACTAAATATAATATCTATGAGCTGTGATCATAAATAATTATATCTGATGACACATCTGAACAAAGGACTTAGGATGATGTGTTGAGATTGAAGATTGACTCTTGACCCCTGAAGTGGTGGTTGAAACTGTTGAAAGGTTCGTAAGTTTTCGGCTCCATCTCATGGTCGTTATCAGCAGAGATTTTTTTTTTTTGTTGTTATGGAAGATGAGGGAATATTTATAAATAAATGATTAAGTAATTAGTTAATGTTAATATAGGAAATACTACATGTATATACTATACTATAAGGTTATTTACTTATTTCTATTTTTTTGCTTTTTAGAATTACATTAATTTCACATGAATTTAAAATCAATTTAAAAATGCACTTGTGTGTCAAGTGTCACCATGTAGTGTACTCATCTTTTCACCTAATTGTTTTCTGTAAAACCTTTAGATTTATGCACATTAAAGGACACATTAAATTCATAAAAAATGCAAAAGGCAGCTGGGATAAGAGCAGCACTGCCTCCATCTGCTGTAGCAAAGTAAGTATCGCAGTTTACTACAGGAGGATTTGAACCGACCCAAACCAACCATTGAAATTACACATCAGCTCTCATGAATACGTTCATTTCAAAGAGAGATGTTCACCTTTTGAACACTTGTGATTAATAATTTTGATTTTTGGCTTTTATCAGTTGTGATACTTCATAACTGCCCCCGACTACTGTAGAAAATAGATGAACAGAGGTAATTTTTGGACTTTGAATCAAACAAAGTTCTCTGAAGGGAAATAAAGAATATGGTCAACACAATAATGACCATGTTTAATTCAAAATAATATTTTCACAAAACTTCTAATGGGTCATTTGTAGTTTGATTATAGAGAAATGAACTTGACTGATTCATTTGCCTCAGGCATACTTCATGTCTCAGTACAAAGAACACGTTTGCTGAGAATTTCACGTGTACCTTTAAATCAAGTCAAGTTTAATTTTTATGTGTATAGCACATTTGAAACAGAGTTGACACAAAATGCTTCCCAACTGATACGTTTTAGTCAGGAGACATGAATGAGGTACTGTTCTGCAACTTTATCCATTCATCCAAGCATCCAAGTCTTCAAAAAGTAGAGTATTAGTTTCAGTTCATTTTCAGTTAATTTTATTGAAGAGAACAACAAAGATAACATACAAAGCAGGGTTGAAGGAACATTAGGTGTTGTTATTAAATTTCCCTCACATAGTTCTTACCTCTGGTTTCTCAATGATAATCTGGATTTGATCTCTTATCATTTCATTATTTACTTTAACTTGCGATACCAAACACTGAACTGTGCTAGTTTTGCCTCATAGTGACAAAACTGAGTATAAACGGCATCTGTGACTTGTTCAACAGGTGCTGTGACAGGTTAAAATCCAAATAGTCAGAAATTATTTTAATCTGAGTGAAATGTCACAAAGATTACTGGATCACTTTGGTTAAATTTAGGTCTGTTTCCCCGGCAGGGGCTCCAGATGTTTAATCCATGTTCTTGGCCTTCACAGCCAGAGACTGCAAGGCAGTGAAGAAGTTATGAGGTTTTTCTGTCTCCTCCAGTTGAGATTTTGCACAAAAGAAAGGTGGGATGTACTCCATGGGGTTTGTATTTCCCAAGACCCAGTTGAATGTGCTAAAATATAGGATGTAAAGGATATAAAAGGAAAAGGTTACTTTTTGAGGCTTGAACCTTCAGAACTTTTTACAAAAACTAGAACTATTTTAAGCTCTAGTGAAAATACAAGTCAGATATTTCCATTTGGTTGAATAAAATAGATAACTGTGAAAAAATAAAAATAGAGATATGTGAAACACTATGAGTATACTTCATTAAGTGTATACCTTCAGTACAGAGCCAGAACAGAGTTCTCTGTGCAATATACTTATCTTAAACAATATAGAATCTTAAAATCTTAAACTTCCTATCTTTACAAAAAGTACTTTATAAATACATTGATTTCTATCTTGTTGCATTTTGTACAATTATATTAGAATAGTCTATATGATACACAAACTCAGATGATTTATCAAAACTTCCTACTATGTGTTAATCTAAAGACTGGTGTTGTTTTAAATGGTGTTGCTGATTGTTTAGTTGTTCCCATGTCTTGTGCTTTATGTCAGTCCAGGTTCTCACCTGATCGTGTTCCACCCACTTTCTGGAGTGAAGGAGGTGTAGGTCAATGGGATGCAGCCGATCTCAGTGAAGACAGTCGTGTGCATGCCTGAAGACAGAGAAGTGACCACGAGTTAAAATAAACAGCTTGACTGCGCCGCATCAGACAGTCACAACCCAACCAAATGATTCTGTCTCATTGTTCTCTCTTACCGTTGTTTGGCAGCTTTCCTTGCCAAGTGTTGACGAGAACACCCATTCCCCAGGAGGAGGAAGAGCCCAGGAATGCTTGACCCACCAGTTTAGCATCTTTGGGCACATGCATAGGAATGAAGGAGGTATCGAGTGGCTTCTTCTTGCAAGACATTCTTCTCCAGTCAATCTCATAATAGACTTTCTGAAAGGACAAAAAAAAAAAAGAAAGTGACTGCTCTTCTGTTATTTCTCACATCAAAACATCTTTTGCTGAGCTCTGAACCAAACTTGCTGGAAGTATCTGTTCATTGTTAAGGGGATTTTCATTCATTTGTTATTTATTTTCAATTTTAAGGAACTGTTTTTATGTGTTCAGAATTCACAGGAAAAATGACCAGCAGGTGGCAGTATTAATGTGAGGCAGCATGCGTGGAGGGAAAATAGTATTAACGCAGAATTATTATCAATATTACTTTTAATACTGTAGACGTAAACCCGATATCCCGAAAATAAGTTTTAAGTCAGTGGCATCGTGTTTTAATTGTTTCTTTGATAAGTTGTCATGTTAGCACGTTAGCTAGCCAGCACTGGGTTCAGATCTGAAGCTCATAGTAGTTATAGCAGCAACTGTGACTCTATGTGTTTGGTGTTTCAGTGCAGAAATATAGTGATAACTAAATTGCATGTTTAAAACAAGTGGTTGATTTATCAAGGTGGAAAATTATCGACAACAATTAACAATACTGATGATTGAAAAATGTCTTCAGTAATTTGGTTTAATATGGTAATTGTTGTTAAGTGAGTATTACTGGGTGTTGATTTGCAATTTGAATAACAGACTACATATTGAACTTTTTTTTAGCACCAGATTGGCATCAGTCTGTGCACATGTATATTCTGCTTTTTTTAGGTTGTGTAAATATGTTACGAAGAAGACCATTAAGAGACATGGCATATGATGGAAGAAAATACTGACTTATTTAGGTCTATACATTTTTTTTTTTTGACTGAAGCTAAGAGCAGAGAAGAGAAGAGACCAAGGAATTTCTGACATTTCTGAAGAAAGAAAAATGGAAATGCTGGGAAATGTTTAAATACCTGGTTGAAAAGCATCAGCTGGTCAATAGTAAAGGTACCATTACCAGTTAACCCAAAGGTTTTAACCCGCACCCTCTGTCCGAAAGCATCGTAGCTTATTGCTCCTGTTGACATGAAGGTCCCATCAGAACCCATCTAAAAAAACAGGGACAAGTAATAGAAAGTGAAGAGAAAGACTTGACGGGTTCATGTAGGAGAGATTATAAGCGAGAATAGTTTATATCTCAGAGACTCACCACAGTGATGCCTCCACTCATCAGTGGTGGAGAAACTGTAAGAATAAGACATTTATCTGCTTTTGTGTTTGCTGGTAAATGTTCATAAATCGATCCAAAGTCTTGTTATATGGTTTAAATGAAGCATCAGTATTACACTGTCGTTAAACTGAATGAATGAATGTGGAGAATAGATTTTTCCTTTTAATTTTAACTCAACTCAATATAACCATACAAAATTCTTAATAATTCTTAAAACTTTCACTGTTTTTATTCTTTGTCAGTTCAGTAACAATTGTTTCACACACTGTACAGAACCATAAAACTATTTTTCTGAGGCCACCGGCCAGGGTTTTCACACTTACCACAGTGTTTTGGATCCTGGGCAACAGCGACAGCAGCCAGCAGCAGGCTGAAGCATGACAGCACACTGAAGTAGTTCATGATGGGATGTTTTAGGAGCCAAACGAGGAGATGCTCTGGTGTCACGGAACAACACACACCTCCATATATACCTGCTCACAGCTGGCTGCCCTCACTTCATGTGGTTCAACCCCCTTTGCTATTTTTCTGACACACACACACACACACACACACACACACACACACACACACACACACACACACACACACACACCCCATGCATGAAAACTAACCAAATAATTAACAGCCCTCCTTTGTAAAAGTTTCTGTGATATATTACAATTGATAAGGTTATGCAATGAATCACATGTCGTCAGATATTATGGCGCAATCATGGAGATATCAGGTTTGCCCTTTAGCCTGGGTTAATTTCTAGATGTTGAGCTTTATGATTATTTCCACATCAAATAAGGATTAGACTTCCAAACAGTCACTTGGTTTACTTTATGTACAGCAATGTTATATGTAATATGTAACTGTGTTAGTGTCACAGCCGGAGATTCAGGGTCTTGCTTAAAAGAAATAAAAACGAAGTAGTCCAGCACCTCGTGGTTTGGACTGCACATATAAATGTGTACAGAACAGTTGAGTAAACCCACCTGTTTTTTTTCTCAGCCTTCATGGCTGCCTTTATCCCAGAGGTCAGTGAATCTTACAGCGTAAATGTAAAATAAACCTTTTGGTTTATTAAATAGATTTGTTACATTCAGTCCACTGGTTAAAATCGACAATGTGCATGGGGCGTGTGAGGAAGTCACAAGGTACCCCGATCATGTGAAAGTTGTTAAATGCCATAAAATAAAAATGGAGATACAGTCAGGTGCTCCATCCTTATCTGAAAGTTCAGAAAGTCACTGAGATACAGTCAAAGTCATTGCAATGACACCAAGAATAATGTTAACACTGATGAGGGACAATAATCATCACTAGTTAAGTAGTTAAGAGTATTTGTTGAGATTTAAATAATGTCTATTATTTGTTGCTATTTACTTTCATGTTCACGTTAATATCTCGTTTAATGAGACAAACAGGCGACCTGTGACAGCTTGCTCCCTACTCTCTCTCTTTGAAAGAATCTCAGCAACTGCCTTGAAACATTTTATTAAGTTTCCTTTTTAAACACCTGATTAAAAACTAAATGGAGCCGATGTCCAGTAGCTGTTGAGAGGAAGCAACACATCTTCTGGATAAACTTTTAATACCATGATTGTTTTTGCCTTCTTGTTGGGAATGCATAAACAAATAAACTTGCGTGTGTATGTAGCAGTATGAGACTTCCTGTCACCACCTACAGCTGTGAATGGTGAAGTTTACATACAAGTGTAGTGTTGGTTTAAAAATGACCAAAATCT
This sequence comes from Polydactylus sextarius, assembly GCA_016801845.1. Lineage (NCBI taxonomy): Eukaryota > Metazoa > Chordata > Actinopteri > Polynemidae > Polydactylus > Polydactylus sextarius. The sequence continues at coordinate 9,902,475 of CM028907.1, read as the reverse complement.
CCACTGTGTCTTTCTATTTCTGTCAGAAAGGATATTTTCAGTATTAAGAAAAATCCTTCAGCCTAATGCTGATTCTTTCAGAGACAGATCGATTTTTATAAATTAGATTTTTCAGCTTAATGAAGACAACCCCTAGTAAAATCTAGATGTGTCACCCCCAAATTTAATGTTTTCTCATTAATGTCTTAGTCATGGATTATTTATGTGTTTATGTTTTGCTGTGAAATGATAATAATTTAAATAGAAGAAATTAAAGAAATGAATGAGCCGTCACAAACATAATGATCAGCAACAATATAACGACATGAAAATAAAACTAAAGTAATCAGGTAAACATGGGGTCTTAGAATAATTGTTGTTGGTCTTTGAGTTTTCTATCCTGAATACAGATGCTGACTTACAGTGTAATGATGGGATCGGTTTGTATCAGGACAACACCAATACAGCAATCCAAAAGTGTCTTAGGTAACAGGAAAAAGAGAGATGACCCTGCGTGAAACGAACGTTCACAGGTTAAATCTTTTCCATTCAGAGGAACAAACGCTGATAATGATCATAAAATTAGCTCAGAGTCAGGTGCTTGGTTTTTATCTGAAAACTGACAGCACTAAATCTGCAACACAAGCACATGATCTATATTAAATCCAACATCCGATGCTCTGAACGGGTTTAAACTGATGTGTTTATTATTGATCCTTCAGTCTGCACACTTTGTTTTTTTTTTTTTTTTTTTTTTTGCCAATTAAATACTAATTTCTGTTATGTGGCAGCACAGATAAAGCTGGTGAAAATCATTTATTTAAAAAAATAAAAAATAAAATTCAAACATCAATAGGGTTTATGGTTGTATCAGGCACCATCAGTCCATATAAATATAAATCTCTGTAACTCCTGTAGTGTGTGTGTGTGTGTGTGTGTGTGTGTGTAGTAGTGTGTACACTGTCTTATAACTGGACATGTTGCCGTGTTCAGTATTAACCACTGACGTCCAAACCCATGTTAACCAGTCATCAACATGTACACCCACGACCAGTTAAACTGACCGTGATTAAACCCAAATGAAATGTAGCTGTTTTAGTAAAGAGTTCTTTTCAACATCCACTGAGTTGCAGCAAAAGCGGTGGCTCACAAAAACCACACAGAGAATCAGATGGGTGTCATTGTTGGGAGGCAGAAGGACTGCAACAAAGACAATCATCATAAAAAGTGGTGAAAATGTGACAGTGACAGTCGCAAAGAACTGGATGTTCCTGTAAAAACTGACAAAAAGACAAGAAGGAAACAACTGCAATATTAAAGAAGAGCTATAAGAAATTGTGGCAAGTACCAGTAAGTGTTTTACATGTGACAACAATCTGCCACATTCTTCTTATGTCTTATGTCTTCTTATCCAAGCTTGGCTACATTGTCCAAAAACATACATCAAATCTCCCAGAAGCATGTAGGAATTGGTCGTATTGGTCGCATGGTCGTAATTATAAAAACATGTGTTTGAACATGGGTTTAGATTTGTTTTATTTATGGGAGGTTCTGGGAGCTGAGAGAAAACACTCTAAAAACTCTTATATTCTATTTTAAAAGTGAATGTGCATAATTGTTTTAATGATGAGATAATAAGATGAAATAGAGAAAATGAAGGAAAACAATAAAGTTTGCTTTGTTATGAGGATAACGCCAAAAGTAAATAACATGAAGGAAACGTGTAATGAAATCATAAACACAATAACATTGTGACATTAAGATTCAGACTAATTTACATTGTAATGATGAAGGGAAAAAGGTTTGTCAGACAGATAAACCTGCATCACATGAACGTTCACAGGTTAGATCTGCTCCATTGGAAATAACCACTGAACACTGATAATGATCATAAAAGCTGTTAGCTCAGTCAGGTGCTTGGTCTTTGACAGCAGTTTATCAGCCACACACACACACACACACACACACACACACACACACACACACACGAATGGCCTCACTTATCAACAGAAAAAGGATGTGGCTCTTACCTGAAAACCAAGTGATTTCAGTTGATTTCCCATCATGCTCTGAGGTCGAATGGTTTCCCTTCATTTAGCTTTAATATGAATTTATATGTTTCTTTTAATCCTCTACTATTTTGTCTCATGTTAGACAAGAAGGTCGACAACAGGGTGAAAGATCACACAGTATGTTGCATTGTTAGTGTGAGTATATTAGTACATTTGCCTTTCCTGTTCAGAACCTAATGTTCATTAACACATGAAGGCCATGTCATGGAGAAGACGCTGTATAAAAAATGTGTTTTAAATATTAATCACAAAAATGATGTCTAACTAAAACAAAAACCATCATGTAAAGTATTAGTATTGGTACGAAACAGTATGAATGATTATAGTGTCTGGTAAAACAGGCTTTAAGGGAAAGAGACATTTCGTTTTGAGGCAGCTGCTCAGGAAATGTTACCAAAATGTGGTGGTTTCAGAGCAGGAACAGTGTCACCACAACGATTAGAAAAATATGGAAGATATCTCCCAACTACAAATTACGAACTATGCTGAGTGCGGTCATGTAGGAAATGGCTTTACGGTGGTGACGTGAGTAAGTTTCATATTTCTAAAAACAAGACAACAACAGATTTGTTTCACAGTCAGAGGGACGTCAAACCAGAATGAAACAAGGCATATGCATTTTTTTTTTTTTTTTTTTTTTTGTGCCTTGAGTTGTCACCTGCATGTATAGAAAAGCAAACACCAGCTGAGCAAATACTGATTTTCTTGGTGAGCAACCAACCACTGGTACAAAATAGATCCCAGTAGAAGTTCATTATCAGATGATAATGAACTTCAATCAATGAATGAAACTCATTAGAAAAAACAAAAAAACGAATGCTGTATAACATGAGGCAAATCATGTTTATTTTCCAGTATGCATATTAAATTAGCATTTTCTTTTTATTCAGATTCCCTTGGCGTATCAATGTGGCTGGCGATAGTTAAACCAAACGTCTTCAGAGCAAGGGATGATTCAAATATTTCAGTGCAAAACAGCTGAAGCCAAGTTAATTAAAATAAACCCCACCCCTAAATTAAAAAGAAAAAAGAAAAATACATTTTAAAAGCCAGTATTTAACAAATATAAATTAAAAAAAAAAAAAAAAAAAAACAAAAAGCAAATCTGGTGACCATCCATAAAAACAGAATGGATTTCAAAAGAGGAAACCCTTTTTTTTTTTTTTTTTTTTTTTTTTTTTAAAGTGTTGGGTCCCTTGTTTTGCAGCAAAGCATCAACTTACAAATTTCCATCTCATATACATATATGAATATCAACATGATGTATATTATAATATAATCTTGTTACAGTTTCTACATTAGGTCCATTTTAATTAAGTGTTAATAAGTAACATGAGGTGAATTTCTGTCCATTTGGAGTGTGGAGTTACTCAGGGTTTCTGCGTATCCAAAATGTCGAAATGATTTTTGACTTTTTTTGCTTTTTTGATGCAGTGACCCTGAGTTTTGTAACTGTGACCCCGTACAAGCAGACGCAGGCACACGCCGGTTTTATTGTGTAGTGTCAGTCAGATAATCGTTCATTTCTCCAGTGGATCCAGGCATCATCTTTATCATCTTGCATAATTTCAAACAAAACAGCCGAAAATACAAAAATTCAAAAGCGCAGACACCATGACATCTCATTCATTCGTTCCTTATTTCCACGGCACAATCATTCCAACCAATGTTTATTTTAATCTATCGACTGCGCATCAAGTTCACTCTACTGTGATGTGTGTAAATGTTAAATAAATTAAATTAAATTATAGTAACACTTGGCTCACGTCCATCGCTTTTCTTATCTACACACTCTATCGCTTTATTTTCCTTAAACCCACATTTCACAACTTTCTACAGCATTCATTAACACATTTTTCATTTTTAAATATTAATCCACGTTCTTCCCGCTTTCTAATTCTGGTCCAGCCTCTCGTCATTCAACATAAACTCTACTTTGGTGTTTACATGAACAAATGTTCCTCCTTTTACATCCCCTACCTCACTCCCTACTTCACATCTATGCTAGACTTCACTAACTTTTACTACTTCAACTACGGTCCTACTTGTGTGTATTTCACACTTTTTCTGTTCAGTGTTCTGCTACAATTTCAAAAAATCTCATATATGCAATTGTGCGTCACCTATTCGTCCTTACACACAAACAAGACCTACACACACTCGTTCAAATGTGCGAAAAAAAGAGTCGACCTTGTGATGCGTCAAAACGTCAACAATGGAGTTCAACGAAGCGGATGAGGATTCAGAGATGCAGCAGGGACATGCAGGCGATTGAAATATGCGAACTGAAAGTTTAAAGTGTCCATGTTTTTTGTGTTGGTTGCTGGGGTTGGGGGGAGGGCGGGGGGAGTCCCGGTTTTGGCAGGTTTTGGATTTGGCAGGCAGCGATTCTGGCAATGGGTCAAACTGATGTAGAAAGTGATGAGAAAAACACTTGAGTGGCATAAACATTTCCAGACCGTTCTCATTTCGGGGTGCACATAACCATTTGTCGACGTCAGGGTCAGAAAGTGAAGAGATGAAGCCAATGACCGAGGATGAAGCCACTTGATGCAAAGAAGGTTCAACAGTTTAGAGGATGGACTTTTATCCCCTCCAGAAAAAAAAAAACAAACAAAAAAACTAAAACATTTTTGAGAGTTTTAGAAGTTGCAGAGTCTGACGTCCATGTCTCTTGCCTTGACAATGTATGGACCCGTAATTTTTTCAATTGTTCTTTTTCTTTTCTCGTGGCCCTCTGTCAGCAGTCGGACACTTCGGAGGTGTTGGAGTCACTGGTGAGTTTCCTGCGTTGCCTCACAGATTTCTCCTCATCCTGCAGAGAAAAATATAATATAATGTTGTTTAAAAAAAAATTAAAAAGCTGCCAATGTACTTACATTGTTAAGTGTATTTTTTTTTTTAGAACTATTTTTAGCAGCACATTATGATACATATGGTGTTCTCACAGGAACTGGCTGGTGCATGTGGGACCGAGTCAAAATAAACTTCAGTTTGTGTTCAGGGTAATGACGGAACATGTCAGAAAGTGCAACACTGATTGTTTCAACATGGAGATCAAGAAGACTGACAATACTTATTAGTGGCACTCGTTTATTTTTTGGGATTTTCATGGGACTTGTGGGTAATAAAGTTATGAGATCCTCAGCTGTAGCCTGATTATGGGTTGATGTTTTTGTTGTTGTTCTTACTATGTTTGTGTTGTTTTTGTCAGTGCTTACAGTTTGGAAAACTCCATTCTGCCCCCATTCTCCAGGGGAGTGGTCCTCAGGGTCCTCTGCCTCTTCCTCTTCTTCTTCCCCCTCCTCCTCCCTCACTGTGTCCATCCCGTCTTCCTCGTACTCCGTCAGACAGTCTGACTCCTCTGCTAAATGATTTAGAGGAGAGGTTACCCAGAGAATTTATCGCTGGCTGACACACGGGGTTTAGATAACACCCATAAAACATCTTCTAATTATCACAATAAAACAAACCAGACAAAAGCTATGATCTTTCACTTATAACAGTGATTACGGTGTATCAAGTGGAGGACACAGCTGCAATAAAGACTTTTAAATGATGTGTACAAGGTGTGTACTTAATAATTAAATAGATTCATCTACTGTGGTCTGACATTACGAGAGGAAACATTTGAACTGCTGCGAAGAACTGACTCACCATCTGCAGCTACGTAGCTTTGGACTGGCTCTATCCTGGATACAATCTCTGCGAGGTCAGTGAAATCAGCTCCTGGACACGTGCAGGACTGTGAGAAAAAAAAATTCTATTAAACATTTAACTTTTAACGGTGAATATCTACGCACTCACATATCACAAGTATCATTTATGGTGTAAACGTGTATGTGTGTGTGTTCCTCTCACGTCGGTTCTCTTGCTGTCATTATAGTCGGCTGAGCGGTGGTCCTTCAGCATGTTCTCGATGATGTCACCGCGAGCCCAGCCAGTGAACAGCAACTTGCCGTGCTGGTAGCCCACATCCTGACGTAGTTTAAGAAAGAAATATGATCCAGTTTAAATATAATTTTCCAAACAGAACCTAAAGGAATGTTCAATATTCCCGAATAATTAAAAACAGGAGGTAACTCACATAGATCTCGTCAAACTTGCCGAAGTCCATGGTCTTGAAGCGGTCGATGGGTGGTCTGATGTACTCGCAGTAGGCGCTTTTCTTCACCACCTCTAACTGCCGCACGCAGGAAACGTATGCCAGTCGAGACTGGATCTCTGCCATGTCTGGCACCTGCGGAGAGTGGGTGGTGTTGAGAAATCACATTTTGGTCACATAATTCTTAGAATTAAACCATGGACGCCTTAAGAAATGTTGCTCGCTCTGCTGATTCCACAGCAGAGTCATCATTGTTACAAATGGATCAGAGGCGACTCAAACGCAGCACTTTATATTTTAACTTGCTGAGTCATCACTGGATACCAGTGCAGTTGTGCTGCCGACCCATACTGTACCTTTACTTTCTCTGCCCAGGGATTGATCCGTTTCCACAGCAACCACCAGCCAGACAGGCAGTCGCCATAGTTACAGAGGTCGGTCTCATCCTGGCTTCCCACGTCGATGGCAATGACTGTTCTGGCACCCATGTTCCGTGCAATGTCCGCTGTTGGACGTGTAACGTATACACCAACGTTCACACACATGCACACGTGTGCACAGACGTTAAAAAAAAAAAAAAATCAAAATAAAATAAACAAACAAACAAACAAACAAACAAAAAAAGACACAGCAAAAGAAAATCCAGCAGCAGAGATGGTGAGACAATGAATCCTTGTTTCAGGATAATTTCAGTTTTAAACCTTCATTTAAGGAGCCACAATGTTCAAACAGGCTTGCACCACAAAAACATCAGTTTTTTAACTTGTCAGACACACTCCAGAGCATTTATGGCAAATTAGTGTCAGAGAGCACTGCAATTTTAAAGAAGAAAAATGTATACTTTCCTGGCCAACAAGTACGGGGCCTGAAGTCATAACCTTTCTCATTGACTTGTTAGTGTTAAAAAGAGCCTTGGGGCAGTGAACATTTTTGTGGTGCTGAGCCTATTCAAAGACAGAAACAGGATGATATCCCACAAGCCCAAAGCACTGATCCAGAGCGCCAAGAACAACTATAAATGCAGCTGATGGAGCACAAACTCCTGGAGGAGAAGGCAGAGTAATAAACTTCAGGAATGAAGGACGCTGATTTTACAGGACTCCCTTTAACTGGATCAATCTCCGGGCCCCCGAAAGCACCATATTTCACAAACTTCTGAAATGTTGATCGCTCTGGAGATAATGAGACATGATTCCCAAACCAAAAAATGAATTAGAATAGCTCAGTCCAGAGGATCGTGAAATATGGCTGTGTTTCATCAATACAGAATACATTCCTTATCACCACTACAAGAAAAAAAAAACAGACTCAGGGGAGTTTTTTTGTCTGCACACTATCACGAAAATGTCAACTGTCTCCATAAACGTTACAGGAATGTTTACATTTAGTCTGGTACAAATTTAAAATGCTTTCAGGTAATGAGGTGCATTTAATGGTGGGCAGACAAAACACTGCTCCCCTCTCCACCCAATTTTTTCCTCTGGTTGAGATGGAGGCAAATACTGATCTCAAAAAATAAGCTTCAACACAATAAACAGAAATGTAGAGCTGGGCGATAAAGACTGAGATCATGATCAAAATAAGACACAGGCTCCATTTTGTTCAAGTGTAAACCAAAACCTTAATAATAATAATAATTACGTTTGTAGCTTTCAAGCAATTAATTTGGATGACAGAAATTTGAGGAAGCTATATAATCATATTATCAAAATATGATTCTGATGAAAGTTGATAAATGATCAAATTATCGCACAGCCCTACAGAAGACTGCTCAATTCAACAGGGGAAACAACTTAAATGTCAAAGCAGACTGGTGTCCTGTGTCTCAAAAAATATTTTTTCACACTTTGCTTTTAATTCTTTTGAGCTTAAAAATCGAACTTTGATTTAATTAAAAGCTCATATTAAGATGAGTCATACAGTAAAAGAAAACCACTGAAGCCAATGTTTTTATTATTACACCGATCTGACACCAGGCTGTTTGACAGACAGACAACACATTCCCTGCTCTATTTCTCTTTCTTTAATTCTTAAGGTTTTTATACGCCTGCAGTGATGAAATATTGATTTTATTCCGAATGCTGAATTCTTCTCATCTGACCGATTATTTTGGGGTTAATGATAATATTTGTCTCACAACATGGATTAATTAAAACCAGCTCGGTATTCAGATGAGGAAAACTCAGCATCAACACCAGACTTCCTGCCACCAGCGTTAGGACAAGCTCTCAACTATATACTTACCCAGCCTATAAACAATGCTATCTTGTTTAAAACCCCTCCTAAAAATGATCCACATCCCTCACTCCACCTTAACCCCTTCCTCCGAGGGAGAAGATTCGGGTTGACATAAGGGATTGTACAGTATACCGGTGGAGAGGAGGGAGGAGGGGTACCACCTCTACTTGCCTGGCAGGTTGTTGATGTAGCCACCGTCCATTAGCAAGTTGCCATCTTTGGGGTCGCAGAGAGGCGGCAGGTACCCTGAGAGGGTCATGCTCGCCCGCACATAGCGCCACAGAGAGCCTGGCACACCGGGGAGGGGAGGAGGGAGGAGGAGGAAGGAGGGGGGGGAATAACAGCTCAATATTTTTTTGCTAAACTTTTCAAGGTTAGTGTTGAGAAACCACAATCCCAAAACCAGCAAGAGGCTGGCTAAAGGAGAGTAGCCAATCCCTGCAAAGGCCAGGACTGTGGTCCTGCTCACCTTTACACTCTGTTGTGCACCACTGCAAACCTCATTACCTCGCACACAGACCCTGTGTGACTTGTGCAGAAGGTAAAAAAGTAAATGGTAAACCATCACAGAGCACCAAGGCTGTTTGAATCTCCAAATTATGTCCCAACAGCAGCATGTTGAAGTGTAACCATACAAATTATTTTTTGTTTTTTCGCAAAATCTACACATTTGGCATGTTGTAACTGGTTGAATATTATGACCATGTGTAAAGAGAGGGATCAGCAGCAGGTGTTGTGACAATGTTTGGAGATTCACAGTGAACATGACAGGGAAGCACCAAGCCTGCTCAGTCCTGTGGTACAGCTCAGAGCCAGCAGGGGGCAGCAGCAGACTGGGCACTGCATGGGTTGGAAGGATAAGGAGCACCACAGAAAAGCAAGGGGTGCGTGGAGCAAAATTGAATGCTTAAGTAGAATTATCTGTCTTATATGAAATATGGCTTTTGAAGTATTACTACCATTTATAGCATTTCCATTTCTTTATTCTACATGTATATGTAACTTAAGGGCTTTGTTCAGTATGTAATGGGCGCTAAAATGGGCAACAGCAGGATCCAGAACACATATCCACCCATTTCTTTTCTAAATAAAAAGGTAAGACATGCCATCATTATATATTTATGAGAAATATATAGATGGGCTCACTGTATCTAACATTGGCGTGCACATAAAAGCAAGCAAAGCCAGGGAGGTGGTCGGGGGCTGTGTAGGGGAAAACTGAACATGTTCCTGTAGGAGGCGTAGAGATGATTGAAATGAAACAGAAGCAATTTTACAAGGATTTCCTCGTGGGAAATAAGCAACAGATCAGGCCAAAGGAGAGAGACATTTAAGCAGACCGAAACGCACAATGATCCATGAAAACGAAAGAAATAAACACATGTGATGTAGACGTGATGCAGCCTTTTCGCTATCTCCAGTGAGTCAGCGGTGTCACCCAACGCACACAGAGCTTTCTCACACTAATCTCAAAGTGAAATCTAGCTTAATCCAAACCAGCAAAGTCTGACCAGCCAAGCCGAACTACCTACAAAATACCATGTGCATTTTTGTAAAATAAAAAATATAATAAGCAAGTAAACTAGTGCGTGAAGACATCAGTTTTTAAACGCCACATTCAAAAGTTTATAGATATACATGAGAAGGAAATTTTTAGCAAACTAACAAAGCCTTAAAAAGCTAAACAACCATGCATCGCTCTATCACCCAGATCTCTAAACATGTGTGGGCAAAGCCTTTTATCCAATAAGAGAATGAAAATCATGAGTCTTATTCAGAAGTGGCGCTAAGCATGTTGTGTGATGGAAACAGTCTTTCCTTCCAAACCATGGGCTCCCAATGTCCACCTGGTCAGGGTGGGGGGGTTAGTTACAAGTGAGAAGTTGGGAGGGAGGGGACAAGAATGAGGAGGACGATAGCCAAGAGGTTGACTGTCGACTTAAGGACCGGGCAGGAGGTTCTGGTGAGCGGGTGTTTAAAATCTGACCTGGGACATTGTTAACATAGCAACCATCCACAAGCAAGTGGCCATCCTTGGGGTCGCACAGGGGAGGTAAATAGGGGGTGTAGGACGCGCTGGCTCTAACATAGCGCCAGACGCAACCTGTCGGGAAATGGAGATGGAGAAGGAGGAACACATCAAATATGGGCCGGACTCCATGTGACAAATGGAAATAGAGAGTGAGAATGACAGAGAGAGAGAGAAAAAAAGAGAGGAAAGAAGAAGAGAGAAAAGAAAGAAAGACATGCCCGCAAAAAAGAGAAGACGAGTGCAAATGGCTTCCCAAGGGCAAGACAGAGAGGAAGAGGAATACAACATCAGCAAATTTACTTACTTCTGCTTTTAAAACCTACCGGTAATAATTCTATTATAAAGCCAATTTCATTAAAAAAAATATTCTCTAGCACTACACGGCCACTTAAATTAAACAGTTTGAAGGCTAATACAAGTCAAACAAGCAACATGCCAACATATCCACCTACTGTTTTCTTGTGACTGTGTCAACATGAAACAATGTAAGCTTCTTGAATCAATGACGTGTGTGTAACCTAAAAGTCAAGGTTCATTTGATGTGTTGATTAAGAATATTAAGAATAGTATTAGCGCTGTTAGATGAGTGGCTCAACAAGCAAAGGGGGAAGGACGGTAAGCAGAGAGAGGGAGAGAGATAAAGAAGAAGAAGAGAGCCCTTCACTGAAAGAGGTACTTGATAGACTTTAACTAAGTTCTCCAAACTTGTAGAACGAGGAAAAAACTGAAAGGGCAAGTGGACAAAGTTTACTGAAAAGATTTCTGTGTAGATTTGGACCAATTTCTCAGATCTCAAGTCTTTCTGAGTGAATAAAACTATAAGACCCGTGACACAGTGAACCTATACACCCATGTAGCATTCAATGATGCTGTTCTTACAGTAACTGTAGCCAAATGTGACATATTCAGAGCAGCACCACGCTAGCGATGTTTGACAAAAGCACACCAGAAAAAAAACTATGTTAGGCACAAGAGTGGAGGTGAAGGAATGAAGAAAGCAACATGAGATGACATTAAAGAGTGAAGAGGGAGGAAAAGCCACAGTGGAGTGTTCTGGATCCTACATGTTGACACGGATATGGAGGGGGGGGTCAGCATTTTGGGGTCAGTGACTATACAGGTTATTTTATCTATACATTAACCTATAGATGGGCAGCTTTGCGACGTCTCTCTATGGGAGACCTAGGACTTATCTACAACATAATCAGGGAAGTTTTAGACACAAATGTGATGGGCAAAAACAAACAATGAAAAAGCTACAGCTTTATCCATTTAGCGTGTGAAAATGGAAAAGTCAGAAGGAAGAAAAGGAGTTTAATAGAAAAGGGAATAAGATTTTTCTTAGGAGTGAAAGAAAGAAAGAAAGAAAGAAAGAAAGAAAAAGAAAGGGAGAGGCTTTGCTCCAGCAGTTAGTTCATACACATGCCAAGATGCAAACATTAGCATTCAGTGTTTCCCTTCAGGACTCAGGCCTGCAAACCCATAAACCCCTCAAATGCAGTAATTAGCCTGAATTATAATAATTCAATTACAATGTCAATTATGAGACTGCATTACACTGAATGTGGTATAAAGTTAAATTGCGTTTAAAATAGCACACTGAATTTGTGGGGTTCGATGTGGGACATTTACACAGATCTACTTTAGCTCATGTTAGTGATGGAACATTTTTATGAACACATTTAACATTATATCTGCAAATATAAACACAAGCACAGAAACGTCTACATGTATGTATCTAGTGAACTGATTCAAACTAGCATGTTTGAGGAGGCAAAGTAAGTGATTTGCAACTTAAGTCAAGCAATACATTTGGCTGCAATGTATCCAGGCAGGCCATTCAAACTCCTTTTGGTTCTTTTAACTGTTTCCTGACTAACTGTTGATTGAAGGTTATGTGTGGTGTCGTGTGAATGGCTGCACTTTCAAGCATCATGTTTTGGGCTCATATCCATTAAATCTTACTTGTTGTTTTCATAAAACTGAACCAGTTTACTTCCAGGACTAACTGAGCTCTCCAGCAGAGCCTTGTACTACGAAGCAAAGTTTATGTTTAGCAGGTTACGGGAGCAGTAGCCTCATGTTTGAATCTGGGTGTTCAGGGTCATGATGGTGGTTTACTTCTCACTGAGACACAATTAACCATTGCAAATACCTTCAAACCCATTGTTAAGAGGTCATCATTTTAATATTAGATATCAAAAATGGAAAAGCTAGTCCACATATCCACAATGTAATCGTGAATATACATAAATACATTGTGACTGGATCCTTACAAAGACGATTTCCTGCTCACTCATACTGTTCTGTGTGTGCATATCTCACTTTTTACATGTGCAGGTTTTGAGACTTAACAGTAACATCTCATAAAAGATCCCATGTTTACAGAGATGATCACCACCATTGTGTGACAGTTTAGCGTGATTGTGTGATCGAGGCCGTCCGCCTTGGTGAAGCCAAAAAAAAAAAAAAAAAAAACACATCTGGAATATGATGAACTTGCTTTGTAGTACAGGCCTCTGGTGTAAATACCTTTGAAGACTCAGTGACTATACTGGCATTTATCCCAAGTATAACTCAAGCTGACCTTAAACTAACCTGAATAAACCATAAATCTCTAGATGATACATAATTACACATAAAACAAATATGTGTGTATTGCCTCAAGTGTTCATTAATTCAGTATTAATTGACTATAGAATAGTAACTGCTAATGGGTGATCATGTTCAGCAAAATGCCAATACATTCACATGCTAATAGCTTTTGTCACTGTTCCATTTTGATTCCGAGTGAGTGCTGCCACCATCACTCACTGTTTAATTACATCTTGAACACATAGTCACGGTAATGCCAATTTTTACGCGTTAGTTAGTGATGCAGTGCTACGCATTGCAAACTATTGACTCCATAGCAAAGCTATGGAGTCAATAGTTTGCAGTGCGAAGCACTGCAAACTATTGTTATTCTGCGCGTTTCTTCTTATTAGTGATGCAGTGCTACGCATTGCAAACTATTGACCCCATAGCAAAGCTATGGAGTCAATAGTTTGCAGTGCGAAGCACTGCAAACTATTGTTCTTCTACGTGTCCCTTCTTATTAAACTTCCTCATCTTCCGTCCGATTTTCGATTTCGAATAACTCAATCAGGCCTCATCGCACACAGACAAAAAATACACCAAAACGTGCGGCTCGATCGGACTCGCTATGCTATTACTTTTCTCTACAGAATATTAATTTTTCGCGACGTAGTCGCGAAAAATTCACTGAAATTTTCCCATTCATTTCCAATGGGAGAAACTCAAAAAACACACAAACATTCAAACATCTACTGCTCTGGCATACTTTGACCTAGAGACCTCATTCCAGCTGTCAAATGTAGACAAAAGTCTCCTGTGTGGATGTTGTATTCAACTTTTTGCTAGGTTGAATACTTATTGATCAGTCAACGATCATTCACCATGATCGATTTTGGTGAAATTCAGACTTTACAATGGGTGTGTATGTGGTCGGAATGTTCGCACTAGAGTGGCAGACACTGGACCTAGAGTGGAGAGAGGGTGAAAAAATATCCTGTAAATTTTCACTAAAAAACTGCGCGCCACGGCCCCAAATTTCACTCTACACATATAATATTCTCCAAAATTGTAGTCACACTCGTCCTGATTCCCACAATGTGTCTACCTAAACTACAGGATTTACAGTTTTTGAATGGGAAGCCTCAAAGTGACAAGAGCACACCCTAACTGCCTCATTGGGTCCCATGTTAATCCAGCAAAGGTTTTAATGAAAAAAGCAGAAATGTTACTCGCTCTAGTGTCCACATTTTTGACACTAGGAAGAAAAAAAACACATCTACGTGTTCACGAAAGCCTTGTAGCTGCGAATCTGAAATTTTTTTTGGGATATCTGCTTTACTTTTTGAAAAAATTGAAGTAGTTTGAGGTGTTGATTTGAGCGTTTTCTCTGATCTTTTGCCACCTCTCAGGCAACTGTGAAGCACCGTCACCACGGCAACCGGTGTCAGTTAGGCAGCAGGTGCGCGTGTGTGTGCGTGTGAGTTTGTGTGTGTGTCCTTAGTGAAGCAGCTGCTTTGAACATTAATAACTTCATGACAGTTGATCACACATAGACAAATGATATATCAAAACGTGCGTCTTGACGAGACTATTACTTTTTTATCCAAACCCTAATTTTTCATGACATAATTTGCGAATGAGGAGGAAATATTCGCGACGCTAGTCGCGAATAATTGCTGTATCATCTTATCTGATCATTTTCCTCATATGATGATGATTGGCGACGATAGTCGCCAATCATTTCACCAATCATCCTTCCTTCCCTTACTTTTCTTCCTTTCTTAGTATAATGAAATGATTGGCGACGATAGTCGCCAATCATTTCACCAATCATCCATCCTTCCCTTACTTTTCTTCCTTTTCTTAGTATAATGAAATGATTGGCGACGCTAGTCGCCAATCATTTCACCAATCATCCTTCCTTCCTTTCTTACCATAATGAAATTATTGCCGACGCTAGTCGCCAATCATTTCACCAATCATCCATCCTTCCCTTACTTTTCTTCCTTTTCTTAGTATAATGAAATGATTGGCGACGATAGTCGCCAATCATTTCCCTTCTTCCTTTCCTCATATGATGATTTCACCAATAATGGCGATTGGTGAAATGATTGGCGACGCTAGTCGCCAATCATTTCACCAATCATCCTTCCCTCCCTTACTTTTCTTCCTTCCTTCTTCCTTAGTATAATGAAATGATTGGCGACGCTAGTCGCCAATCATTTCACCAATCCATTTCACCAATCATCCTTCCTTTCCTTCCTTTCTTACCATAATGAAATGATTGGTGAAAGGATTGGCGACGCCATCTTAGCATCATGTCATATAATTGCACCACAACATCATACTATCATATCGCTTTGTCTTAGCGCAGACTGCTGCGGCCACTGCATCACTCTCGCGATTTCCCGCAGGGGAATTGTCTAGTTATTAAACTTCTTCATCTTCCGTAAGATTTTCGATTTCGAATAACTCAATAAGGCCTCATCGCACACAGACAAAAAATACACCAAAACGTGCGGCTCGATCGGACTCGGTGTGCTATTACTTTTCTCTACAGAATATGAATTTTTCGCGACGTAGTCGCGAAAAATTCACTGAAATTTTCCCATTCATTTCCAATGGGAGAAAGTCAAAAAATACACAAACATTCAAACATCTACTGCTCTGGCATACTTTGACCTAGAGACCTCATTCCAGCTGTCAAATGGAGACAAAAGCCTCCTGTGTGGATGTATCATTCAACATTTTTGCTAGGTTGAATACTTTTCGATCAGTCGACGATCATTCACCATGATCGATTTTTGTAAATTTTAGTTTTTCCAATGAATGTGTATGTGGTCGGAATGTTCGCGCTAGAGTGAGAGCCACACCGCCTAGAGTGGAGAGAGGGTGAAAAAATATCCTCTAAATTTCTCACTAAAACTGTGCTCACGGCCTCAAATTTCACTCTACACATATAATATTCTCCAAAATTGTATTCACACTCGTCCTGATTCCCACAATGTGTTTACCTAAATGACAGGATTTACAGTTTTTGAACGGGAAGCCTCAAAGTGACAAGACCACACCCTAACCGCCTCATTGGGTCCCATGTTAATCCAGCGAAGGTTTTAATGAAAAAAGCAGAAATGTTACTCGCTCTAGTGTCCACATTTTTGACACTAGGAAGAAAAAAAACACATCTCTGTGTTCATGAAAGCCTTGTAGCTGCAACTCTTAATTTTTTTTTGGGATATCTGCTTTACTTTTTGAAAAAATCGAGGTAGTTTGAGGTGTTGATTTGAGCGTTTTCTCTGATCGTTTGCCGCCTCTCAGGCAACTGTGAAGCACCGTCACCACGGCAACCGGTGTCAGTTAGGCAGCAGGTGCGCGTGTGTGTGCGTGTGAGTTTGTGTGTGTGTCCTTAGTGAAGCAGCTGCTTCAGCAGCTACTTTGAACATTAATAACTTCATGACAGTTGATCACACATAGACAAATGATATATCAAAACGTGCGTCTTGGCCAGACTATTACTTTTTTTTATCCAAACCTGAATTTTTTATGACATAATTTGCAAATGAGGAGGAAATATTCGCGACGCTAGTCGCGAATAATTGCTTTATCATCTTATCTGATCATTTCCCTCATATGATGATTGGTGAAATGATTGGCGACGATAGTCGCCAATCATTTCACCAATCATCCTTCCCTCCCT
Organism: Polydactylus sextarius; assembly: GCA_016801845.1. Taxonomy (NCBI): domain Eukaryota; kingdom Metazoa; phylum Chordata; class Actinopteri; family Polynemidae; genus Polydactylus; species Polydactylus sextarius. Next base: position 9,885,775 of record CM028907.1, on the reverse strand, counting down.
TACTTTCTCTCCTTTCTTAGTATAATGAAATGATTGGCGACGCTAGTCGCCGATCATTTCCCTTCTTCCTTTCCTCATATGATGATTGGTGAATTGATTGGTGAAATGATTGACCTTTCCTTTCATTCCTTTCTTACCATAATGAAATGATTGGCGACGCTAGTCGCCAATCATTTCACCAATCCACTTCACCAATCCATTTCACCAATCCATTTCACCAATCATCCTTCCTTCCTTTCCTTCCTTTCCTCCTACCTTCCCCCATATGATGATTGGTGAAATGATTGACCTTTCCTTTCATTCCTTTCTTACCATAATGAAATGATTGGCGACGCTAGTCGCCAATCATTTCACCAATCCACTTCACCAATCCATTTCACCAATCCATTTCACCAATCATCCTTCCTTCCTTTCCTTCCTTTCCTCCTACCTTCCCCCATATGATGATTGGTGAAATGATTGGTGACGCCAGTCGCCATAGCATCATAGTGTCACATCATCATAGCATCGTAGCATGTTAGCGCAGACTGCTGCGGCCACTGCATCACTCTCGCGATTTCCCGCAGGGGAATTGTCTAGTTTTCATTGTCATTCAGAGCCGTATTATTGGACTGCGTTGTGTTAAATGCTGAGAAAAACTTAAGTGATTACTCATGCCCTTTATTGTGTGTGTGTGTTGTGTATCAGCTTTTAATAGTAATACTTAACGATGAAAGTACTCTAATGTCTAAAAGTGGTGTTTTTACTGTCTTGTCTAAAGGTTTTTAGTCCATCAAGTATCTAGTATTATGAAGGAGAGGGGTGGCGGTCCCTGTAGTCAGCTCAGCTGTCACTCACCATCCTGATGGACGCGCATGGCCGAGGCCGTGATGTCGGTGGTGACGTTGAAGTACGGAAGCCACAGGTCCTGTGAGGGAAATTCATTAATCTAGTGTCATAAACCTTATCATTATTACTTTCCTGTGATTTGTGAGAGACCTTATTGGGGTGGAAAATAATTTCTCTGTGAATTTGAAAAACAATTTTGTGCCACAGTCTCTCACCTCAGCTTGTTTGTCTTGGAACACCTTATAGATGCTGGTGTTGAAAGCAGAGCCAGAGAACATGGAGGTGATGGGATAGGTCAGGTCCAGGACCGTTTTAAAAACAGAGTTCATTGCCTAGTAAAGACAAAAAAAACATAGTACTGATTTTTTTTTTTTTTTTTTTTGAATGATATCATACAATCTTTATTTCATTTGTCTTTTTTTAGGAGTAAAATCTTAAACACATGGATGACAGGAAAATGACATGTACTGTACCTTGGACCACTCTCTGGCTCTCTGTTTAGTTCTGACAGCACTCCTCTCCTCAGCATACAGCGCACCAATGAATGAGCCAATCGAGGTCCCACCCACTATGTCAATAGGAATCCCTGCTTCCTCCATAGCTTTGATCACACCCACATGAGAACAGCCTCTACACGAGGAAAGACAGACATGTCAGTCACCCAGGCAGGTAACCTGGAAAACTGCCCGTTTTTCTAGTCTAGTCTTACTCAATAGAAATCCCTACATTATATAACAGTAAACTGAAGGGGAGCTAAGGGTTGCATGTTAGTTGTTAAGCCAGCATTGCTAACACTAGATTCCTCTCACCTCGCTCCACCTCCTCCCAGCACCACGGCGATGCTGTTTCCAGTCAGGACTCGGGCCAGCCGAGAGAAATCACTGTGCCTGTCTGCTGTTTTCTCAAACACCTTCTCATATACATCCCTCTGCACAAACAAAGAAAACACAAACAAGAAACTCCTAGCTGAGTTCGGACTGTACAATTAATCGAATTTTGATTGCGATTTAAATCGAGTCAAACGAGTCAAATCTCTGAACTAATATAAATGAGTTGAAACGATTTGTTTTTCTAAAAATTTTCTTAAACTGAATACAAATTGATTTGTTTCTTACCAGTTTGCTTGGGCTGCGTCTGGAGAAGACCCTGCGAGGACATTTGAGGTGCAGATGTCCGGAGCACCAGCTACGCATGTTGAGCCACTCAACCGTCCTGGAGGGTCCTGGTCCATCCTCTCTGTGCAGAAGGACCAGCTGCTTCAGAGCCCGGACTGCTGTGTTCTCCAACATCTGCTCCAACTGGATGATTGGGGGGGGAGAAAGACAAAAGATCAACCATGATGGTCATGTTCTTTCCCCTTCCTATCTTACATTCACACACACACACACACACACACACACCTTACCTCTCCCAGGGCAGGTTCCTGGTCGCCCAGACCGACAATGAGGATGCAGTCAGCCTGGCGGATGCAGCGCTGAGTCCACGGGGTCATGCTGTTGTCAGTCTGGTACAGGACAATCCGATTGATGTCCTCCTGCTGGGCCAGCCAGCCAGACAGACGGTACTCATGGATGCTGATAGATAGAGAGGACAGCAGAGATAAGGATACTCAATAGGCTTTTAACTAATACTCATCAAAATAGACACTTATTCTAATGATCAGAGATGCGATGAGTGGACATGATAATGATTTACACTATCAAACAGGGTGGGAGGGGGGGACTTTTAAGATGTTTGATAAGACATGACTGTCAGACTGACCTGTCCAAAGCAGAAGCACCCAGACGTTCTCTAATGATGTCGCTGGTTAACAGCAGAGTGGGCCCTGCAGGAGTCAAAGAGAAGCAGTGTAAAACATGTCAATACAATAAATAGTTAAGAGTAGAGTTTCATTTAGTATGCAATATAAGGGTACATATCAGGTTTGATATAATTGTATACTAATGTTTTAGCTGAGACATGACTAAGCAGATATTCAGGGCAAATTTGAGCAAAACTAAAAGTGTGTGGGCCTACCGATGGCGCTGAGGGCATGGCTGAGCTCCAGGTTGAATGCGTTGATCGGCACCTCATCACAGACGGGCAGCACAGCCACAGTGGAGAGGTTGCTAGCAGGGTTGGTTACATCTGCACTAGCTGTCATACTGGGTAAACTGAGTGTTGAGCCTGAAAGACAAAAACACAGTGAGTGAAAAGAGAATGCAACAAAAACTTGCTAACAAAGACATGGGGATGTTTATGTGCAAATTAAATGCTCCTTGTTATCTCACCTGAGAACGGTCCACGACCCTGCTGCAGGTTGCCCAGAATCTTCTGGCCTAATAAGTGGATCAACCTCGTCACCACCTGAACAAACATGGCAAGTATCTGTATTATTTTTATCTGTACACAACACCTCAACCAGACTACCAGTTTTAACTGAAACAGTCTCTGACCTGTGGATATCGTCTTTTTATGTTGTTGAGTGTTCCCTCTGGCAGTTTGACCAGCTCTGTGTCTCTCACAGCGTGGACAGTGGTGGCTCTTGGCTGTTTGGTCAAAGCCTCCACCTAAAGTAAAAGGTGAGACACCATCGGATACTGTTTTAGAACTGGAGAAGTATGGCAGCAAGAAGAACTGCGACTTTCTAAAAACAAGATGATTCATGTTTCACTTCATTTCACGGTCATTTCAGTCATAACTATGAACAACTTAACAGGTTAAGTTAACTTAAGTTAAATGAAATATAAAGCATTTATAGCGTTATTTTTTTTTTCAGCATTAAAAATAACATCCAAATGTGGAAAACCCTTTCACACTACATTAGAAACAATCAAAAACAACACCTGCACTACTAGCAACAGAAGCTCATAAATCTCTGACTTTGAGTCTTTTAAACTTCATTTATCATTGCTGAGGTTTCTTCTATACTTAGAGCAAACCGATTTGTTCTCACCACTCCAATCAGGTCTCCTCTGCCGTATTCCCCGACTAGTTCTTTCTTGCCGTTTGCTTTGCGTATGACTGATCGCAGGCGTCCATTCAGAACAATGTAGGTGCAGTCTGACTGGTCATCCTGCCTGTAGATGTGAAAAGAGTATTAACATACGCATACATTAACTGTGAATGTTTAACTGTGTAATTGAACAATGTTGCAATGATAAGGGAAGTACAAGAAATAAAAAGATGAGGTAGAGTACCTGTAGAGGGCTCTGCCGGCCTCCACGGCCATCCAGTCGATAGCAAAGTCCATCTGTCTGACAAAAGGTGACATGCGGATGGCCACTGTGTGCGCTGCACTCAGCACCACACTGGGCTGCTCCCTCATGATCCTGCAGGTGGCAACACACACACGCGCACACACACATACAGACTTAAGAAATACTGTCTATACCAGTGCCTACACTGTTCACACTTTGAGTAGGTCACATAGTGGGACATATAGTGTCTGGACTCAGTTAAATGTCTTTCTTTTTCTTTTTTTTCACATACTCATAGAAATCCGACTTTGAGATCTTGAGGTAAGTACAGTCTCGGACGGCCTTGATGGTGAAGATGAGGGGTTCTCCGGTGAGCACAGCCAGTTGACCCACCATCTCCCCTGGGTGGGTCACAAACAAGCAGACGGCTTCCTGCTTGTTGATCATCCGCTGGTAGACATGCAGACAACCAGACAGGACAAAGTGCAGACTCACATCCTTAAAAGGTGAAAAGAAAAGGGAGGAGATAGAGGACGCAGGAGCAGGATGATCACAATTACTTTGTTGTTTTGTCTGAGTGACTGAGTTAAAAATGTACCAGTATATCTGCTGCTACGATTATAAAGAAGACAATTTTCAAGGTGTGGAAGGGGTCCTGTATGTCGAGTGTTAAGCACCTGGTCTCCTTGTCTGGCTAAGACAGCTCCAGCTTTGGCGTGGTGCAGAGTCACTCTCCCATTCAACAAAGATGGGTCCTGGGTTTTTGAGAAAACAAACAGAAAACAGAACAAAGTCCAGCTTAGTTTAGAGAAACAGGGACAATAAAATATGCTCTTTTTCCTTTTTCACCTTTGGCTGAGAACCAGTGCAACACTCATTTCATCAGCTGTGCTTTGGTCTAGTTAAGCTAACACAGTGTTTTGAAACATTAAATGTAGCAATGTCTACTGAGAGGCACGGAGAGGCTGTACTAAATAAATTGGCACGGCACAAATATATTAAGTTTATATTTTTGTTACCACAACGTATTCCAGTTCAACTGAACTCTACTTAGTTTTAGTTAGGTCTAGTTTTTTCCTGGATTTGAAAGGTTCATTGTAAACTGATTTAGCAAACACATACTATCATCTCCTTTATCTTATATATTACCAAACATATAGGAACTGATGTCCGTGCCTTAAAGAGGTCATGATTTGACAGTGCAGCTCTAGACTGAGTCCGGCTCCTATAACGATGGTCCAATAACTGACCTCCTTTCAACATCATTATCAGTCAACAGATGCCCCAAAGAGATTTACAACAATGTGTTCATTCAGGCAAAGAGGAAATAATGTAATGAGCCTATTATGATTATTGTTGTTATTTTTAGATCCATGAGAATTTGGTTGCAGCCAAGAAAGCTAGCTTCCATATTTTTAATCAGCTGGAAAATATGGAAACAAGTGAATCACAGTCAGCAGGAGTCATGGTTTAGACTGACATACTTGTTATTTTCAAAGTGCAGGATTTCATAAGAAAACATTATGTCTGTAGCCCGTCATTCTTTTTCTGATGAACAATAATATGTACAATGTATCTAAATTATTATGTTTTTTATTAAGTTTTTCTTTGTTTTGTTTCTATTTTTCATATTTTAGTTAAACACTTTCTCATTCAAGAGTGTGGGTCATATTTAACACTGTCGAACTGTCATGTGACACCACGGCATCGTAACAGACACGCTAATCGTGAACAAAGAAAATAGTTGAACCAACCTCAATCCTCATGAGTTTGAGGACTTCTTTCTGAGCTTCCTCAAACAGAGCAGCATTAGATCGACAGGATATGGGCGTAAAAATATTGTCCACTCCAGGCTCTTCTTCTGGATACAAGTATATCCCTGAGGGAACCTCATCTACTGTCACCCTCCTCTCGCGCTGGTCTTGGGACACAGACTGTAATAACGGACATAAAAGTATTATGAAATGAAATGATGAAGAAAAATATAAAATTTTTATATATATATATATATATATATATATATATATATATATATATATATATATATATAATTTGTGAGATATATAATCTGTCAATAACATCACATACAGTTCTTAGCTGCGTTTTTGACAATGACAACGAACAATGAACTTTTAATCTTTGGTCTCAAACAGCACCGCTGTAATTACCCACATTTATTTCAGGGAATCAATAAAGTCAACCTTATCTACTAACCCGAGTAAAGGTGGGCGGAGTGTTGCCGTCCTCTGCAGAGACTGAGATCCGTCCTCTTTCATACGCCATGTCAAAGTCTGATCTCAGACTTTTCTGTATGCCTGCACACACAGTTATTATTGCCATAGCATTCTTCAATCAACATTTATCATTGTTTGGTTAAAAAAAAGAGACATCATAACTTTAGGCTTTTTAGGCTTTTTTTTATGTGTGAATGGAAAAAAAATATACACTTTGCACACAGCAGATTTTGACTGAGCAATTTAAAGTCTCCAGCTGGCTTCATAAACCCTAATTCTTACTTTGATCAAACCTGCCATCGCTTTTTTAGAGTATGTACAGAGGTAGGAATGCTAACAGTGTTTCACTTTGCCCTCACTTCACTCTGTCATTCTTGGCTTCCCATGCTTTGACTTGGCCACTGGCTATCACATGTCAACATCTGTGTTTCCAAAGCTATAAATCTTTCTGTCTTCAGGTGTTGTTGCCTTCAGATGGTAAAGAAAATTTTGTCAACTCATCTAACTGTTCTGCACTCCACTTGGAAGACAGCCCAGTCTTTTCAAGCTGCTACTGACGTTAATGACTGTTCTCAGTCCATAACTTGAACAAAATACTTTCATTATGACTGGCATGAACTTGCAGAGTATTGTACGTATTATATCAAAAGAGGAGTGTGTAGGATGGTTTTAAGATACATGTGCTGAACCCTATTGTGAGGTCACAGTCTCATATTTCAATTAATCATTTTTTGATTCTCTCAAAATGCCATGACATAGTAGAGCTAATCAGTTAATTAACATAAAACAGTTAATAAAGCAATATCCTGTTTATAGATAAAAGTTAGTGATTGAGAAAGTGTTATCTCCCTGTGCAGAGAAAAGTTCCTCACCAGCAATGTCCACCGGCATGGAGATGGTCCTGCTAAGAGTTGGGCCTGTTGCTCCATCCTTCCCTTGCTCTCCTAAATCAAATATGCAGTATTTAGCAAGCAACAAAACACAAGGAATAATATTAATGAGCCTTAATTAAATTGACAATGACAGTTTTTCCGTTCACCTGTAGCGTCGCCCTTGATGGCAGCTTCCCGATGCTCCTCAGGCACCGTCAGGCTGCCAAATCGTTTGCCGTGGCGGATGGGACTGGTGCGAGTCGGATGGGGCGACGGGGGTGGCAAACGCGAAGGATGCATTTCCTAAAGGACGTGGGAGAGTGGAAGCACTGAGTGACTCAAGTCATAATAAAAACAGTGTGTGTGTACTGGGCAATGATACAAGATTCCTGATAAATGCCAAACCACATCTCTCACAGATGTTTGTACAAGACTCTGAGTGCGTGTCCGTGTGATAAACTTACATGGCTGAAGAGTTCATTGGTGAGTCCCAGATAGTTGTGCAAGGCTAAGACTGTTACTCTCTGAAGACGAACCATGATAATCTGAGGAGATGAAACAAGAAGAGAGTCATATGACTTTTCAAACACAGACAGACAGATAACTTTATCAGAAACACGGGATAATGGTAATATAACTGTAATCTATAGAAGTGGAAATTTAGTTCTGTGCTTCATCTGATGAACTAAATAAAAGAAAGATTTGTGCTAGAAAGAGAAAAAAAAAACAGCTTACCTGTACAACTCGCACCAGGCTCTCGGGATACTTCTCAAATATAGAGAGGAAGGCTTCTACAGGTAAACGGAGAACAGTGGAAACCTCTGCAGCTCGTGCTGACACGGTTCTGTAAGGCTTCTGATGGCCCTAAACATAAGAATAACATGGGATTTTACCTTTTTTTTTTTTTTTTTTTTTACATTTTTGCAATCTATTTGACTTTTGACTTTTTGTTTTATGGGCTGTAACGTGCAAAGAAATCGTCACTGTTGCCATCATTTTAATCCTGATTCAAAACACATTTTTAGGAGTATTATGTTTGAGTCATGTAAACGCCAGTCGAGACAATAGTGAGTCAGTTGGTGAATGTGACTGATGTGAGGAGCAAGGAATGTGTAATTGGAGGTGAATAAGGCACAAGATTCAATCCACACCTCCATAAGTATGCAAATGAGATGCACAAGTCGTCATCTGTCGGGGAAACTTGTATGCACAAGTTTGAGGCAGCGCCCATGTCTGTGCAGTCTGTGTAATCAGCACAGTGCGAAGCAAGAAGTGAGAATAACCTACTGTGATGACATCCAGGATGCTCAGGAGACTGTGGACGCTGTCCCCTGGGTAAACCTCTTTCACCACACTTTCTTTGCCGTCCTACAAAGACAGCAGTGCACATATCAAACCACAGAACTTGTTGTCAAAATGTTTTTCTTGAGTAGACCTGACCTAACAGAACTTGAGCAAGCTACACTCAGCTTTAGAGATACAGTCTGAACTGAAATTTCTGAGAGGATATATCCCCATTACCTGCCCATGAAAGTAGCTAAAGGATACTTATCATTATGAGACTAATTTCAGCTAACAGCACTCCCAACGTCCCTGATGCGATTGTCTGAGTTAAATGTTAATAGATGCTAATGAGCTGTTAAAGCCAGAACTCTGACGGTTAAGCCCTTTAGCTAAAACTGTGTGTGTGAGCTTTACCACAATAAGCATTAAATCATATAATCCTGAGATAAACAAACAAGTGTTACATAGATTAAAGAAAAAAAATCAGTTAGCTTGCGTACCGTTCCAGAAAGGCACAGTTCTAGTTTTCCATCCTGAACCACGTAGATGCTGCTGTCAGGCTGACCCGGCCTAAAGACATACTCCCCTTGTTGGAACTGCACAAACACCATGTGTTTACACAGCTCCAGAAAGAGGGGCTTCTCAAAGTGACCCAGCACGCTGCAGTGAGAGACAAAAGAGCGGTTATGTGGTTAGGTGGTAATCACACGCCTGCCAACTAGTATGTATACAATCGGTTTGGACAAATGAGCACCGCACAGAGGAAGCACATATGCAAAATGAACACGTGTAGAAGAAATACATGTGCTATAAAAGTTTATTTCACATGCAAATCACCTTGGTAATTTACAGGTGACAAAGTTTGGGCCTTTTCAACACTCTTCTCTTCAGTACATATGAACACAAAACATCACACAGAGGACAAACCTACCGGACGTTTTTGAGCATGTAAAGCACCTCGGAGGGGAGGTGGGAGTTGGCCACGTCAAATTCGGTGAGGTCTGCTTCCAGCACTGAGGGAGGGGGCTCCTTAGCTTGAAGGGTGGGCACCTCTTTCTTAAATCTCAGGATCCTACATAAAAAAACATAGAAAAAGACAGTGGGATAAGATAAAGACACGGGGAGGTGTAGTAATAACTTAGTAGTCATCTCTTGAAAGTTGGTGAGAGTGAACAATTTAATGTACTTTTTGGCAATGTTGAGCATCTTCTGCTTCTTCTTGAGACGTGGGCGAGAAGAAGAAGATGTACCCACCAGGGAAGAGGTAGACTGGGAGACCTGTTGGGAAACATACTGGTTTAAGTATTATTCCATTAGCAGTTTGACTCACTGCGAGACGGAGCCGTGTCATGATAACTTATATTTGCATACTGGTATTTTTACCATCCGTCAGCAAACACACTCACTTTACGCATGATCTTTCGCCCATAGAACATGACTTTATCTCTCTTTCGGAAGCGGTATTTGGGCGCCTCTTGAGCTTCTAAGTCTGAAATAAAAGAAATGGAAAAATTACTATGAACTCTCTTGATATTTTTCATGACTACTATCTTAGGTCCCCAGCAGATGGTGACGAATGCATTTCAACATATACTGACTTCGAAGGTGAATCCGCCGCAAGACAAAGAAGATGAGGATGGCGATGAGAACTATGGCGATTCCTGCGCCAATCACCATCCCCACCATCTAAAGAGAAGAGAAAAAAAGAGGAGAGTTTAGTTTACACAGGGTGTGTATGGGGTCAAAGGTTACATAATAGCTAACAGTAATGACTCACTTGGACTTTTTAAAAAGTATGGTTTCATGATTTCATCTACTTGCTCGTGCTTTGATGAACAATATTAGAAAATTAGATTTTCTTGTTTTCTAACTTTACTTCATCCACGATGACATGTGTATTATGATGACAATTTCCAGCTGGTGTTACACAACAGCTGATAAATGAATGCAACGGGAAAACCCAAAATGCATCAATGCGCACTCACCATGCTCGTCTGTAGTTCCTCCTCCACAAACGACTTGATGTTATTATACCCGTCCTAATTAACAGACAAATACAGAGAACCATCACTAATATGAAACAGAAAGGAGAAAAAAAAAACATACACAAACTTTAATCACTTGCATGCTAACTGCTTAGGAAGCTTAGCTGATTACAGCAATTTACTACAAAATGTACCGACTGAAATGTTGTTTGAGGCTGAGCTGGAGGGTTTTAATGCCACTGAAGTGTAATGGAATGTGGGAATAAGGAATTTGCCCTGGGGGCATGAAATATTTAGGCATCAGTGCCCAGGAACCAAAAAGACAATTGAAAGTAGATGTAGTATCTTATTCAACCTCCTCCACAATCATATTCTTATGTTTGTCTTCCAACTAGGTTTCATAAGACTATAGAGACTATACCACACAGGGCGTCCCTACTCTTGTATGTATAAACTCCACACAGACTCCAAATGTAAAAGCAAAAGTAATGGTGACAAAAAGGCCAGGTGAGAGAATTTGCATCAGATTTATCTCAACAGAACGGTTGAGAGTAGAGAGCACCTTGGGCCAAGATACGGTTGTTTGTTCTGCTGTTACTGATCAAAAGAATGACAATAATGTTAAACTGAACCAAATTACTCGTTAACGGTAGCAGGTGCCAACTGAGCCCGAAAATAAAGGGAGACAAACCAATCCGATCAGGCCAATCAGACAGCAGTCTCCAGTTTATGCTACAAGATTAAGTGCCCTGAATATCAGGGTAAAGAGCTTGGCTGACAAACTTAATGACTCCTCGACTTTAGGACAGTCCAGTCAGGGGAAAAAACTGAGATCAATCATCTCTGTGTGATATTATTGATAGAATATGATCACTGCTGCAGTGAGGGGATGAAAAGTCTCTATATACTGTACATAAAAAGCCCATTGGCCTGCAATAAGACATAATGAAAAGCAGTGGAGGTGGACTTTTGGGTGATGCCTGCAGTGAATATACATTTAAACATGGAATTTAAAAAAAAACAAAAAAAAAAAAAAACAGGGAACACATATTTGAGATCTGGAGAGAAACTGACTGGTGCATTTTCACAAACACAAGCAGCTAAACAGAAGGAGACTGGTGAAACTTAATCATAGAGAGGAGAGTAGTTTTTGTTGTGGCTTGATTATGGAAATTTTTTTATCATGCAAGTTTGGTCACATCAAACTAAAGTTTTCTTTACTCATCTAAACACAAGTGAGCAGGGAGTGGAAAGATCCTGTGGCCAAGATAAGCTTGTTTGTTTTAGTGTGTGTGTGTGTGTGTGTGTGTGTGTGTGTGTGTTTCACTGGCAAACCATCAGTTACAATATTGTAAGAGGAAGCATAATAGCTTTTTAGTGTCCTGGCTCACAGCCAATGGGACCACATGTCTGTTATCAGTGGTTATTGATTAGTGTGTGAGCAGCTAAGGGTTATTTGGCACTAAAAGGCCTAAGATGTACACTGGGGATATGGACAGTGGAGCTGACAGATGGTGAGTGCAACTGCACACAGAAATAGACTTCAGTTGGACGTGGTTTCAAGGGGGGCACAGCGGCTTCTGTTCCAAGTGTGAAAAGTTATCATCTTCATTGCGTACAGTCTTACAGGGATTGTAACAATCAGCAAACAAACTAAAACAAACTGCAATCACAAAACAAGCAGAACTTGTTGCTAATACACTGTGTGTCAAACACGAGGTGTCACATGGTACAATATGTATGTGTCCCCACATGGCAGAGGAAGTCCTCTGTTATCTCGTATCATGAAAAAAAAAAAACCCTTGCTGCACCTGATAAGTGTGGATAACACGCTGGGTTGTGGGTTGAAGACATTTCGTCATCTACAGCTCTGAGCTGACATCTTGTTTGAATTATAGTTTTTATTTTGAAAGCAGCTGAAGCAATGATCAGGTGAAAACAAGGTGAAAGACAGAAAGTGTAGCCTATTCTCTGCGTTAAAGTGGCAAACTAATGGTCACCATAGAAAAAATAAAGCAAAACTTTAACAATGTGAAACTCATGATCTGAAATTTCTGTTTGTCATTGTGGAAATGTTGTGGTGATCATTGGCTGTTTGAACAGACTTCTAACTAAACACTGTAATAAAAGATAATGTCTCTTGTTTACAAATCTGCAAATAAATATTTAGTTTCCCTGTTTATAATACCAATTTCTGTCAGCCCATTTCCTGATATTACACTTATAATACACCTACAGTTATGGAGCTTGTATACGTCTGTGTGTTTAATCATGATGCCAATAAATACAGTGAGCAGACAAACCTCGGGGATGTCTCCTTGGACCTCTTGTTCCGAGGTACTTTGTCCCATTGCAACCCTGTTTCTTCATAGGGATGGTCCATCAACGGCGACTAAAAGCAAAACAAAGACAGATATGTATTCTCAACTTATAGATAGTTTGATGTTTCACAACAGAAACACACAGCTATACATCAAAAAAGGTAATCATGTCCTATTTGGGACTTTTAAATAAAGCAGAGTCATTGTTAAAGATATTGGCAACAACACAGTGTTTCCCATCGTGACTCAAACACCTGCCGTGATAATTAAAAAAAAAAAAAAACTTTTGAAGATGAAAATGTTCATTCATGTGCAAACATGAAAGAAATGTAAACCTTTTCCCAGATTTTTCAGATTCATCTATGGAGAGCAGCCACTGTACTTGTAGTGACTCGCTATTATCAAAAACTCAGTCCCTGCAGGAGTTCATGTGTGGCTGCTGCTCAACATCTGGCTGTTGAGGTCTTTCTCATCTTCTGTGAACTGCAAAACTGCCTTAAAGAGTATTTTGTTGCTATGGACGCACATGCCCACAAACAAACACTGAACCGCTCCAAGCTACTTCAAAACCCAGTGAGGACAAAACAAGTATATGTGATTAAACAAAAGAGAGAATATGAAGTTGTTGAGCTAACAGCTTCGCCTTTAGGAAGACGATCTGAAAGTCTCTTACCAAACACTTTCTCAACTGTCTGCCTGTAACAGCATACTTAATCTCTCCTTAAAATCACTACAACTGTGCACTAGAATCTGGGAAGGATCAATGTATTTCTTCCTAGAGAGCAGTTACGCTGCTGAGGACACTGGGACAGGCTTTTGTCTCCGTCATGTTCATGCAAACACAGCAGGATTTCCAGATAACAGATAAAAACCTGTCCAGATGGTAACCCCTAACCCTCCTTTTATCCACCCATTCCTCTCTATTCCTGTGGGATGATCTTACTGGCTCAGGAAAGTGGTGCTATTTCTATTTGGGATTTATAGATAACATTTAAAGAAACGCAATAAAATGACGAAAAAAAAAAAAAGACAATTTGTGGACACACTTACTTTTTCATACAACACTCAATAGTAATTAATAATCTTTGATAAAATGAGACAAATATAGATAAGTAAAAACAATAATTTCTATTGGCAATATACATCTATACATGTATGTACTGATGAAATATCCTCATATATAGAGTGCTAATTGCTTTGAATGATTTGAGATTTTGTTACCCTGTGTCATTTTCTGTCCATGTAATTATCTATACATCAACCCATATGACCATTTTTTGCAATAGCATCTGGCCAGATGTGTCTGTATATTCCTTAATAGTTGTTGTGTTGGGATCACCAGGTAAAAACAATTCAATATCCTAAAAAATACTTGCTTTTTATGTCCATCTATGATTCATTTAGACTACTAGGGCAGGTAAAGCGATTTCACTTAAACTAGAGATGACAATACACCAACTGATTTATCCTTGCAACAAATTGATTGGTTGATGAGCAGGTTTGATTATCAGTCAACCAAGAGTTTCTTTGTTTGACTTCAGTCCCGAACATATAGTGAAACTTCATTAAATTAATGAGATGTTGCAAAATCCAATATGTCAGATCCAAATACATTTAAATGAATTATGCATGCAGTATAAAACAATAAAGAAACCAGTCTGGACAGATATTGCAAAATGTTTTGCAACACACCTAACACTGCGTAACACTGCAATTGTGATTCATTTCATCATTACACTTTAAAGTAATAGTGATGTCACAGAGCTCTGGGGATGTTGCAATAAATCTTTTAAAACATTTCTAATAAACTGGGAAAATACAGTAACAGTTTTGATTTCAATTTACAACAAATTTAACTTTTCTTCTCTTCAACCATCTGTCAGCCCCACTGTCATTATAGACAAATATTTCCTCTACCATGTTTGCCCCTTTTTTACATCAATATAAGCATGTACATTGATTGGGAGTAGTCCAGTTAAACCAGAATCCTTTTATGCTATTTCACTGAACTACTGCACAGTGGCAACGATTCCTAAAGTTCAACCAGGCCCACTGCATACCACCTCCCTGCCCACATCTGCCTGTACTGACTGATTCAGCTGACACGGGTGTATATGCTGTAGCTGAGATAACAAGCTTCATTCACTGTCAATGGTCAAATAAACAGCTATGCTAGTTTAGCTTGCTGAGGTCCACTGGTTCCCCACTCTTATGCTGATGAATCTAGTGGAAAAAAAATGCTTTAGGGAAAAAAAACAAGCTGGCTACAAACACAGACCCTGTGTTTGCTGAGGGCATACCAAGTAGGCAACAGCACAAGCATGAAGGAGATAAACAACCCAACGTCTCAGTCTCACGATTAACACACATTACTTCACAACAGTCAGAGAAAAGACATTACCACAGACACTGAAAAACTAAAAATAACTGTTAAGTAACCAACTGATCATTCTGGCTCTGATCTGAAGTTTGATTGCAAATAAAAACAGTAACTGTGTTGACCTCTACAATCACAACGTATCTGCCGTGTCCTAGTATTGTCCTGGCAACATATAAAGTAAAAACACAAACAGGCATCAGCTGCATCTTTGGTCTAATGTATTTCCTGTTTAATCTATAACACAAGTGACTGGGGAGAGGGAGGATGAACTGCTGCACTGATGAAATTCAATCAGTGAAAGGCTGAGGATGGAGTGTCATGTTACATGAAGTAACCCTGAAGGACACACCATTATAAGATGACAATATAGCAAAAGTGAATCTTCTGCATTAATGCTGCCTATTCTCAGTCTAATCTCTGTTCATATCATTACTTTAGGTGTCTACTAAAACTACATAATGTGGTTCAATTCTCAGGCATTTCTATTCATTCATAGAGAGATCCTTATTAATTAAATTTTGTTTTTGACAGGCGACGTGCTACATGTCTGTCTAAATCATCTCAATGTTAGCAAATTAGCCCACAATGATTTGCAAGTCTTTTTCTATTCTGAAAACTATTTGCTCAAATACTGAGGCCAGCTCATTGATTAATGGATCTGACAGTTACTCTTGCTCCTAGTTTGTCTCTTGTGTAGCAGCCTCTATGTGAACAAAACTTTCATTATTGACTAAAACTTCCTGCTGCAGCTGCTACACAAGACACTTGGCCTCAGATCACCTCTCTTGGTCTCTACAAAGCTTTGTGTGTGGTAATAATGCTATGAGAAAAGCACAGGCTTGCTATCTCCTGGCAGTGAGACAGTAGCTAAAATCCAGCCTCCTATCAGTGCCTCCCTCTGTGCGAGCCTACTCCTATTGTTCACTTTAAACAATGAAGCCAGTGTTGACATCACTGTCCAGGGGCAGACTCAGGCCGGCTACTAACACATCCATGTTTGTTTTCACCAAACACAATACACGCTCTGGACCATGAGACTCTCGATAACAATAACAACTCTGTAGGGTTACTAGGCCATAAAATATCTTTATGTGTGTTAAGAAAGTGTTTCATAATTCTGTCTATAGTTTAAATTTCCATTGTGATTGCTGTATGGAAACTGCTGCAACTTTAAAAAGCAAAATTTACAGCAACTATCATAAAGGATGGCCAATCACTTTTGACCCCGGAAGTCAAAGTGTTATATTTCAACAGAAACTATGCATTTACAGAAACATACCCTCCAGTTTTAAGCAAATAGAGTCTTATAGAGAAGTTATGTTCATGTTAGTCCGAATACAAACGACAGTAAAGCTCTGACCAAGGTGAACTCAGAGGACGACATCAGCTCAAATTTCTCTCCAGCCAAAATAGGTTTGCATAATTTGCACCCTCAGAGGTGTTGCCTTACGGTCTTCTCGTAAAATCCCTTGGTTGTTATTAATAAGTCAATTTGTAAACACACTGAACCGGCTACTGAAACACTTAAACACTTGACTTTCTTGAATAATCCTCAAGCTTGGACAAAACTGAGCAAATTCACACCAGTAGGTGGAGTTTGATGCAGAGCTCTACCGCTAGCTAACGGGTATATGAAGCATAAAGGTGGCTAATGTATGAGTTGGGCCTTATTGTTTATATTCAGACCGGTGTGAAATGACTTAAACTTCAGCTCGGAGAGACACTGGGTGTTTTAGATTTCCTCTATTGTTAGTCTATGGTTGAATTCATGTGTCTCTGCAACGTGAAACATCTCTCCACCATCCAGGGCAGAGGGCACCTGGCTGACTGTCACCATCCTTAACGTAATCTCTGCTGCTGGCTAGCTGTCACTGATAATGTTAGCTAGCTAAACGCCGACGGAGGTTTACCGCGGTCATTATGACTCATGTGGAAGTAAAACTCACACATTTAAAGGAATTTTGTTTCCAACGATTTGTTGTTCTCTCTTTTTGACCTCTGCGGTAGTAATGTGACTAAGCTCTAGCGTTATAGATACACAAGATAGCTTCTGTTTTTAAACAATGGTTTACTCACCGGCGCCGCAAAAAAAATAAATAACTCCCGTTGAACCACAAGCCCGTCAGCTTCAACATATTATATTAAGAATATAGCATTAAATTAAAGGAAGTTAATTAAAGGAAATATTTACCTGAGCTGATGGTCTCCCGTCACTCGCCAGTCACCGTAAAATAACATATGACGGAAATCATTTTTCCCGAAGCCCCTCCTGTATTCTTCCACAAGAATTTTGGCCAATCAACAACCGAGGCGCTGCAACGCTCCACCAATCAGAGCGCACATCTGGAACGTGGGCATGACATCCCGCCCACATTTATGTAAATAAATAGATATTGTCCAATGAGTATTGAAGGATACAGCCAGGCGACCGCTGATTGGATTACAGGACTGATTGACACTCTGTGTTAACCTGTAACTGTAAATGATCGTTAGGATGGAAATAACATTTTTACAAAGACGTTTCTGTTCAGATGATTTAATATCCGACCTGCGGTAGATGTGATTTAATCCAAGCTTTGTCATTAATTAGGAAGATTAACTTGTTAACTATTAGTCAACAAACAACTATTACTTCCTAAACCTCTGCACTTTGTCTGAAAACTGCTGCTGATTTAATCAAGTCTGATTAAAAAGGTTCAAAAAGTACATTAGCCAGTAGTTGTAGGTAAGAAAATAGGGAAATCAGATTAATGACAACATCATAGTGCATGTCAAAATGTTAGGAAATTGTTCTTTTAACCACCAAGTTTGATCTTCAAAGGAAAACGACAGCAACACCACCTCCTTGTGGGCATTTTCCACATCACGAATCACAGTTAATCAAGTTACATGTAATAGTATAAATAATGAAGTCAAACATTTCTTTTTAAAATACATATTCTTTATTGTGAGGTGATAGTCCAGTAATAGGTTTACAGCTCGGTAATGGGCTTGTGGGGCCAGTAGGGATATTTGACCTTGTCCAACTTTGTCTCAGGGAAAGTGTTGTTCAGGTCCTCGATGGTCATCTGATCGAAGGGGATCATGTTGTTAAACTTATCCAGCTAAAGAAAGCAGAAAGAACAGGATGAGAGAAAGAAGAGTAAGATACAAGAGCAAATTCCCTTCGGATGTTCAGAACATACAATTAATGTTATTAGTCTCACCTCTTGCTCATACTGAGCTATGCGGGCCTTGGATGCTGCAATGTAATCTGTTGCACTTTTGTTCTGTTAGAGAAAAATGAATTAATTATGTCTGAAAAAAACAAACAAACAAAACAAAAACAACAGAAGCAGCAAGTCATATCACCACAGTCTGTTGAATTCAGAGGCAGGGTCTCTCTTACTGTTGTGTAATTATAATGTTTGTTTTAGATTTGAATTTTGTGATCTTTGGACAATTTATAAACATTTGCAATTTAGTCGACAAATTTATACATTTTGTACAGCTTCTAAGTTTCCATTGACAGATTTTAAGACATTTTTCTTTCAAGTTGAATCTGCAGGGTCATTTTCTGATATAATGACTTACAGCCTCAGCCTCCTGTGCATTGATGGCATTCGTCTGTGTGTCAACGGGCTCAGGGATTTTCAGGGCTTGAACTGTGTGTAGGAGAAACATATGAGTTACCACTGGAAGGCAGACCAACAAATGCTGAAACTATCATACGAAGGATGCATCTTGCAGATTGTTCAGAAAAAATTACCTGCTACAGCCACTCATAGAAACAACCTAAATCTGTTAGATTATATCCTCTACAATGAACTCCAGATTCTTTTTTATACTGAATTCATCCAAGTAATGTTTTCATATTAAATGCTAACTTAAACACATGCACAACATAAGGGTGTTTCTTAACCAGTATCTTGCAAGCTGCATACAAGACGCAATCATAATGTTTGAGTTTACCTTCTTTTCAAACTCATCAACCATCCCGGCTTTAGCCACTGTGCTCCTGTAGTAATTCCAGTCAATGGCTGCAGGAGTCTCTGGCAGGGAGGTTAGCCTGGTTTAAGGCAAGAAAATGAAGTTAGAGTGGAAGGAACTAGGACGGTCATCGAACAATCATTTAATTAATGGTCGGGTTCATGAATTGCTAAAAATGAAGAATAAATAAAAAGATGGACCAAAGGGAGATACTTAACATCTATGACTGTGGGTAAGTCTAAAATTGTAGATAGATGATCCAGTCTTCAAGGAGACTGTTTAACTACCCAATTCAGTTTACAGATAAGGACAGAATAAGATACATAAAAGAAGCACAGGATAAACAAACAGGTAGACTAATTCACTAGTTAGCGAATGTAGCTTATGGAAAACTAACCGTGATCAGTTATGATTTTAAAAAAATGTTTGTATAAAACGCCAGTAATTAAATACTGACTGTGGCACTGATGTGAATTACAAGAAGTACACAAAGAATTGTCCACTCTAAATAAACAAATCCTCACACATGGACACAGGTGAGCGACAGACACTTGAGATCTAAAGACATGTAATGTGATAAATGACATTCTTTCATTGCAAAGAAAATACGTTCACTGTTCCTCTGATAATTGTTTTATTTTCAGCAGGAAAAAAAACTTGTCAATGGTGCATAACTAACTTGGCAGAGATGGCATCGCTGCGAGTCTTCAGGGCATTGAACATGCCCCTCTGGTTGGGAGGAACCCGCTCGGCAAAAGCCAACCAGTCAATGGCTTTGAGGGCTACACGACGGCCTGCCATCCTGACTGTCTGAAAGGCAGAAGAAAAATGTGTTGAAATCCGGACAAACCATGAATAAACAACATAAAAATCATTCAGGTTACATTTGGCTTAAAGGTAAACATTTATAACATTCACCATTAGCCTGTTAGCCAAGTTCACCTACACAGAAATTTTCAAATATTTATGTACAATTGAACAATTCTGGTGAAACATTTATTCAAAACAATTTGACTCAAATCCACTTATTGTACCTTATAGTGGTCATTTGTCAATCTAGTGTTTTCAAGATCAAGATCGAGTTTCTATTGTTGTGTGCAAGATTCATTGCAGGTCTGTTGTCTGCACCAATCTCAGTTAGGTGTGTCCAATAAGACTTTATGCGGCTACGATAACATGTAACTAATATAACAAAAACCTAAGTATAATTAATAAACAGCCCAAAACATTCTAATTTCCAGTTTTATTCATTTCTTATCTGTTTCATGATGAGACACGATTAGGTCTATACACCCTTAAAAATTGCTACAACCGACCTTACGTTAACGTTAATGCTAATATTAACCGGTCGACTGCTGGAGCTAAATGATAAACGCACAATTTTCCAACTAACGTATAATATATGATGTTATATACTCATGTAAAGTTGCAGGTAATCAATGTCATCAGGTCCTTGACATTTTGTTCAATTCAAGACCGGTGCAAAAAGAGCTAACGTAGCTAGCTCTGTTAGCTTGCTAGCCAAGGTCAGAGAAATGTCTCTGTAACTGAAGCGTTTAATGACACCGAGAGGACGTAGAGTTCACATTTCCATCTCCTGCACAACAATTAATGTGAAAGTTGCGGGAATAGTTATTTAAATTATTGTATTACAGGTTTTTTTAATTCAATAACCTGGCCCGCCAGTGTACTCACCTCGCTTGCTCCAAGTGTTTGCTGTGACAGGACTGAACAGCGGAAGTGCTTTTTCTTCGTTGAGGACCAGACACAGCAGCGAGCGCGTCACCGCCCTCTGCAGGACAGTTAGAGCACCTACAGGGCGCTGCACCGCATGACAGCTCTGACATAACACAGCAGGCTCTCTGCAGCGATGTTTCTTATTTTATCTGCACTTTGTGGTTCGCTCTAGGCCTATATCTGCAACTCCGTGCTTTGATTGGAAATAATGATGCAAATATATCCTAAAAATAAACTGCAGGCCACGTTTCTGGGATGGGATTTGATTTATGAAGGAAGCACAGTTTTGTTTCAAGCGGGGACAGATTAAAGACAGCAAATTAAAATCGGGGAAAAAAACAGATGTGAAAAAAAACACATCTAAATTAAGCATAACATTATCTTATATTATTCTAAATAAATAAGAGTTAACCTGGCGTACAGAATGAAAGTGTAGCTCACATCACAAAAACATATCACTTTTGAAAGCGGCAAGAAAGTGTAAATAAATAATGTTAAAATCAAATTAACGTCAATTTTTCCCCATTTCGCCATATATTTGAAACTTTATCAAGCCTTATGGGGCTTTGGTAGCCTACTAATATAGAAAAATTGGAGATCATTCGTATGAAGAAATTTTGACAACGAGCGTGAGCGTCCCTAATTGCATAATGCGTCTTAGTTTAATGTTTAATTAGGCTAATTGTTTTTCTTTTTCCCCCCATTTTCTTCTTTTTTTTTCCTTTTTTCTTTAACTGGACAGAATGTATATACATGTAAATGCTCAGGTGTCCGTTTCATATTTGTGTGTCTTCTTTAGTATAACACACACACACACACACACAACAATGCCACAACAATGACAACACACTGTATGTTAGTTTAAAAAGTACTTTCACTAACTGCGTTGAAATGTAAAACAAATGTGTGCCTGCCCAAAAAAAAAAAAAAAAAAAAAAAAAAAAAAAGTCAATCTGTCAAGATTTGCGTGGTTTGCTGAAATCTTTATCTGGTTGGTTTCCAACTTAAATCTATCAGAGAAATTGCTAAAAGGTGTTTGGTAAGTAAACTACTCTGTTCTTAAATTAAACACGTGCAAAGATAAATTGCTCGATAATAATTTACACGATTATTTGGCAATTGGGAAGTGACGATGGCTGAGAGGTTTTTGGCAACAATGGTTTACTTTTGGCATGTTTTTAAAAGAAAATAAAAACGTAAGAAAAAAATGATCTGCAGATTAAAATGATCTATTACATGAATATTACCTTTTAAATATACAAACATATGTATATTTCTTAGGGAATCACATTTAATAAACCTACAGACTCCTGATGCACCGATTCCTTCAACATTAAATTTACTAATATGTATTAATAATGAAAAAAAGAAAACAAACAGTGAAACTTTCAGACCTTGTATAATGTTTATTTACTAAAAATCAGTCTTTACAAGTAACTGAACATTTAGATAGCGTGATGTATGTACACAGTACAGATACAAAGATATTCAATAAATACCACTTTTCCCTGCTGCTCTCCAAACGAGGCTGCAGGGTTTTATGAACACTACACATTTTTTATTTACATTTACAGCAAAAATTCCTCAAAAGAAAATCTATAAACACTCCACATCCCCCCACCACCCTCCAAAAAAGGCCACTTTGAGAATAAAAAAATACCTAATACACGTTTGTTTTTTTTTGTTTTTTCCTAAAATATAATTTTGCTCCAAGTTTACAAAATATAGAAATTGTGACAGGAACCGCTGTAAGGGAAATAAGAAAACATTCATTCAAACAGCAACTCTGGAAAAAACTACAGTTTTATCCGACGATGACAGAAAAACAGTCGATGCTGAATGAGAAGGATAAAACTTCAAGCTATACACTGATCTTCTTAAGGCACTGACACCGTTTAAGTACTTTTCTGTTGCTTTTGAGCATTTTTTTTTCGCCTCCGCTTCAGCAGATCATTGTGTCTTCATGTTTTGGACACACTTTGACCAGTTTCACAAACTACTCGGTGGATGGACTGGAATGAGATATTTAAGGCATTGTCGTTTGAAAAAAAAAAAAAAAAAAAAGAAGAAGAAGAAGAAGCTGACATTTACATTTGGAGTGTTGCCTGAACAGGCCCGTGAATCCACAAGCCACAGCCACTGGACACGATCTGAAAACGAGGAGAGGAGGTGAACGAGCTCAGTCCGATTACGCACGAACTTATAACACTACATCAAAAATATGTCCCAAGTTTTATTTATTATTATTATTTAATTGTCTTCAATTCTGATGTGAAAATTAGAGAAATATCTCTAAACCTCTAGACTGAAAATATAAAATTGTTTTCCCAAGACGCACCATCCTTACTGCCTATGTGGATTTTTTTTTTTGTTCTTCTTCAAATACACACACACACTCGGACACACAGGAACACTAAGACAAATAGTACATCCCATAAGTGACGGGTCCACTGAACAGTCCTGGGACCGGCAGACTGGGCCTTGGGAAGGCGTTTGACGGGCCCCACGTTGGAGAGCCCATGTGCGCTCCGATGGGGAACGGCAGCGCGAAGGCGGGCAGGACAGGCTTAGAAGCCAGTTTAAACTTTTCCAACTCGGCCTCCTGCAGTCTCTTGGCTTTGGCCCTTCTGTTTTGGAACCAAATTTTGACCTGAGTCTCCGTCAGGTTGAGAGAGTTGGAGAACTCGGCTCTCTCTGCGATGGAGAGGTACTGCTTCTGGCGAAACTTGCGCTCCAGCGCCAGCAGCTGAGAGGTAGTGAAGGGAGTGCGAGGTTTCCTGTTGTTTTTGTGTTTCCTTAAAGTACACTGAGTTGGACTTGAGCTGCCTGTCAAGAAAAAGATAAAAATACAAAGAAAAATAGTTGAGGTCAGATTTAAACTAACTGAAGTTTGAGCATCACAGCAGGTGAACATTAGAGCCTCATTATGTTGCTACTTAAACCTTCAACACAAACAGAAAATTTCACTTATGCTACTGTGGATTGTGGATTGTACTGTGATTTTTAAATATTTTCATATAGGTCATTGTCCATTCTAGCAAGGTATATATATATATATATATATATATATATATATATATATATATATATATATATATATAGAGCCGAGAACAGATAAAAAACAATCTGGCAAAGGACTAATGCAGCAGCCAAATATGCGCGATAATCATGTATCTGCAGTTTGTTAGACACAAGAGGTCAAAAAGCAAGACAATGTTTACACACAGTCTCTTGAGCTGTAACATTAACATGCCTGTCACACCACTGTGAAATTATAGTTTTGCGTAACATATTAAGACTCTCGCAGTGTCTTTTACTGTCTGTCAGAAATGATGAATAAACAGTGCTCGTTCCTTGTTTAGGAGCTCACAAAACTCCGTTAACAGCAGAGGGACGGACTTACGAGGTGGAGTAGAAAAGGAGGATGTCTGGAACCAAGTGCTCTGATCTTTCTCACAAAACTGCGGACTGTCTTCGCTGGAACTACTGGAAACAGCCTGTGAGCTCTCCGCGGAAACCTTACTCTCCGCGTAAAAAGTCCTTGGAGAGAACTGCGCGCTCTGTCCCGCCGCGACGGGTTTAGGCAGGACCAGAGCTAAGTCTGAGGGGGAGTAAGAAGTCCGACAGGTGGTCTTCTTGGAAATCAACGACTCGACGCTAAACGGGAGACTGCTCCGCTGAAGTTTGTATCCTTTCTCAGTGGTCATGTCTTTAGGCTGAAGCTCCTCTCCCTCCGTGTCCGTCTCCTCCTTTTGGTGAAGCTGTTTGGCTTCTTGGGACGGCGACCCCTGCACAGGATTCATCACGATACAAGGGGATGGGGCCATGCACCTCCGTGTGGCCCGTTCAGAGGAATGGAGTAGATGGAGGTGTACAGTGTCCAATGTGCGTCTCTGCGCGCTGTCAGCGGTGCCCAGTAGCTTTTACGCGCAGGACGGGGTCGTCTATAAAAGGACAGGGGCTGTCCCCCCTCCCTGGTCCCGCCAATCAGCTCGTCAAGTTGGACTCGTGACGTCTGAGTGTGCGGTTTTGATTGGCCCGTTGCCTTTCAAGGGAACATCAAGAGGCCTTTGAAAGGAAGGAGAAGTTAATCATACAGACCCCATGCGGTGCGGGGCTATTGATGGTTCTCACAAAGTAGCTTAGACCAATTTTAGCGCAATTAAGCAGTGGGGAGGACTGTCTTGACCATTCACATCCATTAGCCGGGCACTCCATCGACACTATTCACTGAATTATTCTCCTACTGTAAAGATGAGCAGGATCAAAGTAAAGACTTCATCAAAGACAAATGAGAAAAACAGGGGAAAAACAGCTCAAATATGATAAAAATGCAAAATGTAAAAATACAAATTACCAACACATATTAAGTGACTGCATAAGTGAGTTAATTAAAATCTAAGAGAAGCGTAAAATAACTAAAGTGAACATCACATCAGATAAGAAAACGTGCGCAGGCAGGATAGGAATTGATTAGGTATGACTGTTGGTCACACAGCATTAATGCAATTTAAGGCCTGTCATGAGCTCTTCTCACTTCACAATGGCTTCGGTTGAGAAGCAACAGGCGTTTTCTTTCTCCAGGTCATACTATTTAATAAGCCAGACAAGTTGTGTTTTGCAAGGCGCCAGGCTCGGCGGGATCAAAAAGGAAGATACCTCGGGGAGAAAAAGGCAACGGTTAACTCCACTTAACCAATTGTCCTCCAAATATTTCATAGTCCAGTGCATGAAGCTGCGAGGTAGCAGGCGCTGACAGTTAACTGTTTCACGTCTATAGTTTGACAACTGATGGAGGTCACTTTAACTCATTTTGACATATTTTGTTAAAATGAAAACACCTATAGCAAATATATATATATATATATATATATATATATATATATATAAAACATCATGAACCAAGGAGAAGGAAGAAAATGGGTTTTGGTAAGTTTAAAAATATCCTGTAATCATGGCACATGTGGATTTATTTGGCAGAATCGTTTTTTTCTTTTTTCTTTTTCTAAGTGTCTTTATTGTGCTTAGTAAATCAGCTGTGTACACAGTACAGTAAACCAACTATTAGAGGCAAAAGCTCAGCATTTAAACTGTGATTCCTATTCTTTACACATATTAAATAAAATTAAAAAAAATGCCTATACTTATAATTCACTCTATCTCCTTCACTGTTGCATTATCATATTGATTACATTACAATAAAGTCAGTAAATGTTCTTATCTTAAAGATTAATCATATGTTTTATGAACAAAACCTAAATCTGTAAATAAACAAAAA
The DNA here is from genome assembly GCA_016801845.1 of Polydactylus sextarius. Classification (NCBI taxonomy): domain Eukaryota; kingdom Metazoa; phylum Chordata; class Actinopteri; family Polynemidae; genus Polydactylus; species Polydactylus sextarius. The sequence goes on along the minus strand of CM028907.1, from coordinate 9,859,708 downwards.
ACTTGTAATGTAGTTGAGGAAAAGTGTACCTGTGAGGTGTTATAGTATAAAGATTTACAGAACCGGCAACACTGAGGAAGAAATGAAACTGGTTATATTCTCCTATGTCCCATTATTTTTCACTAAGAGCCTCACTGCTTTGCAATCGGGGAAGTGAACCCCCTTCAAATTTAGCAATTCATAATGCAAATTATTTCTTTTCAAATATCAGAGTAAAAACATGTCATTAATAGAGTTGTGGCCTCCTGGACTTCATCAGTCCAACCCAACACGAGACCCCATCGTGAGCTCCTCAGTCGTCAAACACAACCCAGTGTTAGTGGTCAATCCCAGAAACTAACATCTCTCCTTCTCTGCATTCTTTTATTCCACCAGATTACTTTATTAGCCCTTAATTGCTTCATTGGATGAAGCAGTGAATAATTAACCTATTAGACTTGCCTTGTTCCCTAACCACAAGTAATTGGTTATGTTTTATGGCCCTATCACGCAGCATATGACAGTCACACAATTAAAAGACTTAAATTGGCTACAGTTTTCCCATAAAGCAACAACAACAATGACAAAAAACAAAACAAACAAAAAAAAAACAATTCTTTAACTGATAAAATACTTCACTGAAATAATTCATGTTTTTTCTTCTTGAAAGCCCTCAGGTGTAAAGTACAGTTTACCCCTCATCAAGTTAGAGGCACAACTTTAGGTTGATGATTCAACTTGAGTAAATCCTGATGTTGAGTCGGCTCCTTCATTTCCTATCTGACAAAGCCAGCCCTCACACAGCAGGGGCCTCTCGTCACCCAGCTGGTTTGGGTTTAAATCCCAACGTTAGTGGACCCCTTCTCCCTGTCTCATCTTCATAGTGTTGTGCAAAAAAAGGGGGGGTGAGAGTCAGCTCTGTGGAGTGCACGGACTCATACAGACATTCATCCGATACAGGTACACTCAGAGATAAATCTACACAAGAAATACAGTTAACTCTCCTCCCCTGGTGTTTGGTCCAGTGTATTTAGCTTCGGGCCCCCTCTCCCCTACCCCAAAAGACATTTCTGTAACAGCATGCAGGCGAGTGAACTGTGTCAGAAGGTGTTAGTGAGTTTGAAAGCAGATCTGTCCTTCAAGGTCAGTGCGAGCGCAATGGGAAGCACTTTCCCCTCAGCTGGCACCAGAAATGAAAACTTTTTCACACGTATGTGCAGGGGCCAGCACTCTCATGCATCGATGAAACCACTTAGACAGTTCATAAAAGTGCAAGGGCCAAGTGGCAGCACGACAAGCTTTACGCAAGAAAACAATTTCATGTGTTTTTAAGGTGACGTGAGGTGCTACACGTTTGCTTCCAGCGTTCGAAGGCGACGCTATTCATTATGAAAACCAGTCAAAAGTGTGTAGTTCAGGTGCAATGGTCAGCGTGCTCAGACTTTGTGGGAGTCCAGGTGAGCTGGTGTCTGTCTTCCATCAACAATGTGTGAATTCCCTGCTGTAGTGAGGCCCTCTGACAAACAAACCGATCATTTAGGGGAGTGAGCGGGCCGTGGAACCCAATCCCTGTGAGATGTGTCGACAGTGGCACAAAGAGCTGTAGCTTCAGGCCTCGACGAGATGGACACTTTGCTGACACGACACGACTGCAAAGAATATAGAGACAAGCGAGCGCACCCTTCGTGTCGCTCTCACTTTACACGTCTGAAATCAGCAGAAGGAGGTTCGTTGATTGTGGTGAACTCATAAAAACATTAACATTTTAATAGGAAAAGTTAGAAACAGTTAACTATCTATCTTAGCTTTTATCATTTGAATTTTCTGTCTCTGTCAACACCTTGACTCATTCGCCTTCCTCACATGAAGTGACCAGCATGGCGCTCTCCATTTAACAGCAGTTTAAATAGCAGTTCTTTGGGGTTGCACAGTGCTGTGGAAAAATATCTTTGACCTTTCATTTGACTTAACAAGTTGATCCAATCCACATCAGACTGGCTTCAATCCTGCACTTAAACGCTGGTTTGACATTTTCTGCCAAAGCCACTTCCTCCTGTGGCATCAGTGTGCCCTGTGTTTGAATGTCGGGTAATGAGGGAAATATTCTTGCCGTGCTGAAGCGAATGGAGCAAATTGCCATCATCATGGCTTCTTTTTTGGACTGTAAAAAATCAATCAGAGGATAAAGTGTCCTGCGGCGTCACAGCTGCCGATTTTGACTCAAACCTAAACACAACGGGGTTTATTTCATTTGTTTGCGGTGGTGGAATTTGCATTTTTGAGCTCAAGATGAAATTAATGTTTGCTCATACACTGATGAGTACATTTTTAAATAACATATTTAATGCCGCATCCCCACCCCACCCCGCTCTAAGTGTCCTCAAAAACAGATGTTTTCGCCGAGAGGGTTCCTCCTGATCTCAGCTGCCAGTAGAAATTGTTCAGAAGAAAAACCACAAGAGGTGACAATGCAATTGGCAATTTCGTCTGGCTTGCCATCGGCCATAGAAATCCACATTCTTGAGGAAAGTCTAGAGACAATGCGAGTGGGCGAGTTAGGTTGAGGACTGGGGATGAGGAACTTTATGTGGCTACTCTGTGGTCTCATTCACAAACCGAAGAATGTCGCCACAATCTCATACGCTCTTAGCAGCCAAAACTGTGATGCAGTGTATTTAAGAAAAAAGAAAGAAAAAAAAAAAAACCAATGCTGCAGCATCAATTTTCTCTTTTACTGCTGGCTTCAAATCCCAGCGAGGCCCAAACCAGTAACTATTGTATAAATTACAGCAATTTGATACACATTATATGAAGTCTTTTCTCTTTCACGTCATTAAAAATATATTAGCTGGTATTTGAACTATGTGAGCAAAAAATAGAAATTTGTGTTGCGAGCATTTTTCTTATTTTGTTTCATTTCATCATCAAATTGAATAATGGTTCACACTTTTTAATAGTTAAATTTACTGTACCCTCCCTGTCAAATTCCATTAAGCGCAAGTATGTTCATTAATAATTTAAAAGAAATGAAAACATCATTGTTGCAAAAATTATGTATTTGACAAAATTTTTATGATGTACAACTCTGAACACATGTGACTAAATATATATTTTTTTATTTGAAGAATTAGTTACAGCTCTTAAATAAAAATTAGTATTGAAAGATAAATGGATCAATTACAGGAAATTATATTATTCATCGCAGGGCTTACATTTTGAGAACACATGTAGTTTTCTCAGATCATAACTTGCCCCAATTATTTTAATGACAACAACATTGTCAACAGTTTTCAGACCTTGTTTCTTAATCTAACTCATCATATAAATCTGTTGTAGGCAGATGAAAGCGCCATAGAGTAAAAGTGACAATGCTTGTCTGATAGTAATAATGTTATTGCATGCACCAGAGGTCAGAACAAATGTGCGTGTTTGAATGTCCTGAGATTACAATTTCAAAGTCCTCCCCATGAGAAGTGGAACAATGGAGAGGGTGGGAAGTTAAAAAAAAAAAAAAGCGGGGTCTCTTTCAAATAAACAAGCATGAGTTGGTCCTGAATAGGACTGCTACCGAGCAGCCGGATTGGTTCTCAGAAGATCGAGAGCAGGGACTGTGCAGGACTCTCCTCCTCCTCCTCCACCGTCTCCCAAACAAACTTATGTAGTAAACACAGACAGCCTGATAGAGACTCACAACTGTAATTTAGCACTTTGTTCCATTTCTTTATCCCACCTTTTATCTCTCCTGTGCTCGCCTTTCTCTCTTACTGAACAGACCGTGGACGGGAAAGTAGATGGGGGGTAAGAGCTCCCCTTTTTTGTGCTATTGCTTAATGAGCCTGAAAATACAATTGCAGTGTTCTGACTGTGAAGGTAGCCTGCAGGCTAGTGTAAATTAGCAGCGCAAGGAAGCCCAGAGGGTTGAGTCTTGCTGAGCGGCCAGAATAGAGAGGTGTGGTGAGAGGGGGAAAATCCTGTTAGGGCAGTCCATGTGGAGGAATCACGGTGCATTTTCGACCCGACTGGAGCCCACAGGGCCACTTGTTGCAGCGGTGAACCCCAGATCAAATGCAATCTCACTGCTGATGTGTGAGATTTATTGAGACTACACCACAGCCTTGAGTATTGGCACCCATTATGTGAGATGTCAGTTGTTTGTCACATTTCAAACCCATAATTCCAGTTAGTTCCACACAATGGCTCTTTTGAGCCGCTACTACAATCATCATTCAATTTAATTTTCTATTCTTCTGTAGCTTCCAAGGCGAGGCAGCAGAAACGAGAGTCTCCCACATTGCATATGTCCTCTCATGAGCTCGAGGTGCTCTTTTGACCGCTCCGCTAGGCATCTGCTGCCCATAGCCTGCCCATATCTGCATTCTAATGCACATATCCTGCTGGGATGTTAACTTTAGGCCCTCAGTAATTGATGGCTTCCACACTTCAGCCGAGTCCCCCCACCCTTTTCCTTCTCCCTGCCGATTGTTGGTATATCTCTGTGGTTTGGGGGTCTTTCAGTCAACCATTGTTCTTTTATGGAGGAATTATAATAGACTAAAGGAGAGGGAGAAAGGAGAAAGAGAGGAGGGGGCAGAAGTGGGGAGGGGATAAAAAGAGAGTCGCTGCTGATATTTAGTGAACTCCGAAGGGGGAGTTTTCATTCTCATTCTGCAAGTTTGGCACATGCCTTCTGTTACTAAGTGGCAGTGCACTGAAAGAGCGCCTTGCATTTCCCATTCTGCAGCTCTGCTAGGTGCCTAGACTTACAACCCTGGCAGCTGTTGGGCCTTCTATGCAGCTATAGACTCCTCTCCACAGGTGAGCTCCCCTACCAAACTCCCAGTCTCCACTTCACTCAATAGGGTCTTTTTCAACTCTTTTATCAGTGGGGAGAGGCTGACTTTATGTGTGCCACTCACAGAACTGCAATTCATGGTTCTCAAGATTGCAATTAATGTTGTTCATTGTGTTACACATGCAGTTCAATTCAGCAGCGGGATGATTTATATCTTGTTTCGGCAACATTTTCTCAAGCTCGTTCGGATACAAGATGTTACCCTATTTGTCTTTTTTAAATGTGTGTATACAGTAATTAGAACACGCACAAACAAACATAAAAATCACAGAAACAAACAATGTTTTTGTGGCAAAGCGATTGGATCTTTTCTTGAAGTTATCTCAGATAAACAAGTAACCAAAAAAAAAATCTCTAGGCATACAGTATGGGACATTTGCTCACATATTTGTTTTATATGTAAAATTTGTTAAGATATAACGTTGCATATCGTGTATTTTTATGTGACGTGCTAGCTCAAGTGGCCGGTGGTTGGGTCTGTATTTCTATAAGGCCACAATTACTCTAAAAGCTGTTGGCTAGATTGGTAAACCACCCTAAATGATGTTGTTGTTTTGGTTTGGGCATGTGTCAGCACCTTTTTTCTTCTGAATTCAGTGTCAGAATACTCTCTTGTTTATTTTCTTCTTCTCTTTTTTTCTTTTTTTCTCTGTGATGCGAGCTGTTACATATTACTCCTGAGGTGTGGTGCCTCTTCCCTCAAAGGCCTCCACTGTTTCCCCCAAACTGCTGCCAAGCTGGGCTATCTATTCATTTGGTTACTTAAGTGTAATTGCTCCCCTTTGAAGCCTCAGAGAGGCAAATCATTTGCTTTGGCCCCGGGGCAGTAATGGTCACCGAGCCAGCGACCCCCTCCCGGTCCGAGAGCGTCGGAGAGACCGCGAGAGGCCAGCTCCCATACGGAGAAGAAATAATATGGCCAGGGCCGCTCAATTTCACCTCTCTTTTCATCCCATTCTTTGAAAACTTTTTATTAACAACAGCTTTCTCTCTCATACCGGGGCGCCAGGAGAGGGGAGGAGAGGAGGCAGAGAGGTGGGGAGGGAGGGAAGGAGGGAGGGAGGGTGGTGGTGGCATGAGAGGATATCGGCAGCCGAGGGAGAGGGTGGAGAGGGGGTGGCTGTCCCCCTGTAGATGTCGGCAGGATTCTCACACACTCACATGCACACACGCATGCACACGCGCACACACACACACACACACACACACACACACACACACACACACACACACACACACACACACACACACACACACACACACACACATCATCAATAGTGACAGGTCAAGGAGGCATTGAGAAAACAGCCTCCCCCTCTTCCCTCTCCCCCATGGTTCACACTGCTAAACAGAGACTCATGTTTCATATGCCACAGGCCTCAGTGCTCACACACTTACACACACGCACAAGTGCACACACGCACACACACACACACACCAACACAAGGATGATCCCTGCTCCATGGCTGCCAGTCAGTGCAACTTTGTGCGTTCACTACCATGAATAAGTAACTCCACATTTACATGAGTCTATGCCCCTGTATATAAAGGCTACACATGTATCTGTATACCTGCTTATCTTATTGTACATATGAGAATGTATTTGACTTGTTGCCAGACTGCCCTCTTTCAACCTATGACAGGCCACGGAAATATACAGCAACATGGTACACAAAGACCCCATTTAATGCTGAAAATTACTCCACCACTTACTGTAATTGTCACAATTCTGAGCACATTGACATTGTAATCTCATAATAAGGTAATGGAGGCTGAAACTGTGTACAGGAGTGTGATTAGAAAGGGAAAAAAAGCGGTTAAAATGTCAGGGGACAACATTTTCTTGTCAGACAGAGAGGATTTCATATTGTATGTTTTTGTTGTGGGGAGGATTTATTGATGAAACCAATAAGATAAAACTGATACGGAGATCTGTTGTCGTCATCTGTGTGATCATGTTCTGTCACCGCAAAGATTGTTGGAAGTCACTTTTTGGAGCAAAAATAACAAATTTCACATAGTACGTTCATAACATTGTATTCGGATGCTGTAGAGTCACAGCAAATAGGTGAAACCCACTCCTCGGAGGAAAAAAGATTACTTCTAAATACCCCAAGTTATCTTCAAGACACAGTGGAGCCAAATCAATGTGGACAGGCATCCATAAAAAGCCAACCTGCTTATGAATGCTGCGTTTTACTTGTATCATTTTGACTTTGAGGTTTTTAAGAGAGTAGCATTCCCTGCAGTCAAGCCAGATGGTAACAATTCTTAGACATATTACGAGCTGCTCTCTGCCAAATAGCATACCTTTGGGCTATGTTTTCAGTGGGCTATAAAAGCCAATAATGTAATTTTGATCTATTTTATCAGATATCACCCCGGCCCCAGCTACGTTTATATAAGACAAAGTTTAACACAGGACAAGAATTCTCTCTGTTTTGCTTTTCACTCTGTAAGTGCACCATTTTCAATATCTGACCCGCTGCGTGGCTCTGCCTGTTTGACTTCTGCGTTGGACTGAAATGCAGAGTGGGCCAAAACGGGGAGGTTAGCTTCCATGTTGTCAGGCATATGGCACTGGGTACATGTAAAAATACACTTTACTATAGGTGCGTGGCTCTCCGCAAAATGACTTGTGCAGACCGACGCGGAGAGAATAGAGGATTCTTTGTGGAAGCACTTTAAAAGCTCAACCTTGACATCCCTTAATGTAACGATGACACAGTAGCAAACTATCCCGGCGCTGCACCACAGTCCCCAGCGGTCTGCCATCAGCTCCATGACTCAACACTGACCTTGCAATAAGTTTCCAGTGCTTCTCCAGACCCCGTTTAGGAAATCTAAAGGGACGGTCACACGTTTCAGTTATTCCCTGTGAGCTGCTGTAACACTAAACACACCTGAAATACACTCACACGCACTCCACAGAGAAACAGAGCCAAGGGATTATATCCCATCTGCGGGCATTTCTCTCCCATAATGTCTAAAGAATGTAATTGCCCCAGAAAACAACCACAACAAGGTGGGACGATCAAGGACATTAGCTCAGGTTTTCCATTGTGAAGCTTGTTGTTTTCTTCTCGTCCGATCACATGCACAACTGGAGGCCTGCTGTGTGGAATTACTTGCGCTAATGGCGCTACACACTTTTGTTGCAGGAAATCGGACAGCCACACTGTAACTGCTAAAATGGTGATTAAAAAACCCAAATTGCATCATGATGTTGGGCAATTTGGTAGAGAGAGAGAGAGAGTGGGAGAAAAAAATCACTCCAAATGAAATGAGTGGGATTATTGACCAGTTATGGGGTGTGTAAACTTGTCTCATGGAGATATAGCCCGGTCTATTGGATTATTTTGGAAAAATAAGACTTTAAAATAACTTTTCCAAATCTGAGAGCAGCTAGTAAAGTCTAATTAAAGATTGCAATATTAACTCTGTAATTTGCTCGTCTGTGGGGTCATTAAGTGTCTCTGGCTTGGTTTAATGAGAAACAAACTGCAGTTAATGAGACAAATAGTTAGCTGTAGTTATGCCTGGCTGAGCGTTGGCTGTGGACGCTGTGAAGACGAAATAACTCAAACGCAGAATTCTTTGTACTCTGAAGGTGCGATTCACCGGCTGAATGATTTGTGTTATAATGTGTTTTCGATCGCCGCGTGTCACGATACTCAGAGGTAGATTATGAATTCCTCGATGATGAGGAAAAAGACATGATTTGCTTGATTAAAAAGGAGAGAGAAAAGCCAATATTGTGTCAGTTAGGTGCCACTGAAAATGGGGGAAAACGGTTTGTGATCAAATAGCTGCACCAGCTTTTAATCATATCTGACCTTTGTAAAAAACGTGGTCTTAATTTAACATCAGAGGGAGGGAAGTACAGTGTGCGTTATTTTGTGTGTGCTTTTTATCTCCTTACAGTCGTATCCCCTTGTTGCTTGTGGTGCTTGTTAAAAGCCATTGTCAATAACAAACACAATTTTCCTGTGATAAAGTGAGTAAGACAGGGGAGCCTCATTGAGCAGTCTGCACAAAACTGTCTTTGTCTCTCATCTCCAGCGGCCAGTTACAAAGCCGAGCTTCCCCCCGACGACTGAAGTGAGTTAACTAAACATTTTTTCTCTTTATCCCCTTTTCTCTCTGTGAATTTGTGGTTGTGTGCAATCCTTTAACGAGCTCCATCTTTGACCTGGGTTGTATGTTTCCAGAGATGTCATGTCTTGTAAGTCAAGGAAAGACTTTAATGTCCACTTGATTTAACATTAAAAGGGAAGGATTCCAAAACTAGGGCTCGGTGCCAGAGAGGTAATAATATCCCCGTAAATGAGAAATTGTAAATGCTAAATACATCCTACAGATCATGGGAATAGTCTGAAAGCATTGCTCTGAATCCAGATCCAGAGGGCTTCTGTGTTTATTACATATAAAACTAACTAAGAGAATAACTGTAATCAGTACTGACTCCACATAACTCTTTTTTTCCCACTTTCGTTCTAAATGTGAACTTTTAAATGTGCATCTAAACACAAAAGATGGCGTAACGGCTGAACAGGGATTTGACTAACTGTACCTAAAATTAAAGACGCTGTATTTTGCTTTTTTGTTTATATCACACAAAATCATCATCATCCATGTTTTTCCTTCAAGAAGCTTAGCTCTTTTTTTTTTTTTTTTACTGTAAATTTGTTCTGCGTGTTTCCTGTTAAAACCCATGCCTTATGTCTTTATTCTTAACTTCAGATCATAAGGATGAAAAGAAAGAGAAGAGAAGAGAAAGAAAAAAAAAAAATCACAGACAGACTTTGGCTTGTGACAGTAAGTGACATGCTTGCCACGGCATTGTTTGAGGTTTTTGCAGACCTGTAATCAAATTTGGGAAGGTTTGGAAACCTATCGTCATGGTGTGCTCTCCAAGACAGAATGATGTCCAGTAAGAAAAAGGAAGAAATTTTCTTATACACGTTCACCACGGAGTGCTAGACTATGAGAAAATCTCCTTTTAAAAAAGAAATATGTCCCGCAAAAAGCAATTTCCATGCACCATGAAAAACATTCCTATTACAAATACAGTTGTTATGTCCTTAAATCTGTTTGTTTTGTCATATTGCTTCAGAGTTGTTTCTTTTTCAGGAAATGCTGCTTCAATTAAGTGTGATGGAACACATGTGTCCCTTATCGGGGGCCAACATCTTCTACTGTTGGCCTTTGAAACGACATTGGCTCCACAGGATAATTGGGTTTTAAAGGGGGATTCTCCCAGGGTGCTGCTTCTTGTGCCTGACGGCATGGATCAGCTGACACTCACAGTGTCTATAGACTTGTTATAAGTGATCATAAGTGGTTGTGCATGTAGTCATAGCTGCAGGGATGATAGTGATCCCAGGGACCAACTCTCTTTCATTTGAGGCCCTCGGCACACAGACAGACACAGACACATGAAAGGGCCCCTCGAGGTGTGTGACCGATTCTGATCGAATTATACGGTTGTGACTAAGTACAGGTTCATCGCTGAAGTCAGTTATGCTTATAGAGCTGTTTGTATTTTGATCAAGATGTTGACCTCACGGTAAGAAATGGAGTTACGTTGAGCGTGAGGGGTTTTTGTAAGCTTTAATTATCATGATGATTAAAGTAAAAATACAGTCAAACACACACACACACACACACACACACACACACACACGTCAGCTTATGACTCAGCTGCTGCTCCTCCAGCCCTTCACAAAGAGCCCGGTGATCTCCAAACCTCTGTCGACATCCCACAACGGACCAGTGTTTATTGTTACGCTCCGTTTGCGTCACGTCACAAAAACAACAATTTGCAGCCGTACGCGAACAAAAGACTTCATAATAAAAGCTTGTGACAGCAAGTGCTTTTTTTGTTTTTTTGACCCAGAAGCAAAGGGGAAAAGATAAAAGTTTATCCGCCTTATTGCAGAAGATAGGTTTGCTCTCAGAGGCCATTGTGACAAGGCAGGCAGTGCAGAATGGAAAACTGATTCCCTGCAATCATCTCCCGTCGTCTTTTGTCTACACTCGGCACCACTTTGGCCTTCACCCCAATCATCCCTGTATAGACTGCTCCTTTGAACAGATGAACTCATTTTAACCCTTTTTGATTTTGTTTATTTCTATGTTTATCTTATCTGCATATGCTTTTCAGTGACTTAAAAGCTCCAAAATAAGACATTCGATTACGACACATCACCGACTAACTTGTCCGCAAGCCGCTCACAAATACACATGCTTTGACTTTTTTTCAAAGTAATTTCAAGCTAACTATGGAGACCTCCTAAAGCGCTCTCATAATAGCACAGGACTTAGAATAAGGTTTTACACGAGTAGAGTGAGGAGCTGCCGGGGGGCTCAGAATAACTGCATGAGCCGTCAACAGGAAGAGTGTGCTTCATGACTACAGGCCAAGAGCTTTAATTGGCTGTCTGCAGGAATTTCTGCTGTGGCAAAGTAATTGACCCACAACTCCCTGGTGCTTTATCAACACGGGGAAATGCCACTGGGCCGATAACCAGCCAGCCTTGTAAACCAATCTATAACCAATGGCCAATTTGAAACACGTGTTATTGGCTATTTTACAACAGGTCCCGTCATCTACTTGACTGAGATGTTTTGGTGTGTAACACAAACCTTTTAAGGTTCACACAGCAACACTGTGATTGACAAGCACAGGCGCGGTGGTAGTTGAAGCAGAGAAAGGATATTTTATTTTCAATTTTAGTAATGTCTTCACAAGAAAAAGAGTAAAGGCACAACTCATCAAAATAAAAAATCATATACGTCACAAAGGAACGGCAAATATTCCCACACAGTAAACATCTCTTTCCAAAAAGCGTCCACATTACTCTGGATGATCAACTGTATCTTAATATTTTTATATGGGCTATTTCTTCAAATTCCCAAGTTCCCAAAGTCCCAATTAAAATATCACAATTCAATCAGAGGATGTGATGATTTTCTCACATTAGTCATATGTTTCTGAATCATGCAGCGGAGATATACAGAAGTTCTGGTTTTGAAACCTGAGCTGGGGCTATTTTATTGATGCCTGGAAGAAATTGGTTTGTTACAATTATTCAAGGCAAGAGTGAAGTATACTGTATGTACAGTCTCAAGATATGAAAACTACATAGAGTTGAAAGTATGTGCATGTCTTCCCCTGTGTCTGCTAGAGAATTCTCTATGTTCTCCAGTTTTCTCCAGAGACATGCAGGTCTGGGTAATGGATTGCTCTAAATTGCCCATAGGTGAGAATGTGAGCATGTAGATTTGTTTGTAATAGAGTATTTCCTGCCTTCGCCCAATGTTAGTTGGGGTTAGTTATCAGTGAAGTCTGTGAAGATTTTCATTCATCCTGGTCATAGTACCTATCGGTGTTGAATTTGAGGTAACTGGACTTATTGTAGCTTCTACTCTGAACAAGAGGCTTCTAGTTCTGAGAGGTAGATTCTTAGAATGTATCCTCCGGGGGATGGACACAACAGTTCTAGAGTTCAAAGGTGTTCTAACAACGGTTGTTAAGGAGATCAGGTAGCTTTGGCAAAGATAGGGTCACTAACAGTCAATGGGGAAGCTGGGATCCACTTTAGTCCCTAATGACCCTCAACAGGATGAGCAGGACAGATAATGGATTGATATACAGAAGCTTTTGCATCACATTTGGAAACACAATTTTGTCCTTTCAGTGAAAAAGAGTGATACATTTGAGCAATAGAGTTACAATGCATGTAAGTGTATGATGAGAAGTTTTCCACTGAAAACCTGAACATTGTCATTGAAAAACATCATGAACATCTGCTACTGTATCATTATAGAGCGCTTACAGGCAACGTTGCCATCTTAAAGCCTGTCACTAAATAAACACACTAAAATGAAACATTTAGCACATTTTGGACAAACCTTAGCTCCCTCCCAAGAGAATCACCAGTATTTTCCCATGAACTAGAGGTTGGACTTTCCCTCTGTAAACACCACATACTTGCTCCATAATCGAATAACAGACAGAGACAGAAACACGTGTAAATGAGAAATGAGCTGTATTGAAATACTGTACATGTAAGCACAGAGAATAGAAGAGAGGAAAACAGATAAAGGGATGAAATTGGCTGATTGGCAAATTGGCAAAATACAAATATGACACAACAGCCTTACTTATTCAAAGCAGAAAAATAGTTTTCATATTTATTTTGAAAACTGACCTTTTATGTCAAGCCATATACTCTATAGTCTTGTTTTAATGCCAGTGACACAGTTATGCTCCTTTATAAAAGGGTAAGCTTTTATTTTTTTGGTACTGTCAACAAATACCATGAAAACTTCAATACCAACAATCTGTCTCACATTATGGTCTGACTGTTGAATGTTATTTTATACATATACAGGTTGGACTTCCAAATGTCTGACTCACTGGAGGAAAGTGGCTAGTTGGGTGAGTAGTTGGGCCGGGGCCGGTGAGTTTGATGCTGCACTTGCAACATTTCTGCTAGATTGATGGGTCACTATTAGTTAATACTAGTTAATACTAAAGTTGGCTATGCAGCAATAGCATAAAACATAACCATATAACCCTGTAGGTTTTATTATCTTTCTTTACTTTTTATGTGAAAAACAAGTGACAAACATATCAAGTTAGAAAAAAGATGTAACTCACCTGTACGTGACCCACTGATCCATGTTACCTTTGAATCAGTCACACTTTGGCACAACACATGCTGCTAACACGATGTGATGAAAAGTCACGAGTGAAAGGTCTGGTCCGTTTTCACAGACATGGTATTCACTGTGAGACTCAGCTTTCTCAGTTGACTGCAAAAATTATGCCATAAAGTCTGTGAGTGAGGGTGACAGGTCATGATCAAAACCAGCTGCCAATTAACTTAATGACTGGATCTATCACATTCAATTAGAGGGAGTCTATGACCTGTCAATCCAGCTCGTTAAACAAAAACACAGGCAGAGAATGATCACTTTAGGAGGCATGTCTCTGTCTTTGTGATTCTTATCTGACAGGCTCTGTGTCGTATTTGAAGCAGTCGGCTCTGACAGGTTCCTTGGATAAACTGCTGTATGAAAGGGGTCACCTCAACCTCTGGAATCCATCGTCAGCTTTCTGTCTTGCACAACTGACAAATGCTTTCAAACAGTGTTCAGGGAGCCTTAGAAAGGTATTCCCTCATGTGTGTCTGCGAAAAGAACAAGAGAAAGCAACAAAGACCACGAGAGAAAAGAGAAAGGGAAAAAATTAGAGAGAGCAGAGAGACCCAAGTGAGATAAATGAACCAAAACAAAACAAAGAATGAGAACCACTTTCTTTCAATTGGCTTCTTGCATTGGCAAAATGCCTACTGTAATCTCCCAGAGGAGCTGCTATCTTGCAGGAGTTTGCTCCATGGTCAGTGTCTTTAACCCCAGATGATAACACTTAGCCTGGTCATAAAGAATAGGCCCCTTTAACTGATCCATTAGCGTCCGATCCCTGAGAGTGGACCCAGTGGTGTCTACTGAAACTTACCAGGAAGCTTTGAAGGAAAACAGCATGGCAGACATGCAGCGAGATCAAAGACAAAACCACCCCCCAACCCCCTCTAACCCCTCCAGCACTCCTCTCTCTCTGTCTCTCTCTCTGGCTACTAAATTCTCTCAGTATAACCACTTTGCTTTTTCTCGTTGTGTTAGTCCACAAATATATTTATTAAAATGGTCTCGTGTGCCCAAATCCTAAAACACAGACACACGTTTTACTGTAGTCAAGTAAAACAGGAGCCATTTGCACCAGCTTCAGACCAGCGTCACAGTTTACGCCACACAAACATACGACTTTGTATTTAGAGATTGGTGCCAGCTATAAATGTTATGGACACATAAAAATATGTAGATAATTGAAACAACCAAAAGCAGTATAGTCAGTTTCAGAGGTAATCTGATCTGACGCTTGATCTCAGCTCTGTTTAATAATGATGCAAACTCAAAAAATAATACACTGGGCCTCCAATTACAAGACATTATACAATTAAACTAAATGAAAAAATTAAACACACATTTTTTCCATGTATGTAGTTAAATTCAGTCACATCAACATTAACGAAGTTTGACGTCACATAATAGCTTGCACGGACAGTAAAACTATTATTATTATAGAATTAGGTAGAAATTAGGTAATCAGGTAATTTCCTGTTTATATAAAATGAGAAATGTCTTCTCTAGAGCCAGTGTTTGTTTTGTTCTGGACAACAGTAGAAATATGGCAGACACTCTGGAACAGGACCTTCTTTCATTGTAGAACATAGTTTAATCTTGGGTTGTGAAAACCTGACATTTCTTGGTTACAGGTGATTATACGCAGATGAAAATTATATATTCAAGTTCTGCCAACAGGTCCCAAAACACAACTCAATTCACACAGGAGCAAGACCCTTGAAAGAGAATGTTTTTATTTAGTTTCTGGTCTGTGTTGGTCATTTTATATCTTGGTCATCTTGTGTTTGTGCATCCTCTTTGCAGTCATTTTCTGTTTCTTTGTAGTCATTTGATTTACTTTCCACCAAGAACCTCTGTCTGTCACTTCAAACAGTGGTTCTGATACAAGGGC
Organism: Polydactylus sextarius; assembly: GCA_016801845.1. Lineage (NCBI taxonomy): Eukaryota > Metazoa > Chordata > Actinopteri > Polynemidae > Polydactylus > Polydactylus sextarius. The sequence goes on along the minus strand of CM028907.1, from coordinate 9,844,271 downwards.
CTCCTGACCCTTCGGTTCCCTGGGACTGTGCCAGTAATCCAGCTATAGACGCAAACCAAACGTGAGTTTTGGGAAATTTACATCTTTTACAAAACCCTGCTCTGATAAAGTTAAGGAAACAAAGTGATGGGACCAAAACAGTTAATAAGATGATACATGTGTTGTCATTAACTTGTATTTCTGGTCATATTGATCTCTTCAATAATGATACAAAATAACTATATGGACATTGTTTTCACACATAAAACTAGCTTTGACGCAGTCTAATCCTCCTCCTCAGATGCCTTTCCTGCTCTATCTCTCTGATACTTTCCTCCCTCCTCTCCATCTTTCTCTCTATCTGTGTGTTTCTCCTTGAAATTCCTCCTCAGCAGTCTTTCCTCCCTTTTCTCCTATCACCATCCTCTTTACCCCATCTTTTTCTTTCGTCCTCCTCCTCCTCTTCTTCTGACTATCATCAAAAACTCTTCCTCTCTCTCGCTTTGCTTCCTCCCAACATCCTCCCCCTCGTGCTCTGGCTCTCTCCTCACAGGCCTTTCCTCCCTCTCTTTACTACCAACATCCCCCTGTCTTCCTCCCCCGGTGTTTTCAATTTAGCGCCACTATGAACCAGTTCAGATTGTAACGCTATCAATTAGTCAGCGACTCCAGCACGTTTATTTAATGGGGCCGGGAGTGAGCTTTGGTGATTTACAGGCTGCAAGGGAGATGTAAGGGAGAGATGTGCAGACATGGGCTGATATGTTTTTTTTTTTAGGTCTGTGGGAACAGAGCCTATGTACTATGTACCTTGAGGATTTGGTCCTGCGGTTTAAGGTCCCTGTAGTAATGCGGTGAAACCTCTATAAGATGAAAAGGTTCAGAGAGGAAGAAAAGAAATGCAAAGGAAAAAGAAAATGTCTGAGATTTTCTGGAAGGCTAAATGCCTCTTTTCATATGTATTGGATTTCAACCACAGTCTTTTTTTCTGCAAGGACTGCATTCTTGTGATGTACTATGGAAATGCTCTCAGATAAAAAACATAAGGTATAAATAGTGCAAATTGATTTAGGATTTTGTTTTTACAGGAAAAACACCATCACTGTTAAAATGTCTAAGAATGCTGTTTTTCGGGGTAAACTTGGGTAACTTTCTTTGGGCAAAATCTTGTTTGGTGTTTTATTTCCAGTACAGTTACATGATTTTAAGCAGAAAAACACTGATTAAAAACATTTATGGTTTTGATGATATTTAGCTAACACAGGAAAAATAACCATCTCTTTTGCTCCAACAAAGTAGACCAGAGGCAAACATTTGTTGTTGGAGGCAGGAAGGTAAAGCTTATCAGTCCAATAGTGGAGCACTACATGACTACTAGACATGCTGGGAGGGTTTGAAAAGAATTCTGGGAAATGTAGGAAATCACATATTGAAGTTTTCATACATTTTGTGCAAAGGCAAAAAAGCATCATGTGTGTTTTATGTGAATGATGTTTTGGCATCTTGGTCAACAAACCAAGATGCCAAAACATCATATAATTTTAAAAACAACAACATGTGTTTCTCAATACAGAGTTGGTCTACTTTTATAAATAATATATTTTTTGTAATTTTTGTATGGTTGCATGAAAAAAGGGTAAAGACAACAAGTTGGTGTCAACAGTATTGGATTTTTTTTTAAGTATGAAGAAAAAGCTCTCGAGCTTTTCAACTCGTCCTCCTTTTATTACCATGCCAACAGTTGATCTTCATCTGGAAAAAAACAAACTCGTTTTCTTGAAATTCCCCAATATAACATACTTTTTCATAGATTTTTCACGAACTTGTGTTAAAAACCTGTGTGGACACTCACAGACGGATGATGTGTCATCTAGAAGATTTTTCCTTTCACATCAGTTATGTGTATAACACTTTTATGCGTTCACATCTCAACATATTTCAGAGGTTGGATTTCTTCACATTCGCAGGTGTTAGTCATTTTCCATCTAATGTACGGTGAATGTTTAACATTGACGGTTGAGCTTCCACACATGTTACTGGAGATTTGTTAAAAGATGGGAGCGTATTTCGTGTTATAGTCTAAGGGAGCACGTGGCCTCTTATCATTTGATATGTAACACATCAGTGCTTCCTCTATCCTTCATTCAGCTCCCTACAAAGGCCTCAGTTCAATACTGTCCCACCCACACAGACAGGGAGAGAGAGAGAGAAGGAAAGGCACTGAGTACTGTCTACTCAGCAAGTAGACAGTGAACTACATTTTTAGTTCAGAAATAATGACTCCACTGTTCTGTTTGGAAGTAACACACAATTAGTTGTCCATTTTCTTTAAAAAAAAATTACTAAAAGTTACTGCCACAAAAATCACAAGAAAAAATTGAGTCCAGTCGGATTCATGAGATACTAAACCCATAAAATTATTACACGAAACTACAATAATCTATCTCAGCTTTGACCCTCTGTGCTTGTTGTAGTCAAGCAGGAACATTTTTCCTCTGTGATATAAGGGATCATTGGCAATATTTCAAGTACACTCAATAATTTTGGTCTTTTTTTTCCAAATAAAGGAATGCCACCAATGACATAGTTTCAGAGCTGATAAAAATTATGTCCAGAGCTGTGAAAATAGGAAGTGGATTTAAACTTTAAATGTCCTAAAAATACACAAAAACTGCACTTTTTCAGAAGTGAAAATACCACACATTCAAAACATAGTTAGTATCAGTATGTGGTATGTAGTTGGGACAACAGGTCAAGTGTGTGTATGTGTGCGTGCGTGTGTGTGTGTGTGTGTGTGTATGAAACAGTGCAGGGGACCAGCCTGTTATGGGAGAACCAGAGTAGGGTTTGTTGGCTTGTCGGTACACACAGCCAATGACCTGTCGCCTGTCACTGAGCCCCCGTCGCGTCTCTCAGTGTCTTCCTCTTAATTACCCATCATTCCTCTCGCGGCAAGGCCCCTCACAAATTACAGTGCATTGTCCCCCGCCGATCGGCCTGTCATCACAGGGCTCCATGTTTCAGTGCGCGTCTCATTGTGGATGGAGAGCAGAGCTGGGGGGGCCGGGAAAGGTCTTTCTCACACACACAGGCAAGCACACACACGCACATGCACAAAACCTTTAATGTGTATCTGCACGCACACTCAACAATTAATTTGAATAGACATACATGTAACAAAACCATTAGTGTATACACACACACACACACACACACACACACAGGCCAGGCTCATTAGCTCTGGTGCCAGCTGACTCTGTGACCCAGACAGTTTTCTGCCATGTCAGCAGGACCAAATGACAGTGCTATGGTAGTAATACCCCCGGTCTCTCTCTCTCTCTCTCTCTCTCTCTCTCTCACACACACACACACACACACACACACACTGACACACACTTACACATTTATACACAATACTGTCCAGCAAAGAATAATACGTCCTCCCTGACGATCAGCTGAATGGCTGTGTTGCCCCTGGAGATGAGCAGAGATGAAGTGACCTCCTGTTCATACCATCATTCTGTGTTTTCTGCAGGATTGTTTTCTAAAGGACAAGACACAGATAAAGAATTTGAAATGACTGATTGATAAAAAGCTGATTTTTTATAAGGAAATACTATGAATCTTTCTTATTTTAAAGAAATTTACCCAAATCTCAAACCCCGGACTATTATCTGGGATTATTTTCAACAGCGGATTCAGACACATTTGAAGCTGACTCACTGTTTACATCAGCAGGACAGTGCATGCTGTTTGTGAGACACTCAAAAAGAGGAACGGTACGCATGTTCATTGCAATGAAGGAACACATCAGCCACTGTAACTGTGTGGCTCACTGATGTATTTTTAATTATTTTCAGATGGCTGCACAGACAACACTTGTTAGCAGATTTATTCATCCTCGAAATAAAAACTTTGGTTTTGGTGACGAGGATAAAGATGAAGGAACTTTGCCTTGGTGAACCTCATAGTGCAATGACACAGACAAATCATTCAACACGTCTTACACAAAACCATTCCATAACCTAAACATACATCAAATTATACAAATATCGCATAAAATACTTGTATCATTGAAGGATATATGGGTAAAAAAAAATGTCAGACAACTTGTTTTTTGTTTGTTTGTTTGTTCAAGTACTAAATTAGATCAAGATTTATTCTTACATGTCGAGTTCTTGCTCCAAGTGAACATTTGTTTTCAGTTAAATTGAGTTGTTCTTCTTTTTCTTCTTTTTTTTCTATAATCAATAAACTGACATTTTTTTCACAGTCGCTCCCTCCCCTTGCTCACCTTGACCAATTCACAGACACAGTAAGGAAGATATCTGTGGAGACGCCTTCATTCAGACTCACACTGCAGCTTTGTTTATCTTGCAGGAGGGACTTTAGCCACGTCTGCCAAGTTGTTGCATCAGTCGAACATTAAAAAACCTATTGAAAAACAAACACATAGTAAACTTTAATTGTAGGCATTTGCCTTGGGTATGAGGGCTCGCAATTTTACTGGTTCTCTCTGTTATTACCTAAAATGCAGGCAAAACACTAATTAATAATCACTAGCATATGCTGGGTGCAGTGAGGAATTCTTTTACTGTGGCATTAGGTGCAAATGAGATTAAAAGTGCAGCAACGGCTGTGCAGACCCTCCGTCCAACACAACAGCCTCATCTGACAGCATGTTTCTCTTGGAACAAGCTGAAAGCCTTAATTAGATATTTTCTAAAATTATATTTAAAATGTATTGTCACATTAATATGTGAGAGAAAACACAGAGATAACAACCACTTTTTTTGTAGCTCGGTTTTCATGCTGCATTTTGCCTCTGGAGATTTTGTCCTACGGCGCTGCTAATATGACAAAAAAAGTGCCATGTGCATGAAGAATTTAGCACCCCACAGCTCCCAAACAAATACCTCTTAATTATAAGCAATTGGCCCTCCTTCCCCTCCGACCGCTGACTGGGACACATGAAAGCGTTGGTAATTGTAAGAGTTGCTGCGTTTATATGTGTGAGTGTGTGTGTGCGTGTGTGGGGTGGTGGTGGTGGTGGTGGTGGGGGAACTGAATGTGACGCGGTTGTAAAAAATAAAAATGGAAGGCTCTCATTGAATACAATGACTTCCTTCCTCTCTCCCTCCCTCCTTCCCTCTCTCTCTCTCTCTTAGTGCTTCTATCGCCCAAGCTTGGGAAGCAAGGAGGGAAGAAAAAAAAAAAATCTCCATTTGGCACTGATTAGGGAAGACGCAAATTTGAAGGAGGGGGCTTAGAGACCACAGGGGTTACACACATGTATCTGAAGCCACGACACTCCAGGCCCCCTCTAATTTAGATGTCTAAGAATTTGCTGTATGTGCTGCCTCATGCCAGTAAGTCTCAGCCTCACTGTAAATAAATGGCACAGGGCAGTGTGTAGTCACCCCCATTTGTAAGTCATTAAAATATTTTCTCTGTGACATATTAATTAGGGTGTTGCGTTTGTGTCTTCTCGCCTGTGCACGAAAGAAAGCTGGAGTTCCGCATGTTTTCTGACAAATGTGTGTGAGTGTCTGTGTGTGTGTGTTCGAATAGGTGTGTGTATACGCGTCTGCATGTTGCCAACGTGTTGAAACATTGTGTACTAAACAGGGACAAGATAACGCTGCACCTCACTGGAGCATCTGTAACTCATTGGGGATTATTGTTAAAAAACAAAGACTCACATGTCTTAGATTGACTCACACTGAAGGTTTAACTGTGATAAACGTTCTCACAAACAAACAGAGCAGCCAGAGGATTCACTGAGGTCCCCCCTGCCAACACTGTCAGAAAATAATATATGAAAAATATATGGTAGGAATTTTTTTAATTCATTTTAAAGGTTTTTTTTTGTACATTTATTTAACTTTCTTCTAAAAGATTCTGTCTCTTCTTTCTGTCTCTCTTTACACGCATTAATAATTGTGCAGATTTAAAGACTATAAAGACTAAATAATGGCATCAGTTTGTAAATTATGGTTAAGTTTAAAACTGTTAATAAGATTTACATCAAAAAGTTTACATACAGATAGGATATGGCCATGTTCTTAAAATAAAGTTTTCATTTTTCTGTGATGGTTGGAATCAGGACGTTGTGCTGTCAAACCTGATTTATATTTATTCTATTATCAAGATCATTTTGTGGATCTATTTTCTTTTCCCTCATTGATATTATTTCTTTTTGCAGAAAAGAAAAAAAATGGAGATTAAAGTGTAATACAGTCAACATGCTAATTAGAATAGCAAAGGGAAATCTATTTCAGATTTATGTCTTTTAACTGGAACTAATTGAAATTGAATTTCTAGATCTCAGAATCTCTATCTATGTCTGACACAAACACAAACATGATTTCCCTCTAGCATATATTCTCTCTCTCTTCATGTCGATTATCTTTGTATCTTTTGGCTCTGCTGGGAGAATTATGGCTCTAATAACTTTCATTCGAGGCCCCCGTAGCATCAGTAAAATGTTTACTACAAGAACGCAGAGAGGTCCTTTGGTGAAGCCATGCGTTCGTTACAGAGCCTTTGACTCAATTCAGTGTGTATAAATATATCCATTTCATTATGGAGGCCAGTCAAATATTTGTTTCAGCGGTTTTCCCCCCATATAATGTAAATTGCTGCAAGCTGCTGCACTTGGAAAATGTTTTCTCATAATGCTTTTCTGCCTTCACATAAATCACAGCTAAATGTTGCATTCAAATGACTACAGACAGGCAATTTATTCTTGGCTTCCCTTGTCCCCCTCGAGAGAGGCTTGTGGCGAAAGGGTCGCTTCGGTTTTTAATAGCGACTGTCATTATTTGTTGACAGTTGTTCATCATCGTTTCCAAATTTATTGTGTTCTCCTGAAAGTATTTCTTTGTTTTTTCTGCAGTTATGACCACTGTCAAATGAAGTGAGGGGTGAAAACATGTCAAGAATTAGGCCACTGTGAGGCAATGAGCACATGACATGACATCTTTTTTTTAAAAAAAAAAAAAACTGAGGTTAAGAGGGATTCTTATAATAATCATCCTTGTGTGCTACTGAGAATCTTGCTCAAGCGCTAATATCAATAACCTTTTAACAAGATTTTTATTTCTTCTTTCTTGTCTCACATTTGGCTTCCATGCTACACCATGTAATTAGAAACAGAAACCTGGAACACCACCTCAAATCGACGGTGACATATTCATTCCCTTTATAAACGAGAATAACTTTAAAGATATATCATATATGAGGCAGTAAGAAGATCCGGTGGTGAAACTGTAGTTGCCTAATAAGAGCAAACCACGACTGTCCTGTACAGTGTGAGTTAGTGCTGCTGCCGAGTTGCTCGGCATCAGCTTTAACTGAATCTCAGTGGGGTTGGCTGACTGTCGGTTCAGTGTGTAAGTTGCTCAGAGTCTTCCCACCAAGGGGGTTTTGGGGGGAATCTGTCAGCAACAGCAGACAAAGTTAATCCAGAAAAAATAAATCTATGTCTTAGCTGCCTGTTAACTGAAGTTCTGAATGACAATGACAATGTAGAGCAGAAGTGAAACTGGTTCGTGCGTTGCGGTAGGCCTGTGCAAAGTGTAACCACCTCCAAAACTGGATGCAGTGAGGTAGACCCACCTGCTAACAGTGGAAAAAAAACTTTTAAATACAAGCTGCAGGTGGGGAAAAGACCTTCATGTCAGGCTCCTTGTGGTAATTACATGCAGGATTGTGGGATTTAAAAAAAACACTTCTAATAAAGGTTGAAGAGAGTAGATTGCCTTTGAGGTCTTTACTGGAAGTAAGCGTAGAAATGTGAGAACAGTATTAGACATGTTACAAATCAGAAAATGACAAGATTCCATAAAAACAGTTAAACATGAATTAGCACAGTTACAAGTAAAGTAGATTCAAGTCCACCAGAACAAAACTAAAACCAGTACAGTACGTATTATAGCAGCTACTTACATTATTGCATTACCTATACAATTAGCTAGTATAGCAGGTAGCTTGGTTAGCATTCAACTGATCATATGAAAACTAAATTCTACTGAATCACCAATTACAAACCAGCAATGATTTTTTTTTTTTTTTTTTTTTTTAATTTTTTTTTATTTTCTACTGCACCACAGATAATGTTCCAACAAGAACATCTGGTGGCAGCTTGGTCAGGGAACTGACTAAATAGTGGGAGCAGTGTCAGCTGCAGCTGTTTTAGAAGCTCGACACTTAAATTCTTAACATTTCTGGGATTTACTGAAGAACAGAGTTATCACTTAGTGGCTATTCCAGCATTACCAGTGACATACAAAAATGCTACAGAAATAAATAACCATTTGGTTTTTGGTGTACATGATGGCTTTCAATAGTTCTTGGGATGTGATGCCTTTTTTTGGGAAGGACAGATTCTGGACCGAGTCCCTGGAACATGTCAAGGAATAGAAAGTCATTGGGGGTTGTGAGGTGTTGTCAGGGGTCCCAGAATTTGTAGCCGCGCCCTGTCCTGTTCATTGGACCTGGAAAAACTTGTCTGTCTGTCAAAGCTGCTCAAGGATATACAGTCATGAGGGAAAAGCAAGAGAATGTTTACTTGATTCATTTTAAAGATTATGTTGATGAGTCCTAACTCAGTTTTGTTAAGTACAGTATGTTTGACTTATACAGGCTCAGGGTCAGTTTGCAGAGTTCAGAGAGAGCAGACAAGACGGTCGCTCAATAACTAAGCACGCAGGAATATCAGGAAGAAGACAAGCGCCATCAGGATTATTTAACATGGGATGCTATGGTCACGTGATGGCTGTGTGTTTTCAGTCAGAGATGAATGAAGTGGAGAAACTTGTCACTCGAAAACTTTGGAAAAGTTTAACAGATTTCTGTTCTGGAAGAACATTTTGGCAAAACTGAAAGGTCAAGTCTTGGACTTGTAAAACATGATGATAAACTGATGATGAAGAATTTCCCCCTAAAAAAACTTTTAAAAACAGAATACTTTCCTCTATAGTATCTGGTGTTACTTTTAGGAAAAAAGTAGTTCACATTCAAATAAAATAGCATAAATAGCATAGCTTCTATTCAACAGACAATTTTACAGACTGTAAAAAAGAAACGTTGTGGGACAGTGAATTATATATAATATGAACATTGTTTTTCTTTAATTAAATGATGGAATGTAAAATATGGTTTGTGTATCAACACTATCACCAGCAGAGAGATTTATGAAGACACCCAGAGGGAGAGAGAGATAATGAAAAGAAATAAAGAGACATTGACAGAGACAGTGAGAGCAAGAGAGAGAGAAACAGAGAGAGACTCCATCAATAAGTGTTTTCATGTTGATATTTGAACAAAGTCGATCAAATTGTAATAATGTATCAATATAGACCATCAGCAAAACCCTTGAGTAAAATTGATTAACTATGGGTGAAGAAAATCAATCCAGTATTTGTTAATTATTTATATTTTTTTATGCAAAAATTCCAAACATTCTCCTAGTTCCAGATTCTCAAAGAAGAGGATTTGGTGTCTTATGATGACTTTAATATCTTTAGGGTTTCTTCTGTTTATTAAAAAAAAATAGTAACATCACCATGAGCATATACAGAGCTCATATTCACCAGGGTATAAGTTACAAAAAACCACTAATGTCTTCTGCAGTTACCATGACAGCACACACAGTGGTTTTTGACATTGCACTTCCATAAAGCTGAGGTACTCAGGTTTCAAAATCAAAGTAGCAGAAGCAGAGATACCCTGACTTTTCATCTGTGATGTGTGTCAAGCTCCAAAAGTTGTTGATCCTACATTTCCCACAATGCAACTCAGTGGCATCAATCATCAGCATCATTAGGTTTATTTTTTGCGGATTTGGTAAGTTCACACAACTGCTTTTACAGGCGAAACAGTATTTCTCATGTTGATGTTTTTCCACGTACGCCACTATGATGTAAACATATGGTATACAGTGATGATTATAATGAGTAGTAGGCTCACAGACAGTATATTCATCTTCATAAAACTACTGATACCACAGCTCTGGTATTACATGACACACAAACCAGACCTCTTGTCTGGTTACATTTAGAAACCATGTTGACTGAAAAACAAATGTACTGTTTGGTAAACCCACTTTGGTTTAAGTACCAGTTTGATATTTCATACTTTGTTTTATAGAGATTCCATCACTCAAACTGTATTTCTGCTGCATCATGTTCTGCACCCCTGCCCACCCCCCACCCCACCCGTACATTTGCTGATAACTCATCCCCTGCTACGTCTTAGCCAGCCGAGTCATGGATTCAACAGATCGCCATTAATCATGCTGTGACCTTCCTCTCAACCAGGCCCATCTAAAGCTCATTCATCCCCATTTGCCATGCAGCTCTGCGGGTCGATAATTGGCAAAGCAAAACACAGATTAAACCCAATTTGGAGGGTTTCAGTTTGAAGCTTAACAGAGACAGCCGGGCTCAAGCTGAACTGAAGTTCACTGCGCTCTGGTCCTCTCTGCCTGTTTGAGGCTGCACCGGGAGGGGGACCGCAAAACCTAAATCAAACCAGCCTGTTCTCTGCATTTGTGTTTGCATGTGTGTGTGTGTGTGTGTGTGTGTGTGTGTGAGAGAGAGAGAGAGAGAGAGAGAGAGACATAGAGAAAGGAAAAAAAAAATTGTGCATGTGTGTGTGCAAAGCATGCAACAGTGCACTTCTCCCTGCAATGCCATCACTAATAGAAACCAACTTCCAGCCGTTCAAACTACATTTGTCTCATTAACCTATTAGCTTAAAGTTTAATTGCAGGATGTCGTAAAATGATTTGGTCTATGAGTAATGACAATATTTCGGCTTCGTAATGGCCAGAACAAAGCAAACTAAAGCTAAGCTAAGCAAAGCCGGTTGTTTTTCTTCTCCATGGCATGTCTGGGCTGCAGCTTTGGGCCTTTACCTCGCCGTGTCTGTGGGATAATTGTTTACTGGCGAGGTTTTTCTTGCATGAGGGCAACATCACGGCAGGATAACAAACTAATAACTAATTTCATGGCTTTTGAGTCATTTTAAAAAGGATCATAAGGATCAACTTGAAAGAGTAACTATGACTAATCCGACAGCAGGTATTCAAGGTATGGACAGCAAGGTACAATTCCCTTGTAAAGTAAAAAAAAAAAAAGAAGACTTTAAGACAACTCCATATTGTGACTTTTAATGTCTTTTTTAGCAAACATTTTTCACATAATTCTATGTATCAAACTAATGGTTCAAAGTTAAGTAGAGAGCACATTCCTCTCTGCAACCATGGGTGATGACCCCTAGGTGGCAGCGTATCTCATGAAACCTCCACCACTGTAACAACAACATCACTCCAATTACAAAACCTCCTCAATTGTCCCAGCTTTTATTTGCTCAGCACGGCAACGAAACTGGATGACAGTACGTCCGAACACTGGATAAGTTATGATCAGCTGCCCAGACTCTCGCTCCCGCCCTTTATACAGCAGCGTGATAGGATCTGTGAGGCGCGCTGGGCATGTATAGTATTACTCCCATCAAAGGGGACTGAATGGAGGATGATGTGTGTACTGCCTCTGCTTAGTGGAGGCATTTCCAGCTGGCGCCAGGGCAGAGGAAACCCACTGAGACACACAACAACACACACAGACACTGGGGTCAGCCTGGATTCACCCTCCTTCTCCTCCACCACCAGCACCTCCTCCATGCCTCTTGGCCTCCACCGCCTCCTCTTCTTCTACCCAAACCCTCACCCCCCGCCTTCACTTCCCAGGCCCGGCCGCCTCTCATCTGCTCTTTCTCTCTTGTTCATCTTTTCTCCGTGACTTTCCTTCCATCTCTCTGCTGTCTCGTCTTGTCATTCTCACTTTCTCGCTGCCTATTTATCAAACTTTTATTGCACTTTTCTGAATCTTCTATCAATGCGCAGCGCACAAGTAAACAGGTTCTTCACTGAGACTAAAGAATTAGACACACTTATATAATACACTTATAATCTCAAGAGCAACAGTCAAGTAATCACATGAATAATTCATGGTGGTTCTACAAAAATAGACATAATTAAATTTTTATATCTGAAATTTATAACTCCACCAACAAACAACAAGCTAATAATAATAATAATAATACTTGTCATAGTTAGTAAAAAAAACGCCAAAGAAAATTTGGCACAGGAAAACATTTCAACCATTTAAATTTTTATAAATTTATGTGATTAAAACTGGTAAATTACATCAATTATAAAGTAACGAGTCTGTGAGAAAAAATTAGAGATTAAGTAAAAAAATAAGAGAAAAAAGTGGGAGTTTGTTGTGTTTGTTTTTGAAGAACCACATTATTTCACTTTCAGTCTCATTATACAACAGCCAACATAGATTACCTATTCAATGAATCTGGACTTGAACAGAGACACTGAATGGTGCTTATTTTGAAGGAAAACAATATGCATACAACACAGTGCATCGGGAAGCAGACACAGTGGACAAACTGAAGGATAACACTGGTTATACCTCTGTTGTGATGAGATCGGTCCAAAGTCAAGTGATCTTCATGAGTGATGATTAGTATTTCCCACACTGCAAAGTACAATTTTATTTTTATAAGTCAAAATCCATGGCAGGCATTTCAATTCATTATTTTACAATCTCAAAGATGTTTTTTTTTTTTTTCAAAAAATGTACGTTTTTATGACTTAATCAAAACAGTTTGACACAAGAAAACTACAGTAACCCTAACAGGCTGTTTCTCAAGTTTGACATTTTAATAAATGCTCTAATATGTCTCTTGGTAGAAAGTTAGATTGTTGTTCTCACGTTGCTTAAAAAGCAAGCAGCCAATTAGCTTAGCTTAGCACAAAGAGTGGAAACAAAGGTTAACAATTAGCTCTGGCTCTAAAGGTTTTACAACTCACCTACAACCAACTCTAAAGCTCAGTGATGAACAGTTTTACTTAAAAAAAAAAAAAAAAAATTAAAAAAATCTTGTTTGGTTAAACTATGCAGAAACCAACATGTGAAACCAAGCATTTGTAATTTATTGGGAGTAAATTGAAATTTCCACCGGTTGCCTAGCAACAGCTAGCCAGTCATGAAATACCCTGGCTAGCTGTTTCCACGTGTTTGAAGTCTTTATGCTAAGCTAACTGCTAATTTCTGGTCTTTATGCTAAGCTAACAAACTGCCAATTTCCTTTTTTTTTATGCTAAGCTAACTAGTAACTAACTGACTAACTCAAACTTTCTCAAAAGCAAATGAGTTTTTAAAAATATCAACCTTTTTAACTTAATTCAAAAATGTTACTCTTAGCAGTTTGCTAAATAGCCTCTAGGTGTTGCTCTCCCTCGCACCTTTCTTTTTGTTCACTTGTGCCCTAAATCAACATCTACCATATTTTTTATTGTAGTTCACAAACACATTTTTAGAGCAGTCCTTCTCAAACAGTGGGGGCGCGGTGTGATGCATGTGACCCCAGCAATCACGCTTTTTTTTACCGTACCAGAACAAGGTGTAATTGCCAATCCACTACAGTAGGTGGCAGGGTTTTTTTCACCGAGCATGCGCACGCACACACAACACAGAGCAGCAGATATGACGCGCAGTAAACAAAACCTCAAGAAGAATTGAAACATATTTAAGTGATGAAAAAAAAGGCGGAGAGAGACGGAGATAATGAGACAAACGAAAGTCTCCCAAAATCTAAAACGAGGAAATATGACGAATGTCTGTGAATGCATAAAAAAATCAGAACAAATTGTTTTATTCATTTTTGTTTTGTAGGTTAAAGTAGTTTATACCGTAAAGCTGCGTAAGAGCTGTCTGTTGAGTCATTTAGGAAAATAAATGCCCGGGCTGTTTTTGCAGCTTTATATTTGAGAAGGACCCACTATTGGAGAAGGACTGAATTAGAGTTTTGAGGATCTGTACTTTACTTGAGTAGTTAATGTTGCTGATCAATTTAAATTTATTTATTGATTTTGCTTAATTTTATTTTTCAGAATCAAATGGTTCAGTTGGTCAGTAAAAAATGTTTATAGTTTGAATGAGGATTTTTCTTTTTAATTTCCAGTAAGTTGATGCACTTTAAATGTAATAGTAGTAGTAGTTTAGAGAGTCGCAGTAGCTACTACTACATGCACTTTAAATCTTTCCTGTTACAGACTAAAAAAACAATGTTAATAAAGTTGTTCTTTGTTTTAAGTTGACCTATATTTATTTCTTTTTTGCTTTCTTTAATGTTAATAAGGATACAATGTGATGCAGAGATGTACTTATAATAACAATTTTATAGACAAATGATACTATTTATAGTCACAGGGAGAAGGGGGCGCGAAATGTTTTCTTCTTCCTAAGGGGGGCATAACAAAATAATTGCGAAGCACTGCTTTAGAGGATGACTGATATCTTGATCAACTACTGTCTGATCAGCTATGGATGAACAGGGCAAAAAGAAAAAGAGGAAAACAGTACTTGCATCACCATGAATCCTCCCTGTTTCTCTCCAATATCTGAGTGACATCAGGATTCAGAGGAATCTCATTCTGGTGGGATGTTAACGGCTCAAATGACTCTTGGCTCGGCCCTCCTTCCTAATCCTCATGGGGAACACTGGGGAAAGGAGGGGGGTGGGGACTCCGATCGGTCAGGACAAATTAAAAAGCCAACCTGCTATTTTATTGTTCAGATCTGTTGATGCCATAAAGCAAGAAAATGGGTCTTGGCGGCCTTTACATGACTACTCGGGTGATTTTATGTGATTTTCCCCTGGCCCCAAGTCCAAGCCTTTTTGGCACAACATGCTGTTTCTTGACCAAGTATGGGATCTGTAAATGCCCTAATAAATATTTTTTAGCACTTTATTTAGTTCCATGCCCTGGGCCAACAATGTCTAAAGTATGTCACCCGGTAACAGTGGAGGGAAAAAAAACCCTAAAGGCTAAACAGGGCGTAATGTAGATTTAATTAACAAGCCAAGCATGGGCTCACACACAGACAGACACACAGCTGCATGTATGCACACGTGCACGCACACTCACACACACACACACACACACACACACACACACATATATACACACACACACACACACACCGAGACATGAGTGTGCATTCTGTCAGTCACAGAAGCACAAAGATGCGCATGTTGAAAAAGAAACAGACACACACACACACACACACACACACACATAACTGTAGGTTAATGATTTCATAGTCACACACACACACGCACACACACTTGCAACAAGGCAACACACACTCATGTGAAAACTTCCAGCCACACATCCCTGGGTTTAGAGCAATGGTGTGAAAATATGTGAGTGTAAATGAGATGCAGACAGGCTCACAGCAGTGAACCCAACCTAGCAGAGAGAGAGAGAGAGAGGATGTGGCTTGGCTTTGAATTGCTAAACTAAAAGTTTGAGGAGATGGAAGGAATCATATTTTGAATTTTATGCATACTGAACATCTCTGAGCAACAGAGTGTAAAAGGAGCTGAACATTTCTTTCTTTCCTCTATTGGTCATGTAGGATTAGATCTTTAGGATTAGACCACAAAAACGTTAAGCACGGACACGTGTCGTGTAGAGAGTAGAATAATTATGCTCAGGTGAAAGAAGTATTCATATCCTTCACTTACATAAAAATACCAAATAATGACGGTTGTTAAAAATGTAGACCCAAGTAAAAGTATCTGTTTTACGAAGAAAATGTGTTTGAAAAATCATAAGTAATAACTTTGTAGATCAGCTGCAGGTGGTATATTTGTATTTTAAGAAACCGACCGGGAACTTACAGAAACAAATCTAACTGTCTCTGGTTTGTCTTTTCATAAATTACCAGTAAAAACATAAAAGCATGTTAGTTTTATATGACATATCCTTAATTTTATGTGGTGTCAGAAAAACATTGAGTATATGATAAGCTATGTGAGCAATGGTCATATAAATTTATTTCCATTTAATTCATTTATAATGTATTTCACCACTGTTTGACATTTGTAGTTTCTAGTGCTTTTTTTTTTTTTTTTTTTTTTTTTTGATTAAGTGGCGGTATAAAAAAATCTACTGTGTCAAAAATAATAAGGCAGTTAAAATTACCACGGACTCCACTGGCTACAACAGTAAAATGCAAATATACTTTCTAGATTATCACTAATTTTACTTTTGATGGTTAAAAGTTAAGTGTGTGGGATTTGATGGCATCTAGTGGTGGTTACAGATTGCAACTAAATGTTTTGAGTCAGTGTTTGGTTTGTCTGTTTTGAGCTACTGTAGTAACATGATGGTGCAACATGAGTGAACTCCGACGAAGAGGATCTGCTCTCAATAAAGATATAAAACATCCTTTCTAAGAAAACAAAAACACATCGATTCTTAGAGTTAGGTGATTAATAATTAACACTAACAAAAACACATTTGTAAATATTAGATCTGCCTAAATCCTACACACTGTATCTTTGAAGTACTGCTGATACTTACATACTCACAGTCAAGTAAAACTTTAGACACAGGAGTTTTTACTTTTATTGGAGTATTTTAAACATATGGTTGTGCTGCTTTTATTTAAGGGAAGGATCATATATCACCACCAGTGGATAAATGTGGTTGAATAAAAAGTAGTCCCCTACATACTGTATAAGTAAATATTTGCCTCTGAAACGTGATAGTACATAGATCCACCAGGAATGTACATAAAAACAAAAAATGTGAGCATTTATCAACACCTCCATTTATATGACAATTATAAGTATTTTAATGAACATATGATGAGCTCATGTACTTAGCTACATTCAACTACTGATGGTGTTCCAGCTGCCAATGTTAGCTCTAAGGTTCCTGCACCCCATAAATGTTTTTTTTTTTTGTTAAATTCAACTGCCAATATTTCATCTGTGTTGGTGAATCATTAATTCTGCTCATTACAGGCAAATGAATCTAAATCAGCTGGGCTGGTTGTATTTGAGAGAAATCAACACTTCGGTCATTTATTTCTGTTGTTTCAGTGACATCAGAGCAGATGGGTCTGATGTAAATTTTTTGGCACTTGAACCCGAGGGACAAGCTGTGCTGTGATCTCACATTCGTCCTACTCACAAATGAAGACATTTGTTTCAAAACAAGATGTCTGCTGTTTTAAAAAAAAAAATGCCCAGAAAAAAAAAAAAGAATTAAGGTGGATCGGTCATATTGAGAGAATTAAGACAGACTGAAAGACATGTAAGGTAATTGTTGTGTTAAAAAAAAAACACAATGATTGTGTCTGATCTGTTTTTTTTCTCCCTCTCTCTAAAATGAATGCGCAATAGACTGGAAAAAAAATACTTCATAGTTCACAATACTGGCAAACACAAGTTTTCCAGTCAAAAGACACCAGATAACACACACATAAATAATCTGTTAAAGAAATAAATAGAAAAATCTGAACTACAAACTTTTTTTTAGGTAGTATGTTATGAGCACTATAATTCCATCTGTTGTACACTTAAAGCAGCTACTTCATACATTCATATTCATAAGGATCGGGATGAAATAACCCAATGATTGTTACAGTGTACATGTTGATTTACAGGGTTGTTACATAATACTTACAGCAGCATCATTCAAAAATAAAATTAATAACAAAACGTGGATGGAACAAACAGTAATGGTGTTTACCTTAAACATATGACCACAAAGTATTACTGAAATCTATAGTTTTTGTGATATTATATTCATTTCTCAAGTTTCATCCATAATTATAATAAGCAGCACACACACAGTGCTGCTTATTATACACACAACTACACACAACCAGATTATTCTAATGAAAACTTGAACAGTGGCTTTGTAAAGTTTCCAGCTCCCTGTATTTGTTGCACATTTCATTGTGTTACAGATTCAATTAAATTGGGATGAATTTACTTCTTGATGATTCATTCTTCATCATTTGATATTCGCTGCATGAGTCAAGTCGCTTGACTTGACCGCACACTTTCAGATGACTCTAATTCAACTGAACAGAACAGAAAAAAATTGAAGTTTTGAGACAATAAAATGTTTAGAATGAAATCGCTTCAGCAAATTTTAAAACAGGCAATTATAGTTCCTTGCCTTAACGACTGAAGTGTGAACAGATTCACTGCTGATTTTGTCATTTCTCCTCTGAGACTAAATGAAGAGACGCGAGATAGCAAGATGGAGCGACAAGGAGAAATTTGCAGTAACCTCATTAAAAACTTGTTATTTCCGCCTCTCGAGCTCAGCTCTTGTCTCGCTTCTCTTCTCTCACCAAAGTACACGAATTATACGTAATGTGCACACACACACACACTCTACACATTAATGCAAATATGCATTTACATTAGTGTATACACATGCACACACACAATGCAGATGGTGGAGTTTGCTCGTGACTCAGTAACACTGTAAAAGTCAGCCACATTCTCCAACACTTTAATAACATTCCTGGCTCTAACCACAACAGCTCCCCACACACGCACACACAGAGACACACATGTATCTTCACCCACACACTACCACCACAGCTGCATATTAGCTGATATTAAATATTAAGAGAATGTAAGTGGATTGAAGCTGAGTAAACTTGTGGTTCGCGTTGTTGAATAAAACTTTTGGCAGATATTCAGACAATTTTAAGGTTTAGGAGCACCAGTAGAGGCAACAGAGTCAATGGACTGTGTGTGAGGAAAAAACAAATCATGAGTACACACTCACATTCACTCACAAACAGACAAACCTACAGTACTTCCCATCGTCTACTCCTCTAACAACTAACACCTGCATTTTTATCTGACTGGTCACTCCTCCCCTCTAACACTTCGCTCAGCTGCTCGCTGCCTCGTTTGGCCACCTCAGCTTCCTTCAGAGCGCTGATCACTGGTAACCATGGTGACGACAGCTCAGGACCAGTCCTCTTGACCTGGTTGAGGTGGCTGAGAGCAGCGTACAGACCAGTGTTGGTGCCTCCGTGGATACTTGGCTCCCTGCTGCTGCTGCTGCTGCTCTGTGTAATACATCTCCAGAGCTGCCGGGGTGCAGTGCTTCTGCTGTTACAACACAAAGACAACAGCATTGTCATATATTACAATTTAGATGACAGACTGGCTGGCTTTTTTTTTTTTTTTTAATAATGGTTTACAAACTTGTCTAAGACACAGTCTGAGTTGAACATATTTATCTGTTTTATTATGCTAAATGGACTTGTCTGACTTAATGCTCTAAATAGGTAGTTTCCATAGAGATTTATGTCTGCAGAGAGGCGGTATTGTACTCTGATGTATGTCTCAATTACTTCAGGGGCAGGGGTTTTCTTCTGCACCTTTCCACACACGTTAAATAAACAGGAATGAGTGTTGCTGCTCTGTAGAGCATTCTGGTTTTCTATGACAAGAGAAGAACTGTAATGTAACTTTTAGAGATTGTTGCAGGTTGTGCACACTTCAACATCTGCGCACTTCAACATCAAATGATTTTCTTCATTCTCATGCATGAATGATGCTTAAGTTTTATAAGGACTGATACACCACAATGGCCAGGCTCAGGCATGTTTTCACCTAAGCATCCTTCGCAAACATATAGTATGTTTAAACCAACATCGGGTTGTTCTTGCAACATGTGGGTGCATCAAATCAAACAAACTCAATGTCCAACCTGTTAATGTTTTGTTTTGGAAAGAGCCCACTGGGTTTGAGTTGACCTCACAAGCATACTCCCCCCATCAGAGGATCCACTACCTGACCTTCCCTCACAATGAGGAGCCGAACCTCTCAAAAGCACAGCGGTGACTGTGCCACCCTCCATCATCCATCCTCTTTTTAATGTCTCCAACAACACATTAACAAGAAAAAATGCTGAAACCAACTGTAACGGCAAAAACTTCAAAAGCCTTGCCGGAAGGTCCCCCCTCCCCCCTTCCCTTCCTTACTTCCCCCCTCACTGTTAAGCCTTTAATCACAGTTTAGTCACGCTCAGCCCTAATTAAAGACCCCTCCGATTCACAGGCAGGCGTCCCAATCTCTGCCTGACCAGAAAGCGGGTTCTGTCACTCCCTCTCCCTCCCACTCCTCCCTCCTTCTCTGTGTTTCCCCAATCTCTCATTTTCTCCCTGCGAGACGGGCTCTTTAACTAACATGCGTGGCAGTGTTGGTTCGGTACACAATGCCTCCAAGGTGTCGTTTGGAGATAATGAGTTTGGGTTTCCAGCTCTAGCTTTTAGAGAATCCTCCTGGAGTCACTGATGTGAGGGTGTACTGAGAAATAAATCACCAGATGAGCTGCATTGTAGAATTTGTAGTACGCTTTGAGTGGGTGTTGTACAGACAACCTCTGTCTGGATAATATAATAAAAAGAGGTAATACGAAGTCTGATGTCCGAGGGGACATTGAGATTTCCTGTCTTTGCCTAAGTCCAGAAGAATGTGCATCTGTGTGCATCTGCTTATGTACACTTAGTTTTAGCTGCAAGATGACATGCTAAGTTCTGTTGTGATGGGTTAGTCTATATTTGTGAGTGTGTGTATCTACTTACTCTTAAGACAAAACCCTCTGGACAGGTGAGCTGGTCGTACCACATGGCTTTATACATGAGCAGGAGGAGCAGACTGGTCAAGAAGGCCAAAGTTATGAGGATCAGACCTGTGATCTGATCACACACACACACACACACACACACAGTACATTATCTCAGCAATATGTTGTATATATTATTATTATATATGTTATTACATTGTCAACTTCCATGAGAAGACAAAAACCTAAACTTTCTGACTTCACAGTAGTATTTGGTAAATGCTGCTCAAAGATGGGATGTGTATTTAAGGTTTCAGTATGATATATGAGTGTTAGACTGGTAAATAGGGAACTATAGTAGGTGTTAAGGGGTCTGTAGTTCTACAGATAATTCTCATCAATATGATCAGTTCATTCATAATTTTAGTCTTGTTATGGCAACATCAAAGGAAAAAAAAGATCTAAAACAGGAATTAGTTCTTATACCTTGGCTTTCTCTGAAACATCACTGTAGAAATTGATATTCAGTTTCTTGATGTTCGGGACGTACAGTTTGTTCTTCTTCTGCTGCTGCAGCTGATATTGTGTCGATGTCTTCACAATGATCTGAAGAAGAAGAAAAAAAAATCAGTCTCTGTGTCTGTTCTTAAAAAAAAATAGGCTCAAAGGAATAAGAGGAATTATTTATAGCTGATGTGTGGTGTTGTAACCCGACGATGTCCAGCACAGGTCAAGTCAGCCTGTTATCCACTAAAAACACAACAAAATACACGTGTATTGTGTACAAAAGCAACCAGATTTAACAGATGCTGTTAAAAAACATTTGGGGTCTACAAAGTGTTTTTATGCTCATGTTTTAAACACCAGCTTAAGGAACATCCTGTGCCGCTGGGTATAGCACGGCTGCCAGTCAAAATATGACTGTGTATTATGCTTTCAAAGAGGAGCTTACATCATGTGGGTTGATGTCAAGGATATAACCTAAGATGACAGGTGAGGGAAGGTAAATACCGGAATACTTAATGCTGGAAAGGTAAGTATGCCCACATTAATTTTAACAGTGTTTTCCCAAACGTGTTCCCCAGTTGTAATCTGCTGGTTGTTACTGAAATGCTGTAATGCCTGTTGGTTTTGTTTTTGTGTCAGTGCCCAACTTGGAGACAAAGCAATTGTGAGAAAAGTGAACATGATTGAGGAGGCACATAAACACATAAACACACATAAACATAACAAACTACACTTACCTTTTCTGTGAAGGGCTGCTGGAGCTGACTGACTTCCAGGGGTGTGATGAGGGGGATGTTATCGAAGCCGTCATCCACTGACGGCTGCTTCTCCAGCTTCTCAGACAGATTGCTGCCCAGCTTCACCATGACTGTTTTGGCTGCCTGAAAGTGCCTGGAAAGATCTAGAAAACAGAGATGAACAGCTTTAGTCAGACTGACTCAGACTGTATCCGTGTGTTGCTGACAAATGTGACAAATATGACCAGTTGTAGCCTGAAAAGCATGGTCCTCTCGGGACATGGAGTGAAGTGGAGGGGATAAGAGTGTGATGTGTAAAAACAGGACACGATGGGAGTAATATGGCCCATCAATAGGGAAAAAGAAGATTAGTAGAAACCGTTTTTTCTCGTGTTAATTACAGGCTAGATGGATTGCCAGGAAATTTTAAACAGACATCCATGGTCCCAGATGAGGCATCCTCTCACTTTAATCATCTAACACAGAGAAAAGATACATTATATATCAATAAAGAGACAAACCACTTAAAGTATTTTGAATAGAAAAGTCTTTGATACCAAAGATGTTGGTCATATGACACATATCCTGCTCCTCCTCCTCCTCACTGTAGCACCGGTTTTCAGCTTTGACACACTGACACAAGTACACAGTTTCAAGTGATGTGTTGGCAGGAAGGAGCAGGTACAAATTGATTTGGAATAAGCAGTGAAGAGGAGGACATCAGGATGTGGTTTCTGCAAATCCACATTGTTCCAGTATTTTTTGTGGTTGAGCTAACTGATGGCATCACACCATGGCACTGTGGGTTGAGTCATAAAAGTTGTTTTGTTGAAGTGGTGTGAAAAAAAAAAATGAGACCAAGTCACTAAATCTTTTAAAAGTGTTTTTTTTACCCCGTAGAATGCTGGGATTATTTTGGCTTTTTGTTTCTCCGCCGCTCACTATTAAAAATGTGACATGTGCCTACATTACAGGACTTCCTTTACCAGAGTGTAAAAAGTTCCTAAATACTGTAAATATAACAAATAGAAGGTAATTATTAACTATATACAAATATTTACATTAAGAAGCAACCCTTCTGTTTCTTCAAACGCCTGCACCAAGACATTTTACACTTGGCACACACATAAAAATATTGTTATATCCAAAATTTATATTATTGTATCTGAGGTTTGATCTATCATCATCAAACAAAAACTAGAATCAAGTATAAAGTCACCACATTCAAAAGATTTGACAGTAAATCTATATGAGACTTTATTTCTATGCTGTGACATCTTGACCCATCGGTTTCAATGTGACCGGTGATTCTACACATGTAGTTTTTGTGTCTTAATGATTGGCACTGCAGCCATTGCTTTCTCTCTATTTATTTATAAAAGGGTAGAAAGGGGGCATGTTACATGTTGCCAAGATGGCTGCCAAGTGGTGAGACACGAACTTTGCCATGAACAAGCCAACCCAGATAGCAAAGATTCTGGCTGTAGTCTGGTAGTTTTGCATTTTTGGATTCATTTTGGCACAGAAGAAGCAGGGTTAAGGCCTTTGGTTTGGCACAGTTTTGGTTTACCACATTTACTTAAATTAAAGACTTAAACTTTACTTAAAAAAGTAAAGGTAAGCAAGATAAAGGCTTTTGGCTTGACTATGGGGATTTTGAACTCTTTTTGGGGCTGTTATGTCTATGTTCCATAATAGGTTTTGGCTGAGTTTTGGCATCCTTTTGTTTTTCTTTTGCACCACTAATTTGGGCAATATTAGATAAAATAGTTATATCCAAAATGTAAATTATTGTATCTCAGGTTTGATCTATCAATGCCCAAAACTTTGCCAAAATTAGGCCAAATTGGTCCTCTAATAATTTGGCTATCTGGGAAGATTCTGATTTGTCCAATATTTTGGTTTATCAACAAATACCTGCAAACTGGTCACTTTTCTAATGGTTTGTGCTTTTTGGTGCTAATTAGCAAGTTAGCATGATGTCATTTTGGCATGTTACACACCAATGTGAGTTGATGAAGAGCCACTTTTTACGTTCACATTTTGCAACACAAAACTGTTTCTGATTTATGATTTCAGTCGCCTGGCAACTGCATCCGGCCAATAAATACGCATACTGTATTCACCTCATAAACCACACAGTGTCATTTTTACACCTCAGTTTTTGAATGGATTAAACAAATGAGATAATAGTGTGTTGATTAGCCATCTTTTGTTATGTGTGTGAGCAGAGCCAGGCTAACTGTTTACCCCTGTTTTAATGCTTCATGCTGAACTGAGCTAATCAGCTACTGGTTCCAGCCACATGTTAACAATAGATTAACGGTTGCTGAGTGAATAATTCAATTAAACAATTAAATCATAGTAGGCAGGAATATAACAATGCAGTTTAAAGTGGAGACATATTTAAATAACCACAGAATTTTGTGTTTACAACACTTCTCAAAGGGAAGCCTGTTGTGTTCTTGTTTATCAAACCCATCAGCGTAGAGTAAACACGTTTCATAACTACTGTGTGTGATTCATCCTGGATAACTCAGCCCCATGTCTTTCACCAGTGTCTTATCCTGTAAATCTAAAGGAGCCACCAACACGGCTCTTAACGCTCCTCCACTCTGATGATGTTCTATTTTTCTCTCCTTGATCACTTGATCGTCTAAAAGTGGAGTAAAGAGGTGAGGAGGCACTTATCTCATTCACACAGTGCAACACAACACCTTCCCCCATCCAAAGACCCCACGGGCCCTCTGACGCCAGTGACTCACAAAGATGATACACACAGCGGGAGGGAAAGAGCTACAGTTTTTATGTTGCAGGAGAAATCCCGGTGCACAGGAAATGTGCTTTTGATAAAAGAGATACAGTATCATTGACTATCTCCTGCGAGCGAACGATCTGCTGAAGACAGAAGTATATAGACCTGTTTAAACTGTCATCACGTGAAAACTTGACGTGACCATGATGATCCATGAAGCACACAAAATGAAAAACAAAATTAATTCTGAAAATACAAACGTGTCAATCAAGAGGGTGTCTTCTTCTGCAGAGTCCGTGTGTATTTTTTTTTACACTCTTTATTTCCTTTTTAAACACTTAGAGGAGCAGATTTTTTTAACCAAGTGAATTCAACAATTATTGAACAAGTATTTTACTCAAGACTGCAGCACATTGTCCTCTGCGTCCTTGGTGTGTGGGCGGTTTAAGTGGTCATCTGTGCTTGACCACCATTTTTCCTCCCCACAGTTGGAGTGAAGTGTGGGTTCGATGAATCATACTGAAACTGTGACTAACAAATGAGGCTGTCAAACACCCAGTGCTCCCACACTCTGTCAGAAAACAAGAACCGGCAACTGAAAAAGCTGCATATGAACATTTGCTACTTTCATCTAATTTAATTTAATTACATTTTATCCACCGTAAATAATAATAACAAAAAAACAGGCAACAAACAAAAAAAAAAAATGTGGCAGTATTAGAATAATGTCAAGATTTTATCGTTTAATTCATCACAACATTCTTCAGCAAACGTGGCAGAGGAGACGCAGCTTTCTAAAGGTGAATGCATGCTGTGTTATGAATAGGTAAGAGGAGGCTGTTTGCTTCTCAAGTTCTTCAGGGTTCACTGGTCAAGCATTTCTCAACTTGCTGCATTGAAAACTGCTGCGATAAAATATACAGGCTGTGTAAGCAGAGGAATAAAATCAGGCAGCAGAGACGCAGCAGTCACACATAAAATGGATTTTTTAAAAAAAAGCTGCTATAACCAATTTTTTTGTCATTATGGCTCTGAATGAAGTTTTCAGCACGAGGAAGCTTTGGCGCATTGTACATTTTCTACATGTGGCAGCTTGTGTTTACTGACTTATAGACATAATCATAGCAGCCTGAAGAAATGAATCAAATATAAATCTGTGTATAATGCAGATGCAGCAAATCAGCATAGACATAAAGCCACATAACACCCAGATAAAGGTGTGATGTTTGCCAATTCATTCTCAAAATCACTAAGAAAAATCACATTTCCCTCATTTGTAGACACATAAGACAAAAAAAAATTAAACAGCAGAGTCAGAGAAACGTCGCAGTGGAAGAGAGAGAATATAAACTTACTGTAGGTTTCTGAGCTCTCCGGTCGCCTGTGGATGGGATCGGTCCTCACTGATGCTGACGGGGACTCGGTGTGAACGCCGGTTGCCGTGGTGATGTGTGATTCACGGCAGGACTGCGCATGTAATTCAGCCTGGAGCGGCTCCGTCCTCCGGAGGAAACTGGCAGCTCAGCGTGAATGCGCATCTCAACGCGGTTCACAGGGAGTGAGCCTGATCAGGAAATTGCGTTTTCTTTCTTGTCTTTTTTTCTTCTTCTTTGTCTTCTGTGGAAAAAAATATTCATATGACTCTTAATGCGAGTGTTTGTCATCAGTGATGGCACGACAGAGACGTAAAGACACGTTTTTGTTTTTTTTTTGAATGGAAACACCCAAAAGAGTCATAAGAATTAAAAAAAAAACACACACACACACAGTTATGTCATAGCTGCAAATAACTTATACTAGGGACATTTATATTTCCATTTATAATTAAGAGTGGTAAGATCAATCAAAAACTAAACAACGAATTACAACATACAGAAGTAATAATAGTAGTAGAAGTAATAGTAGTAGTAATAGTAGTAGTAGTGGTATGACCACATCATATTGTGCAAATGGCGCATGTCAACCCAAACTGAAAATAAACTGACACATGCAGCCACTTATTCTGTATTTAAATATACATGTTATTTTATGCTATTTCAAACCTTCCAATTTACCCACATTTCCCTTAATTTCCCAGTTGTTAGGCACATCTAAATGAGTGTGTCCATTAGCGGACTATTTATTATTTTATTTTATAGATACTTGCTCCATCATGGTTTATAACATGCTATGTACTTCTGATCAGAAAGGAAGGATATTAAATAAGCCTATAATTACAACCGTTCTATTATACTGTCTGTTATCTGTTAACATTATACAGTATATATCGGCATAATGTATATACAGTATGTAGGTGGCCACAGGGATTTATCAATAATTTCTTGATAAATACACAAATAACAAATTATTTAGTTTAGTGTATAAATTGTTTTTATACTGTTTATAAATGCTTAGGTGTAATCATAAAGTTTTGACCATACTACTATAAAGGATATGATTAACTTATAGAAAACATATACGTTTTATAAAATAGGCTTTAGATAAATGTAGCAAATAAACAATGTACGCTAGCATATAAAGTAGTTCAAAATAACGTAAAAATCCTGCGTACATAGTTGATATTTTCAGTGATCCAATAAAACAGACACAAGTAGTTCTCCTATACTTTGACTGCATTTTGTTGTTATTACCTGATCTTTTCTTCAGTCAAATTATGAACTGTAAAGGGTTATTTTTCATGTTACAAGTAAAAGACATCACTCTTCCCCCACTGGCTGATCTGACGCTTCAGTTGGCTGAAATATTCAAACACAAGCTGTGGTGATTTTTAATGATGAGACCTTCAGTTACAAAGGAAACATTCAACATTCAGAGGTGTGTATATATATATATATATATATATATATATAATTCAGTGTTTTCACTGGAATTTATAATAAATCCTGAGACTTAGGGAGCGGGTCAAAGGTCAGGAGACAGTGGTGCAACTGAGTTCTGCCTTTGACCAGATATCCTGTGACCTGTGTTAAAAGACAAATTTAAGCATTTGTGGATTATTTACTCTTTATTCAAAAGTGTCTCGCTCAGAAGAAGACTTAGGTGGAGCTCAGTGATCCAGTTCACCTCGTTTCCTAAAGGTGAGAAGGAGGTGATAAATATGCAGAGGTGTGTCAGAGAGAGGTGAAAGACGAGAGCTATTTCTGGATATTTATTCATATTTGTGCGTGAGACAAGCCAGTGTTTGAGAGAGAACCGTGTTCGAGAATGAGTGGGAGGAAGGAGCCGAGCTCTTCTGCAGATTTAGATCAACCTTCTCATTGAAAGAGGTCTCATGCTGTTTTCCTCTTTGGCCGGGCCTGACTGTATGAATTCATTATGCCTTTAGGGAAGCACTCGTCCAAAAATCAGCACTGAATCCCCCGCGCCCCCCTGCCAACCCATCAATTGGGCCTACATTTATTATTTTGACCTTTCCTTTGCAGGGGGAGACACATCAAAGTGGATCCTCAACTCGTTCCTCTGTGAGAAGACGGAGGTGTCATCCTCACAGTGTGAGAGGCAGACTGCTGGCCTGCGCTGTTTTTTGTTGCCAGTGAAGAAGAGAGACGAGAGAGTCTGGGTCAACATAATTAAAATGGGAATCAATTAGGCCTGCAGTGTGTGGAAGAAAAAGTGGGGGAAACAGGGCGTGTTAACGTGCACGGGTTTGTGTTTGTGTGTTTTATTTTCTAACTTTTCTTAAGACCTACTCATTTGTGGTCACTCCGACATTTTTATAATTAGTTCTTATTTGGAAATACTACACATTTGTTCATTTAGAAAAACACCATATATATATATATATATATATATATATATATATATAATATATATATATATTTATACAATTAGGTTTCTATTTATTTGTAAATATTAACACTTTTGTAAATATTGCTAATATTTTGCAAATTATATTTTGTATTTAATGTGTTTTATTTTATTTTCAAGGTAATATTTCTATTTTTGTTCTTTTTCAATTAAAAATGATTTTTGACATTTTGAAAGTTACATGAGCATTTAAGCTATCACAGAAAGAAGTAGTCTCAAACAAAAATGTAATGTATCACTCAATCGCGTCATTTCCACTCATTCTTTGGACAACGTGATGTTTGAAGTCAATGCTGAGTAGAGTCGATTTATACGTTTGACGAAATGAACGGACTTTTTCTCGCGCTGCTCTTTTCTCACGCTTGAGAGGTAACAATTGGACGAAAATGTTGATTAGAAGCTTGTGTGACGCTTTATTTGAGGCAGAGCAGTGATGATGTGGTTAAAAGGAAAAAGAGGAACAGACGTTGGTGTTCGCCATAAATAAAACAGGCTCAGTGCTTCCTTGTGTCTCCAGTGGTTTCCCACAGCCGTTAATTTTGGTCAATAAATAATGTATGAAACAATCTCGCATATACAAAGTGACAAGCTCCCCCCACTATTTTGGACATAAAATATTTTATATTCTACTTCAGTATGATGTTGGGATCAGTTATTTTGGTTATGGTTTATGTATTTTTTTTTTTATTTAAAAGAGGATTTTCCTTCCACAGAGTATATATCAGATTACATTTATATACATACAAATAACTGCTTGCACTCATATTAGAAGATGCTATGGAAAAGTTTAGAGATTGCATAGAAAAAGGTAAACAAACCAGAATATTTTAGTTGAACACTAGACATCTAACACTGACACAGCGAAAGATAAAACAGTGCAGCCGGACTGAAGAGTAAGATAAAGTGTGTTACTCTGCAACCTGTACTGTCCACTCAACTCTCCTCCATCAACCTTCAATCTTCTCCATTCTGGCCCAGAGAACCACTGACCATCTGTTTCTGTCTGAAAACTCATCTTCTAAACAACATCGCCCTCTTCCCACAGAAAGATTTAACCTCTCCTTGCTCTCCAAAAACTATCTGATCCATGTCTCTTTCCTCTGGTTTAATCCCGTTTCTTCTCTCAGCTTTCACTTCTCATCCTGTCCTCACACCAGCATCACACCAGGCGCTTTTTCCTATTTTTAGGCTGCTAATTATTCGATGTAAACTGTGATTATGAATTATCTGAATCAAGCTAAGTGAAGGGACATTCAGCTTCTTTGTCTTTGTGTAAAATTCTGAAAATAACTAATTGATTCAAATTGAATTAACTTTCTTTTTTGTGAAATAAGACGGGTTGTAAAATCTTTTATCATATTTGTGGTAAATGGAAAAGTTTCTAGACTCTATAATTTCTACCTGTTTTATTTGTTTCATTCACACATTAACAGTGATGGTTCAAACTGATGGGCCTTCGTGTAACAATGTATCAATCACTGATTTACAGGTTGTTCAATAAATTAGTGGCAATGTGACCTCAGAAAAAATGATTGTGTCAAAAAAAAAAAAAACAACTGTTTTGTGACATTCAAATAGAACTTATGTAGGAAAACTGAAATTAAATAAAATAACATAATCATCCGTTATTACCCCTTGAAGGACAAATAAAAAAAAAATCTATTCTATACAAAACTTTAAACTAATCACACTACCTGCAAATATCCCACATATTATGTTGATACAGGAGAGCACCTCGCGCCAATAAACATTGTGCCTTCGCAAGTAGATTTCACGCAGCGAAGTCCAAGATGTCAAGGCTAATTAGATCAGTGTCAACTACTTTACCAACAGGGCCATCTAGTGTCTGATGATCTAAACAACAACTCCTGTACAGGACATGTTCAACAGGTAGGTTGAGTTTTTGTTTTTCTAATCTGACTCAATGATTTTGCAACGACAGTTCACCCAGTGTTTAGATCAACAGTGTGATGAATTACAGGCTTAGTTAGTATTCACCATCAACAGATGGCAACATCACACCAGTGACAAAAATTGAGGCAAACGTCAGTGAAAATTACTCTGTTGTACAGCGACAGTTTAGGTAACAGGCAACTTTTTCTTTTTATCCTGAAATTAATAACAGGTGATGCTTTATTTACTTTCATGATCTCCTATTAGTTATTTTCATCACAAAGATTTAATGTGGAAAACCAAATTCACTACTACAATGTGTGTTCACTCATTCAACTGAATAAACTAAAAGAATGGTGCTATATACTGTGTGACAACGTGATCTGGGTTAGTCTTTCAAACACATCTGTGTGATACGTGCGCTCACACAGTGGTATTCAATCGATGTCAAATATCACATCAGATCAGATCTACAACCTGCGTCTGTGGCCAAAAACTCCAGCCAAACTAAAATGGCTAAACTAACATTTATACACCAAATAGATAAAACATTGGTCCAACACACTCATAAAGTCGCCAAACTCATTGATGCGTCCAAGACAGAAAAACTGAGGCTGAATTGGCAGTCGTATCTGTCAATCTGTGCTACGGTGCCCAAAAATACTACCACTGCAATTTCTTTTTTTTTTTTTTTTTTTTTGCTGTCACAGATTGTTTCTAAGGGGTATTTAAGTTGTGTTATCAAGATGTCCCGTTGGTCCAAAACCATGCAAGAAGTTCTGATAATAATGCTTCAGAATATGTTTCAACATCATTATTCATCATTAATATGAGCAGTTAAAGTTCAATTAGTTACCCCATCAGAATATGCTTCTACATAGATGTATCAAAGTCCTTTTATAAGAAAGTCTCTGGGTGTATGTATTTGTTTGGTGGACAAATCTCTTGCTACGTGCGTCTAAGCCGCAAGAACTGACGTATTTGTGTTGTGTGCATGCGCGCTGGGCATTTGTAGGACATTTTGATAGGTATGAAGGACTGTCAGAACACCGGCCGTAGTCGCCTGTAACAAAAACAAACATCAAAGTGGATGGCTGTGTTGTGCACCAGAGGGGCAAGTTAACACCTTGTAATACTGTCTGATAACACATTAAACCGCAGGTGAATTCCACTCACGATCACGTCAACACATGTTGCGACCACCAGTCCCGGTGCAGATGTGAGAGTCACATCTGGATCAGAAAACAACCTCGTACCTCTACTGTATGTGAAGATGCTTTAGACACAAAGTGGAAAAATCCAGAATCAAATGGTTTCCAATAAGGTCATAACAGGGCATTGATTATCTCCATAGGGTTAGAAATAATGCAAACTGAACCTTTGTGATGTTTTGTGATGGTGGCTCTAAAGAAAGGTCAAGTTGTCAAGTGTTCAGCATTTACAAATGATATGAAACCACCATGGATGTATTTTAACATCCAAGCACTGTCAAATCAGCAGCTGAAACACAAGTACAAAGCTGAATGGAAAAAATATCCATAACTCATAAATATGTTGAAGTGGCTAAAGCAAGCAGAAGCATATTAAAAGATCTATAAACTGATTCACTACTGAACAAAACTGTGTCATCACCACCCAGACAGAGGCAGATGAATCTCCCCGAACAGATAAATGATTATTCTGCTCAATGTAAACTTTTAGTTGTGACCAGGAAATAAATAAATACACAAATACATTTAAAGAAGCAGACCACCAACTGACCTTCCTTCACTACTGTGCTCTGACAGTGTTGCTGACTATTGGACGTCAACAGAAACTGACTACTCACCAGAAAATTTCCTCATCTCTCAGGACAAAATGTCTCTCGGTGTCATCCAGGCAAAGCAGTTTCCTTATGACAGAAAAAAACCTGGGGTTTGTGTCGGCCTGTCAGTGGCTCAGAACACACGGACACAGATGTCTGCTGGACCCGGTCTTCTTCATCTTTTTAGGCTGGTCTGGGACAAGTCGACGACAGGCGTGAACAAAGTGTTGATGGTAGTGAACCAGAAGTAAAAAAAAAACGCCCCTGTCTTTTTCAGAGTCATCAACACACAACTTTTCCTGCTCAGTCCTGAGCTCAGTCGGTCTAAGTTCTCTGCTTGTCTCTCTGAGGTGAACTGGCCTCAAATATAAACTGTAGCTACAGGAAAATCTAGTCCAGACTCAGATGGACATTGACCTGTGGAAAGCAGGACTGAAATGGATTTTTTTGATATTTGTTATATTAATTAAATGGTTAAAACAGATATTTACAGTCACACTGAGTTCTGTGGGGACAGGGCAGGAAGGCGGGTGGAAAAACAAGAGAGGGAAAAATAAAGGAGATAAACACGAAGAAGCAGAGTGTATCTCTGTAACTCAAACTGCTGGACGTCATCTCCAACTTCAAACAGCTCCACACCCCCTCCAACCTGCTCCTGCTCTCCCTGGACGTCTCTGACCTGCCGATGGAGACGAACAGTGAGATTCATAGAAACCTGCTGTCTAATCTCACGTGCGTTTCACTCTCACCTCGGCCCATATCCATCGATCGTCATGTAGCTATTTGTTATCCTCTGCACTACCCCAGAAAAATCACTCACAGCTGAGTTGAGGTGTCACTTCACTGTGACTGGCTGATCATGAAACACAAGCAGACTAACAAAGTTCCTGCTGTGTGTGGTGGTGATGAGCTACATCTCTGGAGTTATTTGATTGTTTTAAGTCATTTATCAGGCAACAACACCAGACATTGGATTGAGAGTTTTTCTGTCAAGCATAAAACTGTTTTTATGCTTGAAAAAAATGTTTTTGTGGCTTTAGGCACATTTATAGACAATAAGTAATAAAACTGTTCAGTGATGGGATTTTTTATTTTTCCGCAATTCCAGTGTAATAATAGTTTACAAGTTCAACTTTAGGTTATGTGCTCTTTAAATATTCTTAATGGTCATTAACAGAGGCTGAACCTTATGGTTTGAACATGGCCACATCATTAATATTGATGCATTTAATCTTATAACAAATATTGTTGTCACTTAAATTAGTCTGGAATAGTCTGGAACAGAAAAAAAACGTGTTGTTGAGTTGCTTTTCTCTCTGCATCAACAACCACGGAGTCAGAAACTCCACTGAACACAACCATTTTAAGATAAATATTCAGTTTTATGTCTTTCATAAAACTATAAAACTGCTCTTCTGATAATGTGGCCTGATCTCTGTATAATGCAGAGTTTAGTAAAAAAAAAAAAAAAGATATTTCAACTATGGTGTTTTTGTTTATTTTTGGTAAAAATAATAATAAAAAAACTTTAAATTAACATTTTGGTTTAATAAGAACACATAAAAAATATCTACTTTCATAAACTACTTGAACAACCAATTTGAAGCTTTAGTCCTCATCTCCTGGACTCAGAGCGCGGTCGTCTGACTTCTGTAAATGAACCGAACAAAAGGACGAGTTAAACATACAAGCAGAGTGCGTCATTATGTTCCAGTCACGTGCTCTACACTGTAATTCTTTAATACAAAACACAACACAAAGGTCAACAGTGATGAGAGGCACAAGTTGTCATGAATTCATGCCATGATCTGAGGTTGGTGCAGTTGAGCAGGTCTGTGTTTATCAACGTTATGTGTCTAAAGAATGAGGTGACTACCTGAATATACTGAATGAACAGGTTATTTTTTTCTTCCCTGATAGCAGGGGCATATTCCAAGATGACAATGTCAGGATTCATCAGGCTCATATTGTAAAAGACTGGTTCAGGGAGCATGAGACATGATTTTTACACATGGACTGGCCACCACCAGAGTCCAGACCTTAACCCTGCTGAGACCGACTCTCCCATCATCAATACAAGATCTTGGTGAAAAAGGAATGCAACACTGGATGGAAATAAATCTTGTGACACTGCCGCCGCAAATGTGTGTTTGTCATTAATTACCGAGACTATGGCAGCCCAACACAGTCTCATCTGACCATAATAAAACACTGTCACTTGTATTTCACTATTCGCAAAACAATGATCGCATGATTGATTGCAAATAATGTTCCGTAAAATTCCAAAAATGAAAATGAAAACAGAGCAATAGATTAATATTCTGGGGTGGATCCGGATCGTTGTGTAATAATAAGTGGAATTTAAAAGGACTACACAGTTTTACTCCATAAATGCAAATATAAATACCAGGGATTTCGTGCGGCCAGAAGTCGTCACACGCCGGACACCGCGGCTCTGATCTTCCTTTAAAGTATCTGGCCACGCACGGGTTGTGTATTTTTATACCACATGTGGGATTTTCACAAATCTGACACTGAAAACAGAAAAAAAAAAAAAATAATAATCAGATATTAATCCAGCGAGAAAACCCAAAGAGAATAAAGTAGAGTAAGTTCCTTTGTATGAGGTTTTTTAAAGACGTTTAATGCAGAGAAACAGTTTGTGTAGCTACACTGTCACAAGCCTGTGTGGCCTTTAAAGCAATCACCTTCTGACATTAGTCATATTTTACCTTTCAGGTAATTCTCTCAAAAAACATACTATTCAACACATACATTTATTAATAAATATCTTCATGTTTATGATAATAATTTAATTAATTCCGATATTCATAACAGGGGGATAAGAGAGACACAGTTAATGAGAACTGGAACATTTACCTGGAGAGCGATGTTGTGACAGATGTGACAGACTTTGACTTGGTCTTGATACATTGTGCGAATGTATGGCTCCATCTCTATAATGCATCTGGTGGATAATGCGTATTCACCGCGTTTCTAAATTACCCCCAAAGACAAAAAAAGAAATCAACAAGTTGGAGTAAAAAAGTTGCAGGTTCTGACACGGCAGCAAAAAACAGTCACATTTCTTCTGTGTTGTTGATGATTTATTAGTAGATATAACAGCCTTTCCTCAAAAAAAGTGAAATAGTTGTTGTTGAATTTTTTATTTTTTTTTTTACCTCTTTGAGCCATTTGTCGTGCACAAGTCGGTTCAAGAGATGCTCCGTCTCGCTTTTCTTTAGCTTTTTGGTGGTCAGGGTGTCGGCGGTGTTCAGGATGTCAGTAGAAGAGGCCCGGCCGTTCTCCGAGCTCACGATCAGGTCCATCTGAGTGACAACAGCACAAGTAAATGACGAAATGTTCATGTCAATGGAGGCTGTGATAGGGAAACACCGCAACTACAAATATGACCGAATGTGTACCATTTTTTGTGTGGCGGATAAAGTGGCAATTAACTCACCGTTTTTCTGAACAGCTCCAGCTCG
This sequence comes from Polydactylus sextarius, assembly GCA_016801845.1. NCBI lineage: Eukaryota > Metazoa > Chordata > Actinopteri > Polynemidae > Polydactylus > Polydactylus sextarius. The sequence continues at coordinate 9,808,816 of CM028907.1, read as the reverse complement.
TTGTCGGCGTAATCTGAAGACATTCTGGTGACGTCAGTCTCAGCCATGTTCACCTGGATGGGATCGGAAGAAAACTGTGATCAGTAATGCTCGAGGTGTCTCATTGGATTTTTGATAACAATATCAGTTTTTGTTTTTGTCAACTCTTAATCTGTATACCGTAACCAGACAGGTTCTTATCCTATTATTCACTGGTCAGAAACTTTGTACACTGACTTACCAAAGCGTAGTATTGTTGACCATTGTCTTCAGACATCCCTTTTCTTATCTGAATGAACATGGGCTGCAGCTTTGAATTGATAGTATAAATAAAATCTTCCAATTTGTCTGTGTACTGTGCTGTAAAGAAGAAAAAGAAGTCTTACTATTTATACTTTGGTCGACTTAAATAAAGACAAACAACCTGGCAAATCCTGGCTTTAGTTTCAGATGATGTACAGTAAATAAATGAATACAATAACTTTGGCAAAAAGCTGTATTGTTTCAATGGAATAAAAACATTGTTTTGTCTTTTAATTAGGTTAAATGATGTTAAATGAAATGGTGCGATAAAACAAATATCCGGAAATTTCCTAAATCCTGTTTATTTCTTCTGTTTCTCACCCCAAGAACATTTCAACTTCTGTCTGACTTGAAACATACATTTAAGCACATTTATAAAATGAACATGTACATCAATCCACAGTTTATTTTGACATGTAGAAGGCAATTCAAATGGTGTCTGTTCACAAAATTACTCACTGTGGTGTAATTCGCAGCAATATTGACAAATTTTCTTTGCTTCTTGTTCATCCACGATACCAACGGCCATCATAGTTTGTAGAAACCTCCGGTGGCTGTCTCCCATCTGTCGTGACATGTTTTCTGCTCAGACCTAAACAAACAGAGAAATGGGGGTTTTAATTTCACACTTTCAGCATTCAAATACTTTACCAACACACACACACAATCAAAATGATAGTTAGATTGCAGTTAAAGGCAACAATCAGTAAAAGCATGTTTTGACTTGGAAAAAAGGCAAATCCTACAGTTTCCTGCTTCTTTAAATATGACAACTCAGCTCATCATTATTAAACAGCATATCTGACAAACCCACATTGGGACTGAATCTATGAATGAAATCAGTTTACATGTAGCCCAAACCAAAACAGATTTCTTGTTTTATCTGACCAAAAGTCTCAATAACCAACAAATATTTAGTCTGAATAACCTTCTCACATTTAAGAGACCCATACTGGATAATGTTTAGATTTTTTTTCAGTTGTCAATTTGTTGATCTGTTAATAGATTCATTACTGCAGCTCTAAGCATCTTTGGTCGTAATGACAGTTTAGTTGACTCGGCTGTTGTGTTAATATCTCAAACAAAGATATATTTTGTATTAAACGTGGTTAAAACAGTGTCACAATGTGTTTTTAGCCTGTGTTAGTTTTGTCTGGATGTTCTCAGTAAACTGAAAACAGAGAAACAGTCTAACGGTAACAGAAACTCCCGTTTAACCTTAGTTACTTCATTTCTACTTTCTCTTTCCAAACAAACAAGAGATTATTTATTTACGACTGATACTGACACTGTAAAAGTGCGGTGGCTGCTACTTTTATCTTCTATTATATTGACGAACTGGGTCGATGAATCGATGATACCTAGCTTATCAATGATGAACATTAGCGACGTTAGATTACATTAGGAGTTCAGGTGACGTCAGCTAACCTCAATTACAGGTTTAAGATATTTGCTGACTAGTTTTACAGTAATTTGCATTTTGAATACTTTGCGAAAACTACCTTCTTTTAGTTGAGAAGTCGTGAGGAAGTTTGTCGTTACTCTCCTTCACCAGTACGCGCCTTCCTGTTTCGCTCCTCTTCTCCTCTTTCTAGAGATCAAACAGCTCATTACCGCCACCTGTTGTCATGGAGAGGAAACAACACACCCTGCACCACAGCTGAAAACATTTCTATTTTAAAAATCGAGCAGTATTTAATTATATATATACTCTTTATTCTTATAAATGTAAACCCGTTTTCTTTAAATTTGGTCAAATAAATTTAACTCATAAAACTTACATTGTTTCATTTCAATAGTCAAAGGGCACTGTTCTATTTTGGAAAATGCAAATGGAAAAACAAGCATAAAATATTTACATTTTTAGTTCCTTTTTCCTTGTGAAAGTTGATAACCCAAACAATACATCCTGTATTTATCATCATCTGCTGGTACTGGTTATTAAGACATTAATTCTACTTTATTTTAACATATAAAACTCCACTTTTATTTCATAAATTCGAAAAGTTATGTATATACTTACTTGGTTACATCATGTGTTTCACTTGAAAAATGACGCACCTGTGGATTAACTTATTAAACCACAAGTAAACAGGCTCCTGTGGTAGTAGGACGCTCAATACAGAAACTGTAAGTTTGACGATGTGCAGTATCGTCAAACAGCCTCAGTATTAATCATTTCGTTCTTGTCTGAGATTTGTCCGACAGCACAACAAAACAAACCAGATTTACTCTAAATGCTTTATTACTCTAACAAATTAAATAAGAACATATAATACAAGGTGTCTTGAGTCTTTGATTACAATATAGCCTATTATTAACATTATTTAAATACAGTATCCAATGTCAGTTTTACTGCAGCATTTAAACTAATATTCCTCAACATTGTCCCAAAACCTCTGAGACTCATCATCAAAACATTTCAGGTTCAAAGGCGTCGTAAGATAGAGAAGTTACCATACTGTTGAAATCAGCGAGAAATTGTCATCAGCGTGTTTACGTCCACACAAATAATCTGATCACTTTAAATGTAAAGGTTAAGGTAAATAGTGTGATAAAACCGTTTACATGGTTTACAGTACTCTGATTTCACCTTTAATTTATATTTTATAGGATTTGTTTGTTAAACTGGTCAATGTTATAAACAATCTGAAAGTCTTAAGTGTTATTTGTTATTTTGTTTAAATTGACTTTGGAACAAATTTATAACCACACACAGTAAGTAATTTAATACACTGTTATCAGAGTACCACCCCCTTAACATGTTTAATCGAATTATTTACGTTTGAGTAAACACACTGATATTTATGATGCGTCCAAAAAATTGCTCAAGAGGGAAACGCCACAACTTAATAAAGAATCAACCACTCCCAGCAGTAAATTTCAGCCAGTTCAATTGGCTGTTTCAATTATTTTTTTAAGTCCCAAATTTGTTATGTTAATATAAATAGGATTGCATTGGACAGATTGACAATGACACCAAAGTCATGAGATGTAGGTAGATGTCTAGAACAACCTTTCTGACGCAAAGAAGAGATTTCATGTGCAAAAAGTTGCTCTCAACGTTTGTCCAGTAAGAAAAGAGCCTTTCTGGGTTAACAGTGAAAGGACTGGACAATGATCTCTGAGACTGGAAACACAGACACCAACATCAGCATTTTAACAGTTAATTCACTGTAGAGTGACGTGTCTTTAATCACTGCATGGGAAATGTAAGATTGGAATACTGTCCTAAGCAATTTGTACTTTCTGTGGAACAAGTTCACATCATCAACCACTGTGATCAGGTGCACTTCACATCACATCATTCTCGCACACGATCAAAAAAAAAAAAAAAAAAAAAACTTCTTTGTCATCAGCGTCGAGTCAAAACTGAACAAACAGAATGTGCGATAATCCACAAAGTGATCACTCCTTAGTAATGTGGTTGACCAGCTCAGCATGTGTCCGTTATTGTGCAGTTATTCCTGCACAACAGACTTCTCTTTTTTTTTTTTCTATTTTTTTCCTCCTCGCAGCCCATCATTGTCATCACCACCTTCCTACTTCTCCAAAGTGCCGAATGTTGACTCAGTGTGCTTTTCACCCGCTCTAATGTCTTTATCCTTTATGTTGGCAGCAGTTGGCTGAGATGACACCAAATCTAAGGACAAAAAAAGTAAAATGTGACAATGACAAAAAACTAAATAAAGAAGCTTAAAAATGGAAGGAAACTTATTTATAAACGAAAATGTTGAGGGCTGCTGTTCTGATTGACAGTCTGCAGTCTGAGTGTTGTAGTTCATCTTCTAAACTGTGTTTTTCTTTACAGATACAGATGCAGAGTGTGTGTGTGTGTGTGTGTGTTGTTATACCTTGTACTTTAGTGGCTGGTAGGAAACTGTCCATGTGTGTTGATGGACTGTTGCAATTTCTCCTCTTTGGCCCTTCTGCTGTGGCAAAGCTGTTAAATGACACAAGAGCCACCAATAAATATTTCTTCTTCTATAGGTACATACTGCTCTTCTGATAACATCCAGACTCATGCATAATTATATTCACACGAATGATGCACTTCAGGCTTCGCACCGTTCTTTTCTCCATGAAGCTGGTCAGGAATTCGTCTATGTCAACACGTCCCTCGAGGAAGTTTTCAGCCGTTTCCTCTGACTCCTCTTCTGCCTGGTGGGCTGCAACTTTTAACCGTGCCTGTAGAGTACTGAGACTGCAACTCTAGGAGATAAAAGACACTGAAGTAAGAAACAGAGCAATAGAAATGTTCTTTGGTTTGTTTTATTTGACAAGGCACAGTGCACAACAACACTGTTGGATTTGGAACAATGTTAAAATTAAACCAACATTGAAAAGTTGTTCAACTTGCAATCTGACGCTTCGATCCTTCAATGTCTGTCTGCTCTAAGGTGTCGCCAATCAAACACAGTGATGAGTGCAGCGTCTTACCTCGCTGAGGTCGTGCTGTCTCTGCATCTTCGTCTCAAAGGCCGACTTCATCTGAGTCAGCTGTTCGTACTGTCAACACAGCAGACAAACCCCAGGATCAGTGAGCTTAAAGGCAATGTTGTTTATGTCTGTGTGCGTTTAATAGGAGCTGATAATAAGAGCTGACCTTGTAGAGCATTTCTTGTCTTTTTCCTTCCAAATGTGGCTCCATCTGAAGGTTTTTCTCTATGAGAGACAAAAACAAACGATCAGGTCTCAGCAGAGCTTCTCTTTCATGACTGGTCTCACTGAGGCAGTGAAGAAACTTACTGGCCATGTCCACTATGCTGGTGACAAGCTCTTCTTTATCATGCGTGACTTGTTTGAGCTGTGGCAAACTCACAAAGAACTCTAGTAGCACATCCTCATTTTCAGACATTTCTGACAGTTGAGTCAGACTGAGGCACAGACGAAAACAAAGAGAACAAAGACGTCAGTGATTGATGCAAAACGTATTTCACACACACATTCTAAGCTGGGATATTTTCAGCTGACAATATTTTTGGAATGATTTACTTCATGTCAGAGAGTTCAGGAAAAGACTCAGGAATTTCAGGCATCTTGTACATGTGTCCGTTGAGTCCAGCCTGAAAAAGACACAAACAAGTTAAATGAGGGACATTCTTCAATCCATCAGATGCAGGAAAGGCTATCTTAATGAAACCCAGCCTCTCTACTTGGATGGGCTCGATCGTAGCTGGATAAGAAAAAGATTCAGGCTGTCGGGATGTGAATGTGTGAGAGATTGTGGCTTTTGCTTTTATTATCTGTTTTGGTGATTCTTTGCAAACTGAAAAATGCTTGTCTTGGAATGTATTTTATTACAACTAGTCCAAGAAACATTGGCACGCTGTGTAAAACCTAACTAAAAACAGAATACAGTGATCTGTTAGTCTCATAAAGCCATATTTGTTTTACACCAGAACACAGATACCATGTCAAATAGTGAAAGTGAGACATTGGAGTATTTCCTGAAAAAATGTGAACTCATGAATTTTGAATTTAATGCCAGCAACATGTTTGGAGAAAAAAAATAGAGACAGGAGCAACAAAAGGCTGGTAAAGTAAGTAATACTAACAGCAAACAGCTGGATGAGCAATCTGTGACTAATAAGATTCATTGGCAACAGGTCAGTAACAGATTGGGGATAATAGGAGCATTTTAAAGAGGCAGAATATCTCAGAGCTGTGAGAAGTTGTGTGGACAAAATGTGCAACAATTTCAGAATAATGATCCTTAAAGTCAAATTGCAAAGAGTTTGAGCATTTCTCCTTCTATGGTACATAATGTCATTTAAAGATTAAAGTCCTGAGGTGGTAGTGGATTAAAAAGTGACACTTACAATAATAATTAAACATCCGTGAATACTGTTTCTTTGTGCTCTCCAGAAATGTAGGTTTAAGTTCTATCATGCAAAAAAGCCGTTTTTTAACATGATTCATAAATGCTATCGTCTTCTCTTGGCCCAAACTCGTTCAAGTTTGCAAAGTTTGCACATCTGGAAAGGCACCATCAGAGCTGATATTCAGGTTTTAGAGCAACATCTGCTCCCACCCAGACGGCGACTTGCTTAGGAAAACTTGGAATATTTCAGCAAGACAATGCCAAACCACACACTGCATCTATTACAACAGCATGGTGGCTGCTGAACTGACCTGCCTGCAGTCCAGACCAGTGGAAAAACATTTGGCACATCATAAAACAAAAATACAACAAAGAAGACCCCCGACTGTTGAGCAGCTAGGATCCTATATTAGAAAAGAAAGGAACTATGTTTACAGATTGTCATTAAAAACAGAGGGGATGCTACATGGTGGTAAGAACGGCTCTGTCCTGACTTCTTTGAAGATATGTCGTCAAAATGTATCTATTAATCTATTATGAATAAAGTATGGCTTTATGAGATTTGCAGACCGTTTTATTCTATTCTAATTCTAATTTTAAACGATGTGTCAACTTCTTTGGATCTGTAGTTGTAAAAGACTGTATGTGTTTGTGTTTGTGGTTCAAGGGTAAATAAACTGTTTACAAAGCTACAAATACACACGTGTGTGCGTGCAGGATGGATGTGACCAATCCATTTGTTTACACTACTTCTGTACCTGTGTATCTCCAGTGGGTACAGGCAGCGGCAGGTCAGAAATCAGTCCGTACGGAGCTGGAGCACGAGGAGGCCCATGGGTGCTATCAACCCCTGGGTGAGGCATAGGAGCAGGAGAAGGAGCTGGGCTAGGACCAGGAGGCGGCGTCTGACTGGGACCCACGTGACGAGGACCGTAGTGATAAGCCTGAGTGGGGTACGGAGCCATGCCTGATGGCTTGTACATATTGCTGTGATTGATACAAGGGGGAGGAAATATGATTATACAAAAGCATCAGATGTAATTTTGTATAAAATAGAATAAAGGCCATAAATATTTTACAAAAGCCAAAGCACAACATAGACGATCTGCCTGTTCAATTGAGAAAGTAATGAAAAAATAGCAAAACCCAAATAAACTCACTATGGAAAGCCAGCAGGACCAGAAGACATCAAGGCAGGAGGACTCTTCCAAAACTCGTCCAACAGACTCTGAATGACTTTACCCAGATCTGAGTGCATCCCAAACTACAATGTACAAAACAAGGTAAACTAAATACAGCGGAAAATAACATCCGACTTTACCTAAATGTGAACTAACAAAAGACCTTAGATAAAGTAAGAGGATTTTCTAGATAAAGACAGAATCAAAGCAACAACGTGAAAAAAAGAAGTTGATGTTTCTACAGTTGATCGATAATACACTGCCTGGCCAAAAAAAAAAAAAGTTGCTACCTGATGTGTGATGCATCCATCATGACTAGTGATACTGTATAAGCCTGTGGGGGCAATGCTATGGTCTGAGGTTGCTGCAGTTGGTCAGGTCTGGGTTCATCAACATTATGTGGCCAAATAATGAGGTCAACTGACTAACTGAATATACTGAATGACCAGGTTATTCTGTCAGTGGATTTTTTCTTCTCTGATAGAAGAGGCATATTCCAAAACGACAATACCAGGATTCATCAGGCTAAAATTGTAAGACTGGTTCTGGACATGAGATGTCATTTCTACACATGGTTTGGTCACCACAGAGTCCAGACCTTAACCCCACTGAGAAATGTTGGGATGTGTTGGAGAAGACTGTGCAGTGGTCCGTCATCAATACGACACCTTGGTGAAAATTAATGCAACACTGGATGGAAATAAATCTTGTGACACTGCAGAAGCTTATCTAAACAATACCACAGTGAATGTGTGTTGTAATCAAAGCTAAAGGTGGTCCAAGGAAATATTAGAGTGTGTGACCTTTTTTTGGGTGGAAACTTTTTTTTTTTGACCAGACAGTGTATGTTTGTATACATAACCAAACCAGGCTATTGAGATAAATCAGGAGAGGTAATTCACTGTAGTTTTAGATTAGAGTAAAATAAATGTTTATATAAACTGTCCAGTAATTCCAGTAATTAGATTTCTCCAACACACAAGTATCTGTGTTGTAACTCCTGAGTTTTTCAGTATGACATTTATTTGAGCAGGTTAACGACATATCCTGATTTCAAAACCACACACACACACACAACAGGATAATATTCTCAACACTTTGATGAACATGGTCATTTAATCAGAGCATTTGGACTGACTACGCAGTTAGATGACAGACTGAATGCTGAATAAGTGAAATAGTTTGTCTTTGGTATTCACATGGACCTGAATCTTGCAAACACCTTCCGATGGGCTGTGGAAACCACCTTGGTTAGATTTACTCATTTCTCATTTACAGTTTTAATCAGATGTGATTGACATGAGATTAGACCCAGTTATGAGAACTGGTCTTAAGTTTCACTCCACTATGAAAGTATGAATGTTCACTGTACTGTGGTTAAAGTTACCAACAGTATGAATGCTCAGCAAGAAAGGTTGTGTCACTGTGACAAAAGTCAAATTGCTTCAGCCCAACCACTGTTCTGGTTATATCACATGATCATAGCACAACTGCTGACTGACTTTTACAGTGCAGGATAACAGATAAAACAGACACACACTAGGACAAACTATGTCAACCTCTCCAGCGGCTGTCTTGAATGTTTCAAATCTAACAAGTTTAGAAACAAGTCCAAGTTTGGCATATTTACCAAATCAATCAACATCAAAAGCCAAGACAACTACTTACATTACTGATGAGAGGACTAGTGATCATGGTGCCATTATTGCTGTCAACTAAATGATGACCGACGGGCGGGTAAACACTAACCACTGGCTTCTCCTGAGGGAACTGAGGAGGTAGCAGACTGAAAGAAGAGGAAACAGCTTTTAGAATTGACAGAATATAAAACAATATAAACATTATTTGATAAAACCAACATGCACTGTGGCTGTGTATGAAAAGATGCACTCACATGTTAACACTAATGGTGGAGTTGTTGACTGTGAATGGTATTCTGTATTCCACATCCTTCTGAATTTCTGCAAGGCTGTTAGGAAAGAAGAACAATGTCTAGTCAGGTTTGGCAAATAAATAAATAAATAAATAAATTATGTCTTCCATAAATAGTTACATGTATTCTGTGTGGCAGTGCAAGTACTATAATTGTTATGTACTGGATTTTACAATATAAGTATTTTTAACAGTGTGACAACATTTATTTATTATTTGAAAAAAGAAATGTTACCAATGAGATGCCTCATTTTCGTGCAGATTAATGTCATCTGTCGTTAGAACTGATGTTGAAATTTTAACCAATATCTGACAATTAGCAACTCCCATGGTCAATGTACCCACAGCTGATGACTGACCGTGATCATAACTGTGTGCTATACCTCTTTTGCTCTCCTGTTAACAGTGGTCATCAACAATGAAAGTGGTAAGCAGTGTCAATATTATCCATTAAGTTAATATTAGATTTTGGAACAATCTAAAATTTTTACAATACACATGAAGAAATCATTCACACCTTGTAAAATAAAGATGCAGCTTTATGAAGAATTGCATCTTAAAAAGCTAGGACCGAAATTCTGTCATATACACGACCATGTATCATCAAGTTTGACTTCTCTTTTCTCAGCTGCTATCTCATGAACATCACAGTCATGCCATGATCAGCATTCCTCACAGTACATTAGCCTCGTGGTTTCTACAACCTGATGAACTGTTCGCACACAACACCATCACAAACAGTGTGTAATCCCATTTCCTTGTCACACACTCAGCGTGCTCTACAGGAGAGTCATGACTATGACTTCACAAGGCTGGGATCACAAGAGGTGAGCAATGAGAACAGTCTGTTCATAATAAACACAAATGAGCTACTGAGATGACACAGCTTCCTAGAAAACAATAGCTAATACTTTAATCTCCACGTCTAATTAGCTTGCTCCCTCTGAAACTACACGGTGACAAGATGGCCTGACGAACACTGGTATGGTCACAGGATGAAACCAACCAGCTGTAACTTGTGTCATCAAACTAAAAATAGACCCACTACCTGTCACTAGTTTACTTGATTAGCTAACCAGCTAATGTAACATACCACATCTAGCTAGCTAGTTGGCTATAAAGATTAGCTAGCTACTCAACACGCTAAAGTGGTGTCAAAACAATGGTTCTAGGTTTGTGTAAAATTTCTTTTTGACATACTTACAGGATATTTGTGAATGAAAATCAAGCCTGTCAGCTATTTGCTAGCCTAATGTATGTATTCAGGCTACGCTGGCTAGCAGCGCTAAGTAAACATTAACTGTGTATGTAAACCGAGTCAACGTGTTCTTCTAATAAACGTTAGTCAGGTTGCCAGGAAACATTGAGGTGACCAAAATGTTCGTTTGAAAATAAATTATGTTAATTTTAACAAGCTAACGAGCAGCACCGTGGTTCGTTTCAGGTGATCGGTCCGCCGTGCTCATTACCTGGGGTGCGCGGCTTTAAGTGACTCGATCTGCCGCTGTCTTTGTTGCTGTAGGCTGTTCAGAGGAGGGTGAGGTCCGGAGCCTTTGGAAAGGGGGAAAAGCCAGTTCATCCTCTTCTGGCGAAACCACGGACTGGGCTTGATTGACAACAGGAGCTAAAGGCCGACGATAGACGAAGACTATCTAGAAGAGAAAGTGGGCATGAAGAGCGCACGGTGTGGAGACTGTGTTGCTAACCCGTGTTAGCTGTCTGCCTAACCGCTCCGTTTGTTGTCCACACGAGTCTTACTTTGTTACGGTACGTTACGTGACAAAGTCAGATGGCATATCCTCTCATGTCGAATAAAATGTCCGGTTCTTTTTTAACGCCACGGGTTTCTACGTAGTTTCAGTACTGTCATTAACACTGGCGAAGCTAAAGAGAACTAAAGCTAAAGGAAGACAACAACCTTTCGTGTAAAAGCTTGACAACTTATTTACGTACCACGTCACGCACCTTACGTCAGACGCAGCTTCCTGTTTTCCAACATGATTAAAAAAATCCACCCCACTATAGACATGTGATTTATTTATTCTTAGACTTTAAATACTTTAAATTCAAAATACTTTGTGTATGTAAAGGAACAACATAACCTTAAATATTTTTTAATGTTTTGATTAAAAAAAAAAAAAAATCTTGCCTTGGTTGAGAGTCAACAGACCATGTATATTATTTATTTAGTTATTTATTACTTGGGGCCTTGAGTTTTTTTAGTTAGTTTTTAGTTTTTATGGTTTAATTAGTTATTGTAAAATTCAAAGATCTATTGTGTATCATCCAAAAAACAACAAAAATATTTTCAACCAAAGAGATGAATTAATCTTTAACCAAAATTTGAAATTACCAGATACATTTTTACCCAAGATTTAATATATTATTGTAAAAACACAACAGAACTGCTTCAACATTAAGCTGGGTAAATCAATGACAGAATAACTGCTACAATGTACTTTAGTCTTTGTAATACAACCAGGACCTCCATAATCAGGGTACAGCATCAGCTGAGCAGTTGAGGAGCTGATTTTTCTGATTATAAAAGAATAACACTATTTATCTTCATGTTTAGCAAAAACCCTGAAATAAAGTTGTTTAAAAAAGTTTTATCAACACAACAAAGGTGAGATGTTTCTCATTTACATTTCATATCTCATTTCTTCTCTTTATATCTCAAATCTTCATATTCATCTCTACACTGCTACATTAGATTTTATGAGCTATTAAACCACATTAAACCACTGTTCCCTCTCTCAATGCTCCACAGAAAAACAAAGAACAATCTTCAATGACAGAAATTCCTTCTATGTCTTTCACTGCATCAGTTACAAACAGCATCTTTACTATCATTTCTCATTTACCTTATTTATTTTTTGAACAACCACCTGCCACCACTCTGATCATATTCTCTCCATCAATGCTCCAAAAGAAAAGCAAAGAACAATCATCAATGACAGAAAACATATGAAATGAATCATTATTCTCTGTCCACTTCACACTCAAGAGAGAATATCACATCTCATCATCATGGTTAGCGAGACCGATCACTTTAGAAAAGCATTTCTCAAGTTAAAAACTATAGAAATGATCCCTGAAAGTATAGTCTTAGTTTGACTGAGGCTGAAAACACCACCTCACTCACACATCACTTATTCTCACTCAGGGTTCAAGAGAAGAAAAGATGATCTTGATGTGACAGAGGACACAGACTGGAGTCAAGTAGTCAAACTACAAAGCTGCATTTGATTCATTTTAGCTGCTGACAGGACAGAGCTGAATTGAAAGTGATAACTCCTAGATTCACTATTCACTGATTTACAGATGCTGCTGCTTTGTGTGATTGTGAGTGGTTTGGAAATTACTTTGTGTTTTAAACAATATAAGTTACTTAAAATCTCCTACTCGCTTTGAAAATGATTGTTTAACAGAAAGCTGAGCTGAAACTTGTACCTCCAAGTTCTGCTCCACAAGTAAGAATCTTCATTTGAAACCCGACTGACACTTGTAACTGGACAAATAAAAACAGAGCTATGGAAGGAGACCTTTCTTAACTGTGTGTTTAATGGCTCACTTAATGTATTTAGATAATACAGTATATCAACAATGTCACACTTGAAGGTTGTCACATAAATTTTGTCATCTACTATTAAAGGTTTGATAACTTATAGGTTTAAATTTACACATTAAAGTCTAACCACTCTGATCATATTCTCTCCCTCAATGCTCCAAAAGAGAAGCAAAGAACGGTCATCAATGACAGAAAACATATGAAATGAATCATTATTCTCTGTCCGCTTTGCGCTCAGGAGAAAATATCACAGCTCTTCATCATGGTTAGCGAGACCGATCACTTTAGAAAAGCATTTCTCAAGTTAGAAACTATAGAAATGATCCCTGAAAGTATAGTCTTAACTTTACTCTGAAAAGGAAATGTACTGCCATTCACTGCAACGTTACCTTGACTCAGGGTTTCCTCTCTGACCTCGACACACTCCCACAGCTGCTGTGCCTCATCCAGTCATGTGGGGGCATGTAAATAACACAGCACAGCACGGCCAATCACAGCACAACTCTGTGACTGACAATACAGTCATCACAGTCAAAGTCAGTAAGTAAAAGTCACAAAAGTTTCACTGATGAGACACAGTCAAAACTGAAGACACTTGGCAAGACCAAAAAAAAAAAACTTCATTCACTGGTTGTAAAAACGTGACACATGCTGTGTTAAAACATGTTTTTCTCATTTGTTTCAACTGATCTATGTTTAATCATCATTTGACACCAAGATTATTTTCTTTAAACAGTATATATTCACCTTTATATCATTTTGTTTTATCATTACTTTCTACAACAGCTGTCCCATTGTGTAATTTTGAACTGCTGAGACATAAAGACATTTATACACACTCAGTTTTATGAAAGAAGTCAACAAATTCAATACACTACAGTTTTGTTACCAACAACTACATGTTTATTTATCTATCTAGTCTAAAACTGATAAGAGGTTAGTTAGGTAGTTATGTCACTAAAGACTTATTTTACTAGAGTTTTATTTCTATAATTCATAATAGCCAATGTAGTGAAAGTTGAGTTGAAGAGGGATATAGCATCAAGTTAATACTAAGTTAGATTAACTCTAAGAGCTGAAGAACAGCATTAACTTGAGTACTAAGAAGGTGTGACTATAATAACAACACTAACTATTGATTTCATATTTATTGTGCACATGAAAGTCTAACCACTCTGATCATATTCTCTCCCTCAATGCTCCAAAAGAGAAGCAAAGAACAATCATCAATGACAGAAAACATATGAAATGAATCATTATTCTCTGTCCACTTCACACTCAAGAGAGAATATCACATCTCATCATCATGGTTAGCGAGACCGATCACTTTAGAAAAGCATTTCTCAAGTTTAAAACTATAGAAATGATCCCTGAAAGTATAGTCTTAGTTTGACTGAGGCTGAAAACACCACCTCACTCACACATCACCTATTCTCACTCGGGGTTCAAGAGAAGAAAAGATGATCTTGATGTGACAGAGGACACAGACTGGAGTCAAGTAGTCAAACTACAAAGCTGCATTTGATTCGTTTTAGCTGTTGACAGGACAGAGCTGATCTGAAACTGTTGCTTCCAGGTTCAGTTCCAGAAAACATTAATCCTGATTCAAAATCTTACTGACACTTGTAACTGTGCAAATAAAAAACAGACAGAGAATGAAGGTTTTCTTAACTGTGTGTTTAATGGCTCGTCTAATGTCTTTCATTAAGGATGGTATATTTCTAAAACATATATATTGGTGTTGACTCAATATATTTTTGTTTTCTATAAATCTTTACCCAACTCCATATCCTATAAGCGCTAGACATTTGTTGGCTAAACGTCAAATTTGAACAGGAGGCAAGTCTCTGATTTGGTTCTGCAAGACTTGGAAATAAATCTGGATTTGTCCTCCACTTTTAAACAATATGACCACCTGTTAAAAACATGTTCAACTGCATAGATGAAATATTATTTTACAGAGACACAAATCCACTCTGATCATATTCTCTCCCTCAATGCTCCACAGAGAAGCAAAGAACAATCATCAATGACAGAAAACATATGAAATGAATCATTATTCTCTGTCCACTTCACGCTCAAGAGAGAATATCACATCTCATCATCATGGTTAGCGAGACCGATCACTTTAGAAAAGCATTTCTCAAGTTAAAAACTACAGAAATGATCCCTGAAAGTATAGTCTTAGTTTGACTGAGGCTGAAAACACCACCTCACTCACACATCACTTATTCTCACTCAGGGTTCAAGAGAAGAAAAGATGATCTTGATGTGACAGAGGACACAGACTGGAGTCAAGTAGTCAAACTACAAAGCTGCATTTGATTCGTTTTAGCTGCTGACAGGACAGAGATGAATTGAAAGTGATAACTCCTAGATTCACTATTCACTGATTTACAGATGCTGCTGCTTTGTGTGATTGTGAGTGGTTTGGAAATTACTTTGTGTTTTAAACAATATAAGTTAGTTAAAATCTCCTACTCGCTTTGAAAATGATTATTTAACAGAAAGCTGAGCTGAAACTTGTACCTCCAAGTTCTTAGGTAAGAATCTAGATAATACAGTATATCAACAATGTCACACTTGAAGGTTGTCACATAAATTTTGTCATCTACTATTAAAGGTTTGATAACTTATAGGTTTAAATTTACACATTAAAGTCTAACCACTCTGATCATATTCTCTCCCTCAATGCTCCAAAAGAGAAGCAAAGAACGGTCATCAATGACAGAAAACATATGAAATGAATCATTATTCTCTGTCCGCTTTGCGCTCAGGAGAAAATATCACAGCTCTTCATCATGGTTAGCGAGACCGATCACTTTAGAAAAGCATTTCTCAAGTTAGAAACTATAGAAATGATCCCTGAAAGTATAGTCTTAACTTTACTCTGAAAAGGAAATGTACTGCCATTCACTGCAACGTTACCTTGACTCAGGGTTTCCTCTCTGACCTCGACACACTCCCACAGCTGCTGTGCCTCATCCAGTCATGTGGAGGCATGTAAATAACACAGCACAGCACGGCCAATCACAGCACAACTCTGTGACTGACAATACAGTCATCACAGTCAAAGTCAGTAAGTAAAAGTCACAAAAAGTTTCACTGATGAGACACAGTCAAAACTGAAGACACTTGGCAAGACCAAAAAAAAAAACTTCATTCACTGGTTGTAAAAACGTGACACATGCTGTGTTAAAACATGTTTTTCTCATTTGTTTCAACTGATCTATGTTTAATCATCATTTGACACCAAGATTATTTTCTTTAAACAGTATATATTCACCTTTATATCATTTTGTTTTATCATTACTTTCTACAACAGCTGTCCCATTGTGTAATTTTGAACTGCTGAGACATAAAGACATTTATACACACTCAGTTTTATGAAAGAAGTCAACAAATTCAATACACTACAGTTTTGTTACCAACAACTACATGTTTATTTATCTATCTAGTCTAAAACTGATAAGAGGTTAGTTAGGTAGTTATGTCACTAAAGACTTATTTTACTAGAGTTTTATTTCTATAATTCATAATAGCCAATGTAGTGAAAGTTGAGTTGAAGAGGGATATAGCATCAAGTTAATACTAAGTTAGATTAACTCTAAGAGCTGAAGAACAGCATTAACTTGAGTACTAAGAAGGTGTGACTATAATAACAACACTAACTATTGATTTCATATTTATTGTGCACATGAAAGTCTAACCACTCTGATCATATTCTCTCCCTCAATGCTCCAGAGAGAAGCAAAGAACAATCATCAATGACAGAAAACATATGAAATGAATCATTATTCTCTGTCCACTTCACACTCAGGAGAGAATATCACATCTCATCATCATGGTTAGCGAGACCAATCACTTTAGAAAAGCATTTCTCAAGTTTAAAACTATAGAAATGATCCCTGAAAGTATAGTCTTACTTTGACTGAGGCTGAAAACACCACCTCACTCACACATCACTTATTCTCACTCAGGGTTCAAGAGTAGAAAAGATGATCTTGATGTGACAGAGGACACAGACTGGAGTCAAGTAGTCAAACTACAAAGCTGCATTTGATTCGTTTTAGCTGTTGACAGGACAGAGCTGATCTGAAACTGTTGCTTCCAGGTTCAGTTCCAGAAAACATTAATCCTCATTCAAAATCTTACTGACACTTGTAACTGTGCAAATAAAAAACAGACAGAGAATGAAGGTTTTTTTAACTGTGTGTTTAATGGCTCGTCTAATGTATTTCATTAAGGATGGTATATTTCTAAAACATATATATTGGTGTTGACTCAATATATTTTTGTTTTCTATAAATCTTTACCCAACTCCATATCCTATAAGCGCTAGACATTTGTTGGCTAAACGTCAAATTTGAACAGGAGGCAAGTCTCTGATTTGGTTCTGCAAGACTTGGAAATAAATCTGGATTTGTTCTCCACTTTTAAACAATATGACCACCTGTTAAAAACATGTTCAACTGCATAGATAAAATATTATTTTACAGAGACACAAATCCACTCTGATCATATTCTCTCCCTCAATGCTCCAGAGAGAAGCAAAGAACAATCATCAATGACAGAAAACATATGAAATGAATCATTATTCTCTGTCCACTTCACGCTCAAGAGAGAATATCACATCTCATCATCATGGTTAGCGAGACCAATCACTTTAGAAAAGCATTTCTCAAGTTAAAAACTATAGAAATGATCCCTGAAAGTATAGTCTTAGTTTGACTGAGGCTGAAAACACCACCTCACTCACACATCACTTATTCTCACTCAGGGTTCAAGAGAAGAAAAGATGATCTTGATGTGACAGAGGACACAGACTGGAGTCAAGTAGTCAAACTACAAAGCTGCATTTGATTCGTTTTAGCTGCTGACAGGACAGAGATGAATTGAAAGTGATAACTCCTAGATTCACTATTCACTGATTTACAGATGCTGCTGCTTTGTGTGATTGTGAGTGGTTTGGAAATTACTTTGTGTTTTAAACAATATAAGTTACTTAAAATCTCCTACTCGCTTTGAAAATGATTGTTTAACAGAAAGCTGAGCTGAAACCTGTACCTCCAAGTTCTGCTCCACAAGTAAGAATCTTCATTTGAAACCCGACTGACACTTGTAACTGGACAAATAAAAACAGAGCTATGGAAGGAGACCTTTCTTAACTGTGTGTTTAATGGCTCACTTAATGTATTTAGATAAAACAGTATATCAACAATGTCATAACTGACAACAAAAGCTCACTTCCACTTTGTAACATAATTTCTTACCTAGTATAAAGGTTTGATAAGTTACAAGTTTAATTTTTTACATAGAAGTTTAACCACTCTGATCATATTCTCTCCCTCAATGCTCCAGAGAGAAGCAAAGAACAATCATCAATGACAGAAAACATATGAAATGAATCATTATTCTCTGTCCACTTCACACTCAAGAGAGAATATCACATCTCATCATCATGGTTAGCGAGACCGATCACTTTAGAAAAGCATTTCTCAAGTTAGAAACTATAGAAATGATCCCTGAAAGTATAGTCTTAGTTTGACTGAGGCTGAAAACACCACCTCACTCACACATCACTTATTCTCACTCAGGGTTCAAGAGAAGAAAAGATGATCTTGATGTGACAGAGGACACAGACTGGAGTCAAGTAGTCAAACTACAAAGCTGCATTTGATTCGTTTTAGCTGTTGACAGGACAGAGCTGATCTGAAACTGTTGCTTCCAGGTTCAGTTCCAGAAAACATTAATCCTGATTCAAAATCTTACTGACACTTGTAACTGTGCAAATAAAAAACAGACAGAGAATGAAGGTTTTCTTAACTGTGTGTTTAATGGCTTGTCTAATGTCGTTCATTAAGGATGGTATATTTCTAAAACATATATATTGGTGTTGACTCAATATATTTTTGTTTTCTATAAATCTTTACCCAACTGCATATCCTATAAGCGCTAGACATTTGTTGGCTAAACGTCAAATTTGAACAGGAGGCAAGTCTCTGATTTGGTTCTGCAAGACTTGGAAATAAATCTGGATTTGTCCTCCACTTTTAAACAATATGACCACCTGTTAAAAACATGTTCAACTGCATAGATGAAATATTATTTTACAGAGACACAAATCCACTCTGATCATATTCTCTCCCTCAATGCTCCAGAGAGAAGCAAAGAACAATCATCAATGACAGAAAACATATGAAATGAATCATTATTCTCTGTCCACTTCACGCTCAGGAGAGAATATCACATCTCATCATCATGGTTAGCGAGACCGATCACTTTAGAAAAGCATTTCTCAAGTTAAAAACTATAGAAATGATCCCTGAAAGTATAGTCTTAGTTTGACTGAGGCTGAAAACACCACCTCACTCACACATCACTTATTCTCACTCAGGGTTCAAGAGAAGAAAAGATGATCTTGATGTGACAGAGGACACAGACTGGAGTCAAGTAGTCAAACTACAAAGCTGCATTTGATTCGTTTTAGCTGCTGACAGGACAGAGATGAATTGAAAGTGATAACTCCTAGATTCACTATTCACTGATTTACAGATGCTGCTGCTTTGTGTGATTGTGAGTGGTTTGGAAATTACTTTGTGTTTTAAACAATATAAGTTACTTAAAATCTCCTACTCGCTTTGAAAATGATTGTTTAACAGAAAGCTGAGCTGAAACCTGTACCTCCAAGTTCTGCTCCACAAGTAAGAATCTTCATTTGAAACCCGACTGACACTTGTAACTGGACAAATAAAAACAGAGCTATGGAAGGAGACCTTTCTTAACTGTGTGTTTAATGGCTCACTTAATGTATTTAGATAAAACAGTATATCAACAATGTCATAACTGACAACAAAAGCTCACTTCCACTTTGTAACATAATTTCTTACCTAGTATAAAGGTTTGATAAGTTACAAGTTTAATTTTTACATAGAAGTTTAACCACTCTGATCATATTCTCTCCCTCAATGCTCCAGAGAGAAGCAAAGAACAATCATCAATGACAGAAAACATATGAAATGAATCATTATTCTCTGTCCACTTCACACTCAAGAGAGAATATCACATCTCATCATCATGGTTAGCGAGACCGATCACTTTAGAAAAGCATTTCTCAAGTTAAAAACTATAGAAATGATCCCTGAAAGTATAGTCTTAGTTTGACTGAGGCTGAAAACACCACCTCACTCACACATCACTTATTCTCACTCAGGGTTCAAGAGAAGAAAAGATGATCTTGATGTGACAGAGGACACAGACTGGAGTCAAGTAGTCAAACTACAAAGCTGCATTTGATTCGTTTTAGCTGTTGACAGGACGGAGCTGATCTGAAACTGTTGCTTCCAGGTTCAGTTCCAGAAAACATTAATCCTGATTCAAAATCTTACTGACACTTGTAACTGTGCAAATAAAAAACAGACAGAGAATGAAGGTTTTCTTAACTGTGTGTTTAATGGCTCGTCTAATGTATTTCATTAAGGATGGTATATTTCTAAAACATATATATTGGTGTTGACTCAATATATTTTTGTTTTCTATAAATCTTTACCCAACTCCATATCCTATAAGCGCTAGACATTTGTTGGCTAAACGTCAAATTTGAACAGGAGGCAAGTCTCTGATTTGGTTCTGCAAGACTTGGAAATAAATCTGGATTTGTCCTCCACTTTTAAACAATATGACCACCTGTTAAAAACATGTTCAACTGCATAGATGAAATATTATTTTACAGAGACACAAATCCACTCTGATCATATTCTCTCCCTCAATGCTCCAGAGAGAAGCAAAGAACAATCATCAATGACAGAAAACATATGAAATGAATCATTATTCTCTGTCCACTTCACGCTCAGGAGAGAATATCACATCTCATCATCATGGTTAGCGAGACCGATCACTTTAGAAAAGCATTTCTCAAGTTAAAAACTATAGAAATGATCCCTGAAAGTATAGTCTTAGTTTGACTGAGGCTGAAAACACCACCTCACTCACACATCACTTATTCTCACTCAGGGTTCAAGAGAAGAAAAGATGATCTTGATGTGACAGAGGACACAGACTGGAGTCAAGTAGTCAAACTACAAAGCTGCATTTGATTCGTTTTAGCTGCTGACAGGACAGAGCTGAATTGAAAGTGATAACTCCTAGATTCACTATTCACTGATTTACAGATGCTGCTGCTTTGTGTGATTGTGAGTGGTTTGGAAATTACTTTGTGTTTTAAACAATATAAGTTAGTTAAAATCTCCTACTCGCTTTGAAAATGATTATTTAACAGAAAGCTGAGCTGAAACTTGTACCTCCAAGTTCTTAGGTAAGAATCTAGATAATACAGTATATCAACAATGTCACACTTGAAGGTTGTCACATAAATTTTGTCATCTACTATTAAAGGTTTGATAACTTATAGGTTTAAATTTACACATTAAAGTCTAACCACTCTGATCATATTCTCTCCTCAATGCTCCAAAAGAGAAGCAAAGAACGGTCATCAATGACAGAAAACATATGAAATGAATCATTATTCTCTGTCCGCTTTGCGCTCAGGAGAAAATATCACAGCTCTTCATCATGGTTAGCGAGACCGATCACTTTAGAAAAGCATTTCTCAAGTTAGAAACTATAGAAATGATCCCTGAAAGTATAGTCTTAACTTTACTCTGAAAAGGAAATGTACTGCCATTCACTGCAACGTTACCTTGACTCAGGGTTTCCTCTCTGACCTCGACACACTCCCACAGCTGCTGTGCCTCATCCAGTCATGTGGAGGCATGTAAATAACACAGCACAGCACGGCCAATCACAGCACAACTCTGTGACTGACAATACAGTCATCACAGTCAAAGTCAGTAAGTAAAAGTCACAAAAAGTTTCACTGATGAGACACAGTCAAAACTGAAGACACTTGGCAAGACCAAAAAAAAAAAAACTTCATTCACTGGTTGTAAAAACGTGACACATGCTGTTTTAAAACATGTTTTTCTCATTTGTTTCAACTGATCTATGTTTAATCATCATTTGACACCAAGATTATTTTCTTTAAACAGTATATATTCACCTTTATATCATTTTGTTTTATCATTCCTTTCTACAACAGCTGTCCCATTGTGTAATTTTGAACTGCTGAGACATAAAGACATTTATACACACTCAGTTTTATGAAAGAAGTCAACAAATTCAATAAACTACAGTTTTGTTACCAACAACTACATGTTTATTTATCTATCTAGTCTAAAACTGATAAGAGGTTAGTTAGGTAGTTATGTCACTAAAGACTTATTTTACTAGAGTTTTATTTCTATAATTCATAATAGCCAATGTAGTGAAAGTTGAGTTGAAGAGAAATATAGCATCAAGTTAATACTAAGTTAGATTAACTCTAAGAGCTGAAGAACAGCATTAACTTGAGTACTAAGAAGGTGTGACTATAATAACAACACTAACTATTGATTTCATATTTATTGTGCACATGAAAGTCTAACCACTCTGATCATATTCTCTCCCTCAATGCTCCAGAGAGAAGCAAAGAACAATCATCAATGACAGAAAACATATGAAATGAATCATTATTCTCTGTCCACTTCACACTCAAGAGAGAATATCACATCTCATCATCATGGTTAGCGAGACCGATCACTTTAGAAAAGCATTTCTCAAGTTAGAAACTATAGAAATGATCCCTGAAAGTATAGTCTTAGTTTGACTGAGGCTGAAAACACCACCTCACTCACACATCACTTATTCTCACTCAGGGTTCAAGAGAAGAAAAGATGATCTTGATGTGACAGAGGACACAGACTGGAGTCAAGTAGTCAAACTACAAAGCTGCATTTGATTCGTTTTAGCTGTTGACAGGACAGAGCTGATCTGAAACTGTTGCTTCCAGGTTCAGTTCCAGAAAACATTAATCCTGATTCAAAATCTTACTGACACTTGTAACTGTGCAAATAAAAACAGACAGAGAATGAAGGTTTTCTTAACTGTGTGTTTAATGGCTTGTCTAATGTCTTTCATTAAGGATGGTATATTTCTAAAACATATATATTGGTGTTGACTCAATATATTTTTGTTTTCTATAAATCTTTACCCAACTGCATATCCTATAAGCGCTAGACATTTGTTGGCTAAACGTCAAATTTGAACAGGAGGCAAGTCTCTGATTTGGTTCTGCAAGACTTGGAAATAAATCTGGATTTGTCCTCCACTTTTAAACAATATGACCACCTGTTAAAAACATGTTCAACTGCATAGATGAAATATTATTTTACAGAGACACAAATCCACTCTGATCATATTCTCTCCCTCAATGCTCCAGAGAGAAGCAAAGAACAATCATCAATGACAGAAAACATATGAAATGAATCATTATTCTCTGTCCACTTCACGCTCAGGAGAGAATATCACATCTCATCATCATGGTTAGCGAGACCGATCACTTTAGAAAAGCATTTCTCAAGTTAAAAACTATAGAAATGATCCCTGAAAGTATAGTCTTAGTTTGACTGAGGCTGAAAACACCACCTCACTCACACATCACTTATTCTCACTCAGGGTTCAAGAGAAGAAAAGATGATCTTGATGTGACAGAGGACACAGACTGGAGTCAAGTAGTCAAACTACAAAGCTGCATTTGATTCGTTTTAGCTGCTGACAGGACAGAGATGAATTGAAAGTGATAACTCCTAGATTCACTATTCACTGATTTACAGATGCTGCTGCTTTGTGTGATTGTGAGTGGTTTGGAAATTACTTTGTGTTTTAAACAATATAAGTTACTTAAAATCTCCTACTCGCTTTGAAAATGATTGTTTAACAGAAAGCTGAGCTGAAACTTGTACCTCCAAGTTCTGCTCCACAAGTAAGAATCTTCATTTGAAACCCGACTGACACTTGTAACTGGACAAATAAAAACAGAGCTATGGAAGGAGACCTTTCTTAACTGTGTGTTTAATGGCTCACTTAATGTATTTAGATAAAACAGTATATCAACAATGTCACAACTGACAACACAAGCTCACTTCCACTTTGTAACATAATTTCTTACCTAGTATAAAGGTTTGATAAGTTACAAGTTTAATTTTTTACATAGAAGTTTAACCACTCTGATCATATTCTCTCCCTCAATGCTCCAGAGAGAAGCAAAGAACAATCATCAATGACAGAAAATATATGAAATGAATCATTATTCTCTGTCCACTTCACACTCAAGAGAGAATATCACATCTCATCATCATGGTTAGCGAGACCGATCACTTTAGAAAAGCATTTCTCAAGTTAAAAACTATAGAAATGATCCCTGAAAGTATAGTCTTAGTTTGACTGAGGCTGAAAACACCACCTCACTCACACATCACTTATTCTCACTCAGGGTTCAAGAGAAGAAAAGATGATCTTGATGTGACAGAGGACACAGACTGGAGTCAAGTAGTCAAACTACAAAGCTGCATTTGATTCGTTTTAGCTGTTGACAGGACAGAGCTGATCTGAAACTGTTGCTTCCAGGTTCAGTTCCAGAAAACATTAATCCTGATTCAAAATCTTACTGACACTTGTAACTGTGCAAATAAAAAACAGACAGAGAATGAAGGTTTTCTTAACTGTGTGTTTAATGGCTTGTCTAATGTCGTTCATTAAGGATGGTATATTTCTAAAACATATATATTGGTGTTGACTCAATATATTTTTGTTTTCTATAAATCTTTACCCAACTGCATATCCTATAAGCGCTAGACATTTGTTGGCTAAACGTCAAATTTGAACAGGAGGCAAGTCTCTGATTTGGTTCTGCAAGACTTGGAAATAAATCTGGATTTGTCCTCCACTTTTAAACAATATGACCACCTGTTAAAAACATGTTCAACTGCATAGATGAAATATTATTTTACAGAGACACAAATCCACTCTGATCATATTCTCTCCCTCAATGCTCCAGAGAGAAGCAAAGAACAATCATCAATGACAGAAAACATATGAAATGAATCATTATTCTCTGTCCACTTCACGCTCAGGAGAGAATATCACATCTCATCATCATGGTTAGCGAGACCGATCACTTTAGAAAAGCATTTCTCAAGTTAAAACTATAGAAATGATCCCTGAAAGTATAGTCTTAGTTTGACTGAGGCTGAAAACACCACCTCACTCACACATCACTTATTCTCACTCAGGGTTCAAGAGAAGAAAAGATGATCTTGATGTGACAGAGGACACAGACTGGAGTCAAGTAGTCAAACTACAAAGCTGCATTTGATTCGTTTTAGCTGCTGACAGGACAGAGCTGAATTGAAAGTGATAACTCCTAGATTCACTATTCACTGATTTACAGATGCTGCTGCTTTGTGTGATTGTGAGTGGTTTGGAAATTACTTTGTGTTTTAAACAATATAAGTTAGTTAAAATCTCCTACTCGCTTTGAAAATGATTATTTAACAGAAAGCTGAGCTGAAACTTGTACCTCCAAGTTCTTAGGTAAGAATCTAGATAATACAGTATATCAACAATGTCACACTTGAAGGTTGTCACATAAATTTTGTCATCTACTATTAAAGGTTTGATAACTTATAGGTTTAAATTTACACATTAAAGTCTAACCACTCTGATCATATTCTCTCCCTCAATGCTCCAAAAGAGAAGCAAAGAACGGTCATCAATGACAGAAAACATATGAAATGAATCATTATTCTCTGTCCGCTTTGCGCTCAGGAGAAAATATCACAGCTCTTCATCATGGTTAGCGAGACCGATCACTTTAGAAAAGCATTTCTCAAGTTAGAAACTATAGAAATGATCCCTGAAAGTATAGTCTTAACTTTACTCTGAAAAGGAAATGTACTGCCATTCACTGCAACGTTACCTTGACTCAGGGTTTCCTCTCTGACCTCGACACACTCCCACAGCTGCTGTGCCTCATCCAGTCATGTGGGGGCATGTAAATAACACAGCACAGCACGGCCAATCACAGCACAACTCTGTGACTGACAATACAGTCATCACAGTCAAAGTCAGTAAGTAAAAGTCACAAAAAGTTTCACTGATGAGACAGTCAAAACTGAAGACACTTGGCAAGACCAAAAAAAAAAAAACTTCATTCACTGGTTGTAAAAACGTGACACATGCTGTTTTAAAACATGTTTTTCTCATTTGTTTCAACTGATCTATGTTTAATCATCATTTGACACCAAGATTATTTTCTTTAAACAGTATATATTCACCTTTATATCATTTTGTTTTATCATTCCTTTCTACAACAGCTGTCCCATTGTGTAATTTTGAACTGCTGAGACATAAAGACATTTATACACACTCAGTTTTATGAAAGAAGTCAACAAATTCAATAAACTACAGTTTTGTTACCAACAACTACATGTTTATTTATCTATCTAGTCTAAAACTGATAAGAGGTTAGTTAGGTAGTTATGTCACTAAAGACTTATTTTACTAGAGTTTTATTTCTATAATTCATAATAGCCAATGTAGTGAAAGTTGAGTTGAAGAGAAATATAGCATCAAGTTAATACTAAGTTAGATTAACTCTAAGAGCTGAAGAACAGCATTAACTTGAGTACTAAGAAGGTGTGACTATAATAACAACACTAACTATTGATTTCATATTTATTGTGCACATGAAAGTCTAACCACTCTGATCATATTCTCTCCCTCAATGCTCCAGAGAGAAGCAAAGAACAATCATCAATGACAGAAAACATATGAAATGAATCATTATTCTCTGTCCGCTTCGCGCTCAGGAGAGAATATCACATCTCATCATCATGGTTAGCGAGACCAATCACTTTAGAAAAGCATTTCTCAAGTTTAAAACTATAGAAATGATCCCTGAAAGTATAGTCTTACTTTGACTGAGGCTGAAAACACCACCTCACTCACACATCACTTATTCTCACTCAGGGTTCAAGAGTAGAAAAGATGATCTTGATGTGACAGAGGACACAGACTGGAGTCAAGTAGTCAAACTACAAAGCTGCATTTGATTCGTTTTAGCTGTTGACAGGACAGAGCTGATCTGAAACTGTTTCTTCCAGGTTCAGTTCCAGAAAACATTAATCCTCATTCAAAATCTTACTGACACTTGTAACTGTGCAAATAAAAAACAGACAGAGAATGAAGGTTTTTTTAACTGTGTGTTTAATGGCTCGTCTAATGTATTTCATTAAGGATGGTATATTTCTAAAACATATATATTGGTGTTGACTCAATATATTTTTGTTTTCTATAAATCTTTACCCAACTCCATATCCTATAAGCGCTAGACATTTGTTGGCTAAACGTCAAATTTGAACAGGAGGCAAGTCTCTGATTTGGTTCTGCAAGACTTGGAAATAAATCTGGATTTGTCCTCCACTTTTAAACAATATGACCACCTGTTAAAAATATGTTCAACTGCATAGATAAAATATTATTTTACAGAGACACAAATCCACTCTGATCATATTCTCTCCCTCAATGCTCCACAGAGAAGCAAAGAACAATCATCAATGACAGAAAACATATGAAATGAATCATTATTCTCTGTCCACTTCACGCTCAGGAGAGAATATCACATCTCATCATCATGGTTAGCGAGACCAATCACTTTAGAAAAGCATTTCTCAAGTTAAAAACTATAGAAATGATCCCTGAAAGTATAGTCTTAGTTTGACTGAGGCTGAAAACACCACCTCACTCACACATCACTTATTCTCACTCAGGGTTCAAGAGAAGAAAAGATGATCTTGATGTGACAGAGGACACAGACTGGAGTCAAGTAGTCAAACTACAAAGCTGCATTTGATTCGTTTTAGCTGCTGACAGGACAGAGCTGAATTGAAAGTGATAACTCCTAGATTCACTATTCACTGATTTACAGATGCTGCTGCTTTGTGTGATTGTGAGTGGTTTGGAAATTACTTTGTGTTTTAAACAATATAAGTTAGTTAAAATCTCCTACTCGCTTTGAAAATGATTATTTAACAGAAAGCTGAGCTGAAACTTGTACCTCCAAGTTCTTAGGTAAGAATTTAGATAATATAGTATATCAACAATGTCACACTTGAAGGTTGTCACATAAATTTTGTCATCTACTATTAAAGGTTTGATAACTTATAGGTTTAAATTTACACATTAAAGTCTAACCACTCTGATCATATTCTCTCCCTCAATGCTCCAAAAGAGAAGCAAAGAACGGTCATCAATGACAGAAAACATATGAAATGAATCATTATTCTCTGTCCGCTTTGCGCTCAGGAGAAAATATCACAGCTCTTCATCATGGTTAGCGAGACCGATCACTTTAGAAAAGCATTTCTCAAGTTAGAAACTATAGAAATGATCCCTGAAAGTATAGTCTTAACTTTACTCTGAAAAGGAAATGTACTGCCATTCACTGCAACGTTACCTTGACTCAGGGTTTCCTCTCTGACCTCGACACACTCCCACAGCTGCTGTGCCTCATCCAGTCATGTGGAGGCATGTAAATAACACAGCACAGCACGGCCAATCACAGCACAACTCTGTGACTGACAATACAGTCATCACAGTCAAAGTCAGTAAGTAAAAGTCACAAAAAGTTTCACTGATGAGACAGTCAAAACTGAAGACACTTGGCAAGACCAAAAAAAAAAAAAACTTCATTCACTGGTTGTAAAAACGTGACACATGCTGTGTTAAAACATGTTTTTCTCATTTGTTTCAACTGATCTATGTTTAATCATCATTTGACACCAAGATTATTTTCTTTAAACAGTATATATTCATCATCATTCCTTTCTACAACAGCTGTCCCATTGTGTAATTTTGAACTGCTGAGACATAAAGACATTAAATACACACTCAGTTTTACGAAAGAAGTCAACAAATTCAATAAACTACAGTTTTGTTACCAACAACTACATGTTTATTTATCTATCTAGTCTAAAACTGGTAAGAGGTTAGTTAGGCAGTTATGTCACTAAAGACTTATTTTACTAGAGTTTTATTTCTATAATTCATAATAGCCAATGTAGTGAAAGTTGAGTTGAAGAGAAATATAGCATCAAGTTAATACTAAGTTAGATTAACTCTAAGAGCTGAAGAACAGCATTAACTTGAGTACTAAGAAGGTGTGACTATAATAACAACACTAACTATTGATTTCATGTTTATTTTACACATTAAAGTCTAACCACTCTGATCATATTCTCTCCCTCAATGCTCCAAAAGAGAAGCAAAGAACGGTCATCAATGACAGAAAACGTATGAAATGAATCATTATTCTCTGTCCGCTTCGCGCTCAGGAGAGAATATCACATCTCATCATCATGGTTAGCGAGACCGATCACTTTAGAAAAGCATTTCTCAAGTTAGAAACTATAGAAATGATCCCTGAAAGTATAGTCTTAGTTTGGAAGCGGGTGAGGACAGGATGTCATTCGCACCACAGTCCTTCTCTCTCAGGGTTAATTCACACATTTGCTTTAAACACTGAATTAACGAGAGGTAAAGAATTATAAATTAACAGAAAACAAATTAGAGCCACTTCAGTCTGTTCTACTATTAAATTTGTCGATTTAATATCAAATTTACACACAATAAATCCCACAATGCTTTGCAAATCGAGTCACACGTTGTGTTTGTATTTTTATATTTTGTAAATATATTTACAATACTGTACGCGTCAAAAGCTTCAAAAATGACTAAAATATTCTGTACAAATCAAAACATATCAATACGGACGAGGTTTAATTATTTAGAGTATTTAAAACTGACTTTATATGAAATGAACTATAACATAGCCGTGCGTCGTCTGTGATGTTCCGGACAGAAACTCGCTAAGAAGTTCAGTTCCGTTTACAACGCTGACGCCAGGTAACCTTCGTTTTACGGTCTGTCGGGGCTCTTGTTAAATGATTAAATTAATTCCCACGACATATTGACATATGTTTATCAAATCTACATGTTCCACTAACAATAAGTACATAAACAAAAGTGTCTATAATCGCTACATCGCCTCATCGATTACGTCCCTAACTATTTTGACACGAGGTTTTCACGGCGTTGGACAGAAGAGGGCGGCATTTCATCAGCTCACACACGTCAGGTGAAACGGTACTAATTTTTCCCACCGTGTAGTTCGGTAAAGTGTATATAAATAAACATGAAACAAACGAATAACAAGGTAATAGAAACGACAAAACAACTGAGCAGACGCGTGTTACAATAAATACAAAGGAAATAACGGAAATACGACTCTAGTGACACATTAGCTATTAGCATTTTCTGCTCAAAGTGCGAATCTTTTTCGTTTGTGTCACAAAACTTTCTTACACTACATAAGTACTTGCAGTAATACAACAGACTCACCTGTGTTGCTGCAAATTGTTCAACCTCGTAGAAATATTTACCTTTTTTTTACGTGCTAATAAACACGTAACACTATCGACCTTCGGTAATTATCAAATGGTGGAACGACGGAGGTAAAAAAAAAAAAAAAAAATGTCGCTGCGCATGCTCAGTGAACACTACGGATTCCGTACGTCTTCTTAAAATAGTTTATTCATGCATTAAAATACATTCTCCAGGTCCACTGAAATGACAAATACACGACTTGCTGCAAACATAATGATAAGATAATAATTTACTTTTTTTTTTTAAGAACTTGGCAAAGATCCACCATTCCATTCCCATTATCTGTCTTCATTTTAATATATTCAAATTTTATCCTTTTATTTCCTTTCACATCAATACTTTAAAAAAAAGAGAGACTTCATTAATATATTACAACATTATAGACATTGTGGCTGGAGATACACATAGTATTGAAAATGGAATTGTTGCCCATATTTGATGGGTTTCTTGTTATTAAGAGCTACACAGTGATGGAACAATTGCTGGAAAGATTTGGTTTGTTTTGACATTTTTCAGATGACAAAGGGACGGACAGAAGGCACCTCTGTGGAAATCTATCATACATGCAAACAAGTTTATCAAACGTGAAACAGGTCGAGATAATATGGATGCAGTAAATAAAGCTAATTAAATTAATACAAATAAATATCTTTCCTTGATTTTAAGCTTTTTGTTGTTACATCCGGGTCAAAGACTTCCCAACAACTGTGGCAATATTCGGATAATACATTGTTCATTATTGTAGTAATAATGTTTATATACTCTCAGTGCCGTAAAAAGCAAAAACTATATTGGCTTGATGAGATAAAATATAATGAAATAAAATAAAACAATAAAGGAATGTTTAAGTTGATTAAAATGAGATGAAGAGAAAGTCATAATGATTGTTATTGTTTTTTTGTTTTTTGTGCTCTTTCAGTTGTAGTTTATAGTGCAGCAGTTCTACAAACTATTGCTCCTTTAAAAAAGCAGAGATAATCGCTTTGACAAGTAAGTGATCGCATCAATCTTTAAGAAAAATATCTTTCACTTGGTGTCACTTTAGGAAAAGCAAGGTACAACTTGCTTGGTTATATGTATATTACATATTCTTTGCATGTTATGCTGGTCAGAATGAGTAAGCTACATAAATAAAACAAATCATTACTTGTAGTTCAAGTTGTGGAGCAGCCATGCTTGGACAATAAAGTTCAATTCTAATTTGATTTTATCTTAATACACTTGAATCATATTTGAGATGATCAAGAAAACGAGGAAAACTAAAAAAAAAAAAAAAAAGGTCATGTTGCTTATTATCAGCATACAGAGCATCAGTGTGCAGTCATGCTTTTAGTTGTGGTTTTCTACTTTGAAGATCTGCCCTTGAAAAGATACTGTTGCTAACTCAGGCCACTGACCGTTAACTTAAGACTTCAGTCTGATTCATTACATCGTTTGACATGAGCGTTTTTTACTCTTTTTCCTTCATGTTTTTTTTTGTTTGTTTGTTTCGCCTCCTTTCTGCATCCTCTATGACTTCTCCTTGTATCTCCTCCAGAGCTGGTGGACTTGTCTTCTGGCTTTAGAGCGAACACAGCCGGAGAAAGACGTGTAGCGTTGACCCTTCACCTGGTGAACACAGAGCAAAGAAAAGGTAAAGTCATGCTGCATGTCAGAAGTCAGTTCTTTTTAAACTGTGATTTGTACTATAACTATGGGGAAAAAAATTTAAAGTTGAAATCACTGGTATAGCAAATGTTTAAAATGTACCAGTCTTTAGCAAGTTACACATCTGGATGTTCGTGGCATGCAGGGTCATGGTGCTATTGATACAAGTCAATTTCTAGTTCAAGTAGTTGAAAAAGAAAAAAGAAAAGGAAACGTGAGGATAATTAATGTGACTGCTGTTATCATTCCCTCATAATCCAACTATAGATTTATGTAGATAAAGTAAATGAATGAAATAGTTTTTTTCTGTTGTTGCCATTGGTGGTTGTTGATGATACTTATCTGCTTGCAAGCTCCTTCTTCAGACAGGATCTAAAAGAGGTGGCACGTGCCACAGCTTTATAACCCTGAGAGGTCAGTAGATAGATATGATGACAGAGGAAAACACAGGGAGAGGAATGAGGACAGGGAGGGTTATGGGTGTTGTCATAGATGTGTGTGGCAAAATGAGAGGAGATGGAGGACGGAGGCACAGAAAAGAGAGAGAGAAAGAGAGATGGAAGAGGAGAAAGATCATTGTCAACAAGCCAAGACTGTGAGGCCAAGATCCAAGTATCCAGAGAATCTGAACAAAACACAACAATGTTTGTGATGTCTGCAGGTACATTGTCACTTGTCAGCTTTGTGTCATCTCTATAGAAAAAGTTCTACTTTGTAGCATTAAAATATACCACTAGAGGGCAGTATCCCACCACGACCCCTCCAGGTTGTTCACTGGACTTGTTACCAGCTTCTTCCCTTATATCAACTCCTCTACTTGGAGGTTTCTTGCTGTGGTTGTGGACATTTATATCCGTGTTTGTTGTGAATGTATGACCACTAAAAGTGCATGGTTTTTATTCTATTTTATTCTAATTATTTATAATAATAATAATAATAATAATAATAATAATAATGGCCTCTATATGTTTCGAACATATTTACAATAAATAGAAAACAGCCTTTTAAACAGCACTGTTGTCTAGTTGTTAGAGACTATAACAGTTGAATCACCTGCAATTGAACTAACAAAGCAAAAATAACTTGTCATATCTGTCATATCATTAGTAGTTTGGTCTATATTCAGATTATTTGCTACTGTTTATATAACATTTATTCCAAAAGTCCATCATTAATCTTTACATTTGTCTGACACACAGTTCCTCACCCTGGCTCCTCTGTGCAGCCGGTCCTTCATGATCCCAATGAATTCCTTGTAGGAGAGCTGATCATCATGATCTACATCAAAAATCTTGAAGATGGTGTTGACAAGGTGACGTGTCAGCTTCAGCCCAGTGGCTACATATACAGCTCTTGCAAACTCATCTTAATGGGACAGAGTCATATATTTTGGTTATTTTGGTTCTGTGTGCGGATACAGAGACACTCATTTGCTGCAGCTCTAGCTCTCTACCTTGCCCGATGGAGCGAGCAGCAAAGTTATACATCTGCATGGCGATGGCAAAGTCCTCCAGGTTGTTGAGAAATTGGAAGAAGGATCTGAACTCATCGAAGGTGATTCCCTGAAAAACCAGGAATAAAAAAAACATGTGATTAAAACTCCAACCGGCCCAGAAGATGACTCAAGAGAGAAGTACTGACAAAAATATTGCTCTGGAAAATGATGATGATATCTGTTTCAGAGCAGACTGCCATCCAAAGTCACCTCGTGCATACAACATTCCCAGAGGCTCATCAGCTCTAAGATCTGAAATATCAACCAACCAAAATAAAAATAAAAAAAACAAGAGATTCCATGAAACAGATCTATTAATGACATTAAAGGTCATTAATGTCAAGAGTGTGTGTGCATGATATGGACATTTAAACAGCAGCCTTCTTGCCATGTGTCATAACCTGGAAGTAGTCAGCCGAAGCCATTCAACACATAGTTGGCTGTTCAGATGATTGGAAACTGCGTTCTGTTTGTCTCTGATAATGAAGACAGATGATTTCATATATATAAAGATATTGTGCTTTTGTTAACAACATGAATGACAAAATCTCACAAACTCAAACGTTAAGTTTGCAATGACAGTGCAAAAACCACCACATGCCGGCTAGATTAATAATAAATATTACACTTAAATAAACAAATGCAGTCTTCATAGGTTTATGTGAGCAGATGCAGATTAAAAATACACAGATGAATAAAAAGGAACTGGCTCGCCATGTTTCTATCTGTAACCTAGCCACCCCTTATGTAAAGAAACAAAGAAGATGGCGCCCTAAGAAATAGCAGGATAGACTGACAGATTGTAACTGCAGGTTGTATGCTGTACGAGGCAGAGACCAACCTGCTTCTTCTCACAGCATGAAAAGGAAAGAAGGGGGGGACAGAAATAGAGTTGAGTTGCGTAGGGACTACAAGTCAATGTGATAGATAGATAGATAGATAGATAGATAGATAGATAGATAGATAGATAGATAGATAGATAGATAGATAGATAGATAGATAGATAGATAGATAGATAGATAGATAGATAGATAGATAGATAGATAGATCAACATTCACATGTAGCTTGGAGTGCTTAAGTGTATCTGTGAGTGTGTGTGGTCAATTAAGGCAGTGAAGCGCTGAAGTGTGGAGAGCCACAACATCCTCAGGCAGAGATGGTGGTGGGAAATTACGGACACCCTCGATGGCTGGAGGGTGGGGTCATCCACAGACAAAGAAGAAGAAATTGAACAGATGGATAAAAGGACCAGACAAGGGATGTGGTGTTATCTAAAGAAAAACTAGTCAGTCTTACTGTAAACTGATTCCCATTTATCACATGTCAGTGAGCTCCTCTGCAGCTGCGTACACATATCCATCGTACCTTTTCATCAGGGATACACTGGCGGACATTCTCCAGGTAGGCGCTGATGTTCTCTACATTAGTGAAGCGAAGCAAGATTTTGGCAAAGTCTTCCTCACTGATGGTGGTCATTCCTTTAGAGTAGGTTAGAAACTCAATTTCCAACACTTCTGTCTGCAGGTTATCCATAAACCTGAAAGACAGAAAAGAAGGAGATCATAATCAAAGATTTATCAAAAGAACATGTGTTTATGTTTTGTGAGAGGGCTCATTTTAAATACCTGTAGAAGTCGTCAAAGGTGAGCTCTGCCTTCCCTTTCTTCCCAAAGAAATGGACCAGTAGGGTGGTGTCAATCGTAATACTCTCATCTGCTCGCTATGAATCATCAGGGAGAAAGGAATAACAAAGAGGATCAGCGGCTAATCGATAAACAACGTGAAGCAAGGTGACTGGAGGGGAAGCAGCGACAAGTCCATCATCAATCCAACATGGCGACAGTGGTGCCAGGCCAGCAGGAAGCAGGGGGCTCTGCTGCACGTGTGCAGAACGTGCACCGGAGGAGCAACAACGACAAACTGTCAATCAAATGAATAAGCTCAGACAAGCAGTGATCATCATGACTTCAAATTACCAGTCTAGGCAGCAATGACCTTGACGTTCAAACTCTTGAATCTAATAAGTATCAATTTCAATAAAATAAAATAGGTGCAGAAAAAATTGAGTTAAGAGGTAAAATAAGAGGCAAAGTGATGAAATAAAGTGAAAGGCGCCTAGACTGGCAAGAAGTTTTGCTGCAGCAGCATGAAACACAGACCAACAGACTGGTGAAGATGCAGAGACGCAATCATGAGACAAAGTCATGCCTGTAGTCACTGAGCCGAGGAGGGAGATCAGTAAGAATGCACAAGGACACAGTGTTAAACAGAGAATATATTCAACAAAGACCAACAGAAAAGACAAGACAGAGAGCGACAAATGTTGGAAGAACAACTGAGGCTGGGACAAACACACACAGCCACATTAAAGCCACCGCTTCCCATGCATTTAACTGCAAATGCCACATTGACCTGAAAAGAACCTGAATCACAAACAGCACAAGTAAAAAAAAAAACACAATATAAGCACATATGCAGAGAATGTAAGCCGAATCCACCTTTTTCCGTTTGCTGATGATAATCATGGGTGTAACTTACAACTTTTGTGCTGTTTGTTTCTTTTTCTCTATCCGGTGTGTTTACCTATCCTTCCTTAAGAGTCTTTGTGGTTGCACGTTCACTCAATTATCCTGGTCATTTGAACCCAGTCGACAGGATTTGACCTGCTTGTACTATTTGCTCAGGTTATCTGGAGCCTAACACCTTCTTAATCCCTTACAAAAGACAGAGTGACATGGGTACATTTATAAACCTCGTGTTACATGTTCATCTCAGAAAAAGGTGACTGTGTTTTTTGTGCACTTCCAGAAAGTAGTCAGACAGAAAGGATTTCAACAGCTTGTCTTTTTTTCTCTCTCTCTCTTCCTCTGCCATGCCCCAACCAGCACTGTCAAATCCATGGCCATGCTGGGGAATATGCAGACATCAGATTGGGTTAAAATCTCATGTCTCTCTAAGGAGGGAGAACATTTATGCCATTTCCATCAGCATCATTATTATCATCATCATCATCAACATCATCATCATTGCCATGATGCCATTCGTGGTTCTACCTCGAGGGTAAAATCCTAAAATCCGATGTGGGAGAAGAGGGGAAATTCCAAACAAGACAACACAGATTTACAAAAGAAAAAGGAAAGAAACTGTGTGTTCAACTCAAGATGTTGTAGTTTTTGTTGTGCTTGTTTGGTGTTTTTGTCTCATTTCAGTCAGAAACGAGCAAATGATTATGACGGTGTAGCAGGGATAGTAAATGAGGGAAAGCATTGTATATCGATCTTAAGTTACCTATGGGATTGTTGTTTTATATCAAGGAGAAACTGATACTATAAGTTAATGATTGTATTAAGATGCTAAAACTCACTAGATTGTAAAGCACATGTAGCAAAATAAGGCACGAACTACACTAACTAAAGACTGTGCTGTAATGTAGACTGTCAACTGACAGGATAAAATGTCCTGACATTAAAACTAAACCTGGTTTTTCGGACCACCGAGATCAGCGTGACTCCCAGCGTTCTGTCTGGTTCTGATTCACTTCGCAGTCTGTTCTTTCAGTCTTTTATCAGGGACAAAGGAGGATTTCCTTCATATAAACACAGACAAACTGACACATTTACAGACTTATCATTTCAGTGTCTTGTTTTTTGTGTCTCACTTATTTTAGGGTCTTTTAATTAAGCCTCTGATTATGGACAAATAGGACTAAACACTTTTTGCTCTTTTATCTTTTACTGACTCATAACTCATGACACATAAACTGTTCCAAACAATTGAGACAGCATCCAGGTGGTGTCTCTGTCTTTTTTCTGTCTCTTCTATGGATTTGTTTTTCTCCCTGGTCTGGTTTGTTCTGCTTTTTCTGTCATCATCATTTCGTTTGTCTTTGGTAAACCGTGAACATGTACATTAAGGGATTTGTAATCAGTCTGCCTAATCACTTTTGCAGTGACTGACGCATTGTTCGAGTTGTGAATTTTTATGCTTTGTCCTAATTGTGATTACTATTAGAATGACTGCACTCCCTAAACAAAATAAATTGATAAACAATGTAGTTTTAACAGAATTGAGCAAAGTAAATAGACCTAGAAACTGATAATAAAATTAGCATATTTTCACATTCTTAAGTCTTAAGATTTACAATATTTTAACTCTGTTTTGGTCTCTGCCAACACACTCTTTAGTTACTAATGTTTTATATTCACCAGCTAAACAGCAGCTGGAAAGAAGGCTGATGAGACCAGAACATTAAAGCTGCAGTTCGAAAAAACCAAAACAGAGACAGAGACAGGAAACTGTTCAGTTGAGTGATGCTTAAGCTGTAAACTGCTTGACATTAGTTGTTGTACTTCAGTCAATACTGTCAACCTCTATCAAGATAGAGGTTCCTTTCTAAACCTCTGGATTTCACCAAAAAGGCTAAGCTAGTGCAATTTCGGGACTTTTTTCCTCATGAGTTGTCTAAACTAGGTATCAAACAGCATTTCAGTGTGAACCCACATCAGTTTAACCTCGGGTAGACGTGATGCCAAACTGATCATAACAAGCTTGTCATTCCTGGAAGTGTGGTAGCACTGCTGTGAACTCATCAGCCCCATGAAGATGTAATGGCTACCACGCCCACGAGGCACGAGCCAACACCTGGTGTATGCATGTGTCTGTTTGTACATCTACGTACGTGTATGTGAGCTTGAACAGACTTTGATCATGAAGTCAAAGGTAAAAACAGTCATTACTGATGTAAACACTAAACGGTGTTCCTCATCCTCCCTATCTGTGAGTAATACCTTGAAGGAAGAGCTCATTGTTGCTCTTTAGTCAAGACAGTCAGACTGTCAGTCAGTCAGACTGTCCCACCTTCCAGGGCAAAAACAACACACGCTCATTCCCCTTCCCATGACCTGTTTGCATTTCCTCCTGCACCTCCCTTTTCTCTCTCCCTCTCTTTCTTTTTATTTCTCTTACTCTGCTCCTGATCTGACTGCTCCAATTTCCTTTCTCCTCACATCCCCTGTCAGTACCTTCTTCACCTGACAAACATAGAGGTGATTTGTTCTTCCCCTCCCTCCCTCCTCCTCTGTCAGTCAGTCCCTCCTTCCCCAGACAAAAGCAAAGAGGTATAATGGTGACTAATCTGTTGAGTAAACACATCTTTCTCTAAATACAACCTGCCTCTTTTCTTTTCCCCTAAATGTGCTTCCCAAAGCTCTTTTCGACCCGCCCACTTTGTTCCTGAACATTTGTTCTCCCCGCTGATCTGTGTCATCCTCTTTGGGGTTCTGTCACCTTATTGTTGTCTCTCTGATATTATCTCTCCCTTTCTTCTCCTTTACCCTGAGGTTTTCTACTTATGCGGTCAAGTATTCTTATTTGTTACAATCCGAGCGTTTCATTTAGCTTTGATTTATACCTTTTTGATTGAATTGCCACCACTGTCATCACTTTATATGCTCAGTTTGCTTAATTTGATATATTGTTGTAATCCTTCACACTTTTAATGTCCTTGTTTTTCTTTGTTTCATTTTCCTCCCCCCTCTGTCTGATTTGTCTGTTCTGTCCGTCTGACATCCCGGCAGATGAAAGGCTGCACAGTGTAAATACAAGGTCAGCCCCATTACACTCCACTGTCATTACCTCCACCTCAGCTTCCGCTGCCACCACAGCACACAGCCTGTCATTAGTCAGCTAGTCTGCTAGCACTGTTAGCTATTATTAATCATTACCAGAACCTTCATCTTATTTTAGACGTACAGCGAAGACAAGCAAACACAATTTGGAATTTTTATGAAGCATTAATTGCAAAAATGTAAGAAATGTCTACAGTTTAACCCCTGTAGAAAATATTTGATTTTAGTCCTGTTTGTTTTGAACCGTTTTGTGATATGGTTGTGGATGGCTCCAGGGGCCGCAAAGTCTGTCCCTTGGCCTGTGACTCCATTACTGAGCTTCAGATAGAAATAGCTTAACAATTACTGGATGTATCCCCAGAGAATGAATCCTATTGACTGTGGTGATCACCAGACTTGTTCTCTAACACAACATCAAGACTGACATTATTTGATTTTCAGTGAACTGCTTTAGAATGACCTAACATACAGTACCATTGTCTGATGATTTTATTTATTTAATTATTTATTTTTTTTAATTTTGCTTAAATTCTTCCAAAAGAATCAAATTACATCAGGCTCAACTGTTCTCTGTTTTTAATGCTAATTAGTAAATGTTATGTTAGCATGCTAACACACTAGCATGTTAGTTTTGTCACTGTGAGCATGTTAGTACACTGAAATTAATCTTTATCTTATGAATCACAGCTAATCCTTTAAGTAGACGCTTTAGAAGATCGATTGAAGGTATCAACATCCTATTAGTCAATTTTTTTTCTAAATGTACACAATTTTGGATTCAAAATATAGAAGCTAAACACTATTTATGTAAATGTGTGGTGCAATAATGATTAGGGGTTTTTTTGTATGTGCTCTGCAATAAGCCTTCTTATCATTTCCTACCAGTGTCATTAAACATGTTGTGGAATAAAGTGAGAATGATTTGACACCAAAGCTACAACACTAGCCACAACACGGCACAGATAACAAGGCAGATACACATACAAAAGCAGAATGAACCAAATGACCAAATGACAGGAGGGCAGGTGAGAAACAGAACAGGTTATTAGATTATGGACATTACAATATCCATCATTTAACTGACATTAAACGATCAATACTGTTACAATAAGACAGTACATTTCTTTAAAAAAAAAAAAAACTGTATATTCAAAGGGGAACAAATACGATATAAAAAAATGATCCTGTTTTATCAGTGTCATGAATGATTGAATGACATAATGAAAAGAGTTAGGAAGGAAAAATAAATCCTTGGCTTCAAATTTCTCTCAATACTAGTAAAGACCAAAGAGTTGGACATATTGTGTTAAATATAAACATTTTAGAGCTCATCCAATTGTACGTTATCGTAATAATAGGTCTAAAACTTTGTGGTAAAGAACTGAGTACAAAGCAGAATGAGCTGGGAGGGATTATGGGAAAGATAAGATCGTACATGTGAATAAACAGGAGGAAAAGAAAGATGACAAGTCATCTTACATCAGTAGTATCAAGCTATGCCAGAATGACACCAAATTAATTATGATTATATAAAGTACACTGTAAACCCAAACTAGATGGCTTTACACCTCATGAAACTCAACCACATAAATTGTATTAACTAATGATTTTGGATAGATTTAAGTTCTAAGTTTCTATTTTCATAAGTAAAGTCAACTAGTTTGGGTTCGCAGTGCACGATTAGGCATCATTTCTCCAAAAGTGAGAGATCAAGATCTTTCATGCTCACATGTCAAGTGAAGCTTTTATTTTGAAGGTTATTTTATTTATATTATATATATATATATATATTATTATTTTTTAAATAATATTTCTGGCTCTAATTCAGGCTAAGCTTGATGTAGCTATGATTCTGAGTCTTACTGGGATATTTTGACTTAAATTAGAGGGACCTGAAGAGAAGGTATGAAGGATGAGGAATGGAGGAGATGAAGGGGACAGAGGACAGTTGGGTCTGTGTACCTCTGCCAGGTCAGAAAACAGGACTTGACTGGCACTTCGCCTCAGAACGTCCCAGTAACTCCGCGCCACAAACTCCTGACTGTCTTTTTTAAGCACCTGTAGAAGCGGTCAAGCAAGGCCAAGGTCAGTTCACCTGCAACTCAACCACTTCAGGAAGTAAACTTCAGCCTCCAGTATTTACTCGATTAGCTCTTGTTTCATATAAACAAATTCAGGAAGTTATTTTTTGGCAATTTGTTCGTATGGCATATTCAGTGTCACATACAGTAGAAACTAAAAAATTAAAGTAAAATTATATCTTTATAACATTTGTAGTAACATCTAACATTGTCTAATTTACCACAGGTAAAAAAAAACAATCCATCCCACTAAGTGAGTTATGATGAAACTAGATAATACAACTGGGCAAAAAAAGCTAGAAAAGTGTTTTAAATTATTCTGTCATTAGAGTACTCATATCAATTTGCAATGTTTGATTTGATTGTGATTTTACCGCCTTCACTGTAGCAAATAGAAAATACCCAAAAAAGAAAAAAAACCTACAAAATAAGAACACAAAAAACAAAGTTTGGTAAATAAGAGAAGAAGGGTCATATTACACAGACAAACTGCAAAGAACAACATTATATGCAGTCCAGTGACACTTTAAAATAACAGTAATTATTGATGAGTGTTCTACTACAAAGCCACTGTAATCAAACCACTCACTAGAGCCACCATTTCATTACTTTTCCCTTATGCTGAGTCAGCTACTAAAAAGCACAAAATTGGAATCAAATTTTTTAGGGTCAGGGTTACACAACTAAAACAGATACACACTATTTACACTCCCCTAAAGGTTTTATTTGATTAAACCTCTGATATTAAACTAGCTTGACATATTGTTTTCTGCAACATGCCAAAAAGCTGACTGACCACCACAATGCTGAGATCCTGACCACCCACCTCGTCTTTTTCTCCCGGGAGAATGCAGCAGCAGCCATTTTAACGTGACCCTGCGCCGCTCTTAACTTCACAGTGACAATGCACCTATCCATCACAGCACTGACAGGACAGGGAGTGTCTGTCTGTGTGTGTGTGTGTGTGTGTGTGTGTGTGTGTGTGTGTGTGTGTGTGCATACAAGAGATGGGGATAGTTTAAATATATATATATATATATATATATATATATATATATATTTAAACTGTCCAAAATAAGTATCAGTAAGTGACTGGAAGAAAGTGCAATGGCTTTCTCCTTAATACAAATTCAAATTCAAGAAGGTCTTTTGTATCATATACATGCTTGTGTTTTATTTATTCTTCTCTCAATTGATTTTTTTAAGTAACCCATTTAATTTTGGACATCTCCCAAATGCATCCTTTAGAATAGAGAAGTGAATGTGCTCAGACAATACAATCAACTTTTTAATCCATGGCCAAAACCTGCTTCAATAAAAATCTCTCTCTTTCTGTACCACCCCCCCATCCCGCTTCCCTCTACATACACAAACACTGCCAAACTAGCAGCACATGTCCTAAAACGGTTTAAAATGGACACGGCCTGATTGTATTTGGACCTTTAGAGCGTCTCGACTCATTTCAAATCACATCACTCTCTTTTTGTAAGAGTACATCT
This sequence comes from Polydactylus sextarius, assembly GCA_016801845.1. Classification (NCBI taxonomy): domain Eukaryota; kingdom Metazoa; phylum Chordata; class Actinopteri; family Polynemidae; genus Polydactylus; species Polydactylus sextarius. The sequence goes on along the minus strand of CM028907.1, from coordinate 9,766,297 downwards.
CTTCTGACCCCTTAAATCTATTACTCCTTTTCTGCCATATCTCTCTCCATTCATCCCACCGTGTGCCATCGTCCTTCAATCAATCACTGATCAGCTGACCTGACAGATGGACACCCTGTCTTGAATCTCTCTCTATAGCTCTCTCTCTCTTTCTCTCTATCTTTCTCCCTCTCCATCCATCAATCCTTTCAAGGAGCCTATGGGTACATATTACACACAACAAAGTATCACGATGGACTGGGTCGGGGGTTAAGGTTTTTTCAAAGACCACGTCAGGACACAAAAGTGGGTGACAGGGGCAAAATTAGTAATGTCAAGGTAATTTCACTTTATTTGCCAGTAGACCAGATGTTTTCTGAACCGATTATACTGTTTACAAAAAAAGCCCAAACCCCATAAATTCCTTTATTATCATTTATCTCTTATATGTCTCTACTATACTACTTAAATGTGCCACTTAATATGCAAGAGACAGCAGATTGTTTTAATAAAGATAGCCACTAGTCCAGCACTAGTATGTCAACATTTTTTAGCTATTTCTTTAATATATTTCCATTTTAAGATTGAGAAACAGTGGTGAAAAAAAAACAAAACATATTACTAAAGTTCAAATGAAGTTGCAGAAATTTGGAACTGTTTACAGAATATCTGTCGACCCCATAAGGTTCACTCCATTGCCACCACCATGTAAAAGTGAAAAACATGATGCTTCCATTAAACTCAGCTGGTAGAAACAACCTAACTCTATTACTAATGTTTCTTTTGTTCGTCCCTGCAGCCATTTCTTTAACGTCTAAAGAAAAGCAGAAAGGAGGCTGAGACTAAGGGGTTATGGTTTGTGGATACATACGCTGTTCATGGGGGCAACCTGATATCCATACAGCTGCATACTCTAACACACAGAGAGAAACAGACAGAGAAGGACAGAGCATGCAGTCAGAGAGGATAGAGGATGAGGACAGAGGAGGAGGAGAGAAGGTAAAAGACATGTTAGTACATGCACGAAAAGAGGCTGTGGATACACTCTGCAGTGGGATGTGTCATTTTCAACACATCTATGATTACATTTTAGAACAACACACACTCAAAATTACAACACTGCACTGCACTTCCCAGATATGGGAACACGTCTCTACAGCTTTGCTGGTTATAACCGGTCACGATTAATTTTAGATTTACTATAAATGTAATTTATCTATTCCTGAAGTAAAATACAACACATGTTTAGACTAGTTAATGTAGAAACTCTGTCACTGCACAGTAATTACCAGGTAATGAGCTTGACCTGTTACCTGAATAAAGGCTGCCAAGCACCTGAGATAAAAACATTCATTAACAGCTTGTTAAGTTTACAATTACACATCAAGCCTACAGTTGATAAAATATAATGACAAAACCCATCATGGAAACTTGCAGTGTAGTGACGTAGGATGGCTTGTGTTGTTCCTAAATGTCAGTGACATTTTTGCTAAGAAAGACACAGTTTTCTAAGAGTGTATTCAGGTATCCAGTATAACAAGTACATAGTAGGGTTAACTGGTAAAATCACAGGAGATACCACTTGTCAAAAAGAGTTTTGTTTCTCTGGGGCCATGATCAGACAGGATGCGGTTTTTGCAGTAAGAGGAGTTTTTTTGTGAGCTGCTGATGTGCCTGGAGAACCTTTCATTTCACACCTTGCCTTTTCCCAAGAGCTGCACCAAACATCTCAAAAACTCTTCACATTATCTGAGGATTTTCCTTTTGTCCAATCCAAGGAATTGAGAGGCTTGACAACAATAATCATGTAAGAGAAACAAGTGGTGATGGTTGCTGAATACCCAGAGCAGAATGTCAAAACTTTCCTACTCTCATCCAAAAATATGTCTTGAACCAACCAATCATACTTCATGTGAAGCTCCTCGACCAGCTGGTGGTGCTCCCTGTGGTTTTTTCTTTTCTCTGAGGGTCCCATGTACCCACACAGATCTCCATTTCCCTGCGTGTAGAGTATTATTTGGCAACAGCCTCAATTGGGAGTCAGAGCAAGTGCCCTTTGCCTGTAGCCTATATATCAAAATAACGTGTACAGATCTGTGAGTTTACAAAATCGCGGTTAGCCTAAGGACAGGTGATTCAGAGGTTGCCAAGCAACGATGAAAAAAAAAATAGTACAGCACTCTCCTTCCTTTAAATTGTAGGCCTCATTTAAAAAACACACTGTGATGAAATTCCCGCTCTGTCTGATCGGGGCCAAAAACAGCATGTAATTATAACAAGATTACATGAGGAGTTTAACTAACTCTGCTTAAATACAGCTGACATTAAAGTAGGATGGTCTGGTGTCATTTTAAATAGATACACACAGCAGTGGCATGTATCATAATGTCATTTTAAGAGGCAAGTAACTTCACGCTAATGTTTTCTTTGCATATTAAACTTATTACAAATCTTAGATTTTTACATTTCAGGTTTACTCCACTGATGACAGCAGCATTACTGAAGTCCGTGTCCATACAGATTTACAATTCTGTCTTGTTTTACTGTTGGAAGAACTTACACACACACACACACACTCCTGCATCCTGTGTTACAAAGTTTCTTACCAACTGTGCCGACTTATCAGCGTCTCCTTTCCTCCCTTTTTTCTCATTTTTCTTCCGAAAGATTTCCTGAAGCTGTAATGAGAGAAAGAATCAGGATCTCACTGACGATTCAAAGCCAGATCTAAAGCTCCGTTTGAAGCTTAAACGCTCATATGTACAAACGTACACTGAGTTCACAAGGTCATTCACTCGTCGGGGCTGGTCTGCGATGTGATTCAAGAACTGTCTCTTTTGACAAGATGACTAAAAGAGTGTTGGTTTTCGAGTTTGGCTTTGGAGGTGACTTATGTTGACAGATATTAAAAGATCAATCGCTGCTGAAACACATACAACAGGAAACTGCAGCTGCACATTAATTAGTATCAGGCAAGTAAGTGGTCATTGATTTGCATTTCACTTTCAGTGCACCCAAACAGCAATGCATCAACTGCAGCTTTTACATTCACTGGATCATTTTAAATTAATATTTGAAATTAATTAAAAGTTGTTACCCACAGCAAAAAACCCAAACACTGGCACATTGAATATAAAGACATATAACTCAGAGATATTCAAGACACCAGCGAAATCACAGCCTTTTCCTGAACCCTCAGTATGGGAATTATTTACTATTTCCCACACCTGTCCGCTCTCCCTCAAGATTTTCCACCATTACCACCCACTCCCACTGAGGCACCATCCTGCTGCCCCGGCCTCCACAGCGATTGTGATCACTTCACCTCCTCAGCAGCTTTTTTTCTGTTCTACCATAGGTTTATAATCTAAAGAAATTCAGTTACAGTTTGGATGCTTTTTTTGTCTGTGTCCTTATTGTTTCTCTCATATCACATAAAAACATAATCAAACAAGATTTGTTGTCACATTTTTACTCTTTTATGGATGAAATTTAGATTTTTTAAAATGACTCACATAACTGACTTGTATACACTGACAGAGAGATAAACAAAACTGATTTTAAATAATGGTGACTCCTCATATCTTGTCTAACATGGGAACCCAGATCTCAAAACTCAAAACTAATCCTATAAATAGAGATATCCATATCGTACAGATCATCATTATAATTAAAAGTTAAACACCGCTTCTCTGCTGTGATGGAGTAAAAAGTAACGTGAATATTAGTGAGAATATATTTAGCCGAGGATGGATTTTATCACAGTATCAGCGACTCACCACCAAGAACTCCCTCTTGTCCACCATCTGGTTGCCGTCTGCATCAAACATATTGAAAGCAATCTTAAAGCCAGCATGAGGCTCTAGAGAACAGAGAAGAGAGCACATAGGGTGAGTGTGTGCATGTGTGTGTGTGTGAGAGTGTGTTAAAGGCAATTTTAAACCCAGTAATGGCATGGGGAGAAATAGGATAATACAGGAAATATATGATACTCAGAAATGTGCTAAATCTGTGTGTGTATATATATATATATATATATATATATATATATATATATATATATATATAGTATCTATTTTTTTTAACTTAAAACTGGTTTAAAAAAGTCAGTTATATGTAGCTTCCTTTCTATTTTTTTAGTTAAATAAATTATTCAGGCAGAAAAATTACAGATCTTCACCAGTTTTCTGATTCATGTGCCTGTAATTAATGGCTTCCTTTGCTTTTTATGTGGATACAAACTGGGCTATATTGGACACAAATTAGACTATGAATGTCTCTGGAGGGAAATGTTACTATAATTTTAATCTTACTTACCTAAAAACACATATGAACACATTGGTTTTACAGATATTTACAGAAGAGAAGAGTGGAAGAAGAAGTTACAGACGTACACAGGCATTTTAATATATAAAGCAGTAAACTGCCACTCTCAGCAGATAATAAGAATTATGAGTCTACAATGAGTGAAGCTGTCTTTTGAGCGACAAGCCTCACATTTTCCACCTACAGTTAAGTTGTGTAAGGTTATAAGTAGGGCTTTTTTTCTTTTTTTTTTTTTTTCTCTATGTCTCTTGATTTCTGTCATACCCCCAAGGGGAAGGAGAAGGGGAAAACCACCACATTTGTGTCATATAACTGTGTCTTGTTAAGTTCTGGGTGGGCTTAAGTATATAGTTCATATCATGAACCATACTTCACCTAACTTTGTTCTCAAGATATGCACAGGATACAGTATAATAAGAAAATGGAAGATGTTGCGTGAAAGGACGATGTGTCAAGAGACTGAATTGACTCACTTGTCAGGATGCACAGCAGGAACAGGTACTCTGTGTATGAGATGATGCCTAGTGATGGGACCAAGACAGAGGGTGTTAAATAAAAGGTTACATTCAACACACACACACACACACACACACACACACACACACACACACACACACACACACACACATACACAGTCACACAATGTTTACAGATGTTCAAAGACCATGGGCCTCCTGATACATACACACACACTCACGCACACACACACATAATCCTTCCTTTCATGAAGATAGCATCTCTAAATGTGTCTTCCCTAAAGCTGAGCTGCCAACATCCATTTAGCCACACACCGTTTCTTTTTCTACATCCCAAGTGTCCAAAGTAAAGACACTGACTAGTAGGGATGTGTGCATGTGTATGTGTCTGTGTTTGGATAAGTAAGTGAAAAATGTTTCAGGAGGTGATCCTTTCTTGCCTCAGGCCCATTTAGGAATCTCTATAGCTCCATCTCATCTCTCTCTCTCTCTCACCTTCTTTTTTCGCTTTCTGTCTGATCGTTCAGATAGTTCAGGTTGACTCGCTTGAGTGTTACGGGAGACTGCTTTACCATGTGTATGTTTATGCATGTGTGTAGGCGAACATGACACTTGCTAGAAGCAGTGTGGGCCTTGTGTTTTCCTACTGCTTGACTGCTTTGTGTAGAGGAGCTGGTTTGGAACTGAATTCTCTTTTCTCTATGTAGCCTGAGCTCTGCAAAGACCAGGAGATACACTCTGAAACTTCTCAGGTTTCTACGATACATTCTGCATGTTTACGCTCTCATACTTTTAGTGATAGGAATAAAAAAGGTCAGTTACCTTTGATCTCATTGTAATTATCTACCTTTCCTGTTTATCTTTCCTTTTCAGCTGTTGAAAGGTTTTTAAAATGCTTAAAGATCCATTTCAAAATGGTTTCATCAACTTTAACTCAGATCTTAAAAATGAAAGATTGCTGGCAAATCGGATCCCACTGACACACCACTCTCCCGCAGCTTTTTTCTCTTGTCAGTCAAAACAGCTTCCACCAAATTCCCACATGACGTGGACAGTCCCAGTTTACAAATTCACACAAGTTTACGGTGAACTGCCTCCTCAACAAGAGACAAAACAAAGGGACCCGAGTTAGAAATAATCCTTTTACAACACGGCCCACTACACACACACACACACACACACACACAAATGTACACAAGTCAACAACACTCAGGCAACACCATACATTCCTCTGTCTGACACACAGCTCTGTCATTCTGGGAAATCCAAAGCCATTCCAAGGATTTCAACTGTCCTCGCTCATCAAGGCATGAATAGAGGAGCAAGTTTGGACATTGGCACACACACACACGCATGCACACACACCCACATACACACACTGTATATGAGAGACAAGATTGTACAAATAAGTGGTTTAGAAAGGATAAAATATATTATTATACATTGAGAGGTATTGCTGAATGCTGACAGTTCCGTGTGTGTGTGTGTGTGTGTGTGTGTGTGTCTGTGTGGTCTTGGCAATATGCCACTGACAATTTGAGTAGACATACACAGTTACAAGTACTAACTCTTTCTATCATGAAGACTTTGGTTTACAAACGTTCTCTTTTTTCCTCTTTTGATTTCTCCTTCTTAGTTTTCCTCTACATAGTCATTCCATTACACATCTTCAGTTACTCTTCATCTCTCCACTCTTCATTTGTTCCATTTCACTCCATCATTCCTCACCATCTCCTTCTTAATCTTGTATTTTTTTTTAATCTTCTCCCGTTTCTCCTTCATCCAATCTCTTTCATTTCTGTTTCTTTGCATCCTTTGCATTCCCCTTTTTTCTCCCTCCATCTCTATGGTTTATATGTTTTATACTGGGCTGGTCCCTGAACTGTAAATGTAAAATAGACACACTAGTTACAAGGTGTAAAACATTAACATGACAGAGGAAAGGGGATGCATCACATAGGGTGCATTATATTTAGCATCCCCTGGTGTGTGTGTGTGTGTGTGTGTGTGTGTGTATGTGTGTAATTATCACTACAGGGACTCACTCCCAGACTGCTTGATTCCTGTGTTACCCACTCCTGAAACAAATGCTTTAATTAGGGGGAGCTTCTCTCTCTCTCTCTCACTCTCTCTTTGGTGCTGTACAATGTGTTCTGTTCCCATTTACAATGAGGAGCAGAGAAGAGAGGTTTATTTTTAGTTTTTTCAGCAGGTTGTTTCACTGTTAGGAGGTACAGCATGCCTCCAACCCCGGATTAGAGCCACCTACAGTGACACACACGCACAAGCTCACAAGCACTATTTAGTCACACATCAGCAGATATAAACACTGGTACACATTCTGAAAAGCTGCAATTTTTTTTTATAAAACTGTAATAAATTCAATATTTTATTTATTCACTCCTCATACTAAAGGGAAATTAAAACTGCAAATTCATTCAGGGAATTACTGTATTTAATGCTGTTATGAAGCAAAATCTAATCCACTGACATTCACTGACCTTGTTTATATCTCACTGCTTCTTATTTACTCTGATAAATATGAAAACAGCACTTAACGCAGGTGTGTGCATTTGTATTAGTGATTGCACAGGTGCTCAAGGTGCCTTTGCTGTGTGTGTGTGTGTGTGTGTGTGTGTGTGTGTGTGTGTGTGTGTGTGTGAGACCTCGTTCTCTCAGGTTGCGGAACAGTTTGGAGGATCCTCTCCATACTGGCGGAGTGTCTGTCAGAATCTTCTCCAGCTCCTGATATATGCGCATAAAAACAAATATTAAAAAGTAGATACAACAAACCTTCAACCTTCACCTTGTACAAAGACAGAGACAGGGTTGCATGCCATGGATGAGAGAGAAGGACACACTACAAACTATCCATCTTGACGAGTCAAATATTATTTTTGTGCAAGCAAATGGAAATGCGGCACGATGATTATTGTTTTCATATTTTTATCTGTTGTAAGATTCTTCAAGTCAAAACAGGTTAAAGCATGTTGAAAATATGTGTTAATTACAACACAAGAAAGCACGAAAAACTAAAGGGGTCTATATTTATAATGCCACTGTAGAAAGAAAAACAACATGGGCGATGTCCTTCCAATTTAATGTGAATCAGCATTATGTCATTTGTTGGCTTATGTCTACAAGATTTCAGGATCCATCCACAGCGTCCTTGTTTTTTCTCCACATATACTGACATTACATACATTGGTGTTAAATGTAGGGCTTATACATTTATATAAAGAAACCCTTTAACAATTGTGAAGAAATCTGTATTTAAACTGCAGTGTTTACAAAGTCTGCAACAGATGTAACATGCAACAGATGCTTGCAACATGGAGGAGCAGAAGAAAGAAAGAAGCATTAAGAGTGTGTCTCCCACCTGTTTGGTCAGGGACCTCCAGGGCCTCTTGTCTGCCAGGGAAAGAGACAAAAGAGGAGAGAAGAAGGGAAAGAGGAGAAGAGAGTTTGGGTGGGCTTGGTCAGATAGCATCTGTATGATCTAGAAATGGGTCTTAATGTGCGGGATACAGTCACAACACACACACAGACACACTTACTATATATACACTGTCATCATCACAAGCCCATTTGTACCATCTAAAGTGCCCTGTGCTTGTCTTTGTAGTATGTGGAATGTCCCCGTAAAAGCACATACTACTTTTGCTCTGTTTTATACAACAAAGTTCATCTAATTCAACTTCAAAGGGGGCATTAGAGGATGTCGGCTGCTGAGAGGGTATGTGCGGCTATATCGTGTGTCAGTGAGCCGCTGTAGATGTAAACACACACATACAGGTGCACAGTTTGCACGCAATACAATCACATGCCTGCTGAAGAAAGGAATGGTAGATTTTTTGGAGTGTTTGTGATAACCTCAACCTATGAGGACATTTTTAAAACAGTGTGTGTGTGTGTGTGTGTGTGTCTGACTAACATTAACCTCAGACTAAACAATAGCTGTAAAGCCATCTGCTTTGAGGCTGGCTGGCGAGGACTAATCTGTTACAACTGGCAGCAGACTGACAGAAACAGCAAAGAGCCGTTTAAACATGGCATTTTACAGTAAAAAAAAATCTATCATACATCTTTCACTGACGCCCATATTGGAAAACTACATTCAGATCAGAAATGCAGTTCAATAAACTTAAAACATTGAATTTAGATACAGAAAGACACATTTACAAAATATATTTATATCAACATGGAAACCAAATGGAAAAGTGACTGTGTTTTAATGTCTGTATGGTCTGTACCCATGTTACCACATGTCAAACTGCCATAAATGGAGAATGACATTTCTTCACAAACCTTATAAAGTTCAAATAATTTGTGTTTGGGAAGGCATGTTCCTTAATTTATATATAGAGAGCAAGAATACATTACTCTAATGTGTTAGAGCTTGAGGGCGAACATTAAAAATGAGCATTTATTTCAACATATTCTGTTTCCGATCATGAGTTTAGGACACAAGAGAAAAGGGTGATTTGTGAGTTGGTCATACTTACTTCTTGGTTCACTCATGGTGACTGACTCAATGAAGTTCTGCGGAGTCATGTACAGCTGCCCATCATACTCAACAGAGCTGAACGTGTAGAAGCGATGCTCGTGGGATGACATGTACACGTCGCTGTCGTCAATGTCAATCTGACGAGCCTGCAGACATCAAGAGGGTTATGAGCAAGAGTCAAAGCCATCATATTACAGCATTGTGGTTATTCTGTTTGTTTGTTTTTTATTTGTTTGTTTGTTTGTTTTCCTTTCTTTTATAGTACTGACACAGAGATGATTACATTTAGTGATTAAAAAAGTGTGACGACTCCAGCACAGATTTCTGTGAAGACAAAACTCGGCAGCAGACCATTAAGTGTATGCTCCTCTCCTCCGCTTATGAATCTCCATAATGAGGAGATCCGTCTATTCTTGGCATCAACTCTCTCCATTTAGCTCTCTGAGATTATAAATAGAGTCAGTACCTCTGGCGCAGTGTAATAACAGAAGAACAGGGGCACACATGAACGCACACATAAATGTGCATGTGCACACACACACACACATACTTTGTCACTACTTTCTACTTGATTAGCATCTCCCCCTCTCCCCTCCCCTCTCTCTGTGAGGAGCCAGGGCTTCAACTTGATTAGCTGCAGTGTAGGAAAGCTGCTACACCAACAGATTGTGCCGCATGAAGCTGCGTAATTAGCGAGAGGTTTCCAAATTTAAACCTGTTTGGCCGCAGGGCCCGGCGCACCGAGGTTCTCTCAGCAGCTCAGCTAACATGCTAATGAGCACACGAATTCATTCATAAAGCTTTGATGCTGCTTTCACCATAGGGGCTTTTGAAGGCATGAATAGGAGATGAGTGTTAGGCTTCATAGGAATGCACTGTAACCAAGTGTAAGAGCGCAGACACTCATAGCGTTGACTCAATAATGAATGAAGTTTACAAAGTTTTTGCAAAAGCAGTTCGGTTCACATGCCATTCTGCACCACACGATGTAAAAAGTAACATGAGCTCTTTGGGAAGAAAAAGGAAATAAGATGTTATTTGAAATAACTCACTCTGCAGTACACTGTGTTCTTGTATAATGCCATGTAGTCACAACTAAAACCTGTTCCTGTTGCCTAGTCTTGTTCTCCTGGCTGCACTGCAGATGCTCCAGGTGTTTTCCCCTCAGGCAACCCAGTATTTTCTCTTCACAGCTGCTGCTTTTTCGTCCATCCCCTAGGTTTTTCTCACAACTATGCTGCCCTAACACTAACCCTCCTGTGCTCCCTACTGACATCAAGTTTAGTTATTTCAGCTCAGTTAAATTACAGTAAAACCCAGATAGCTAAGTCTCCTGCACATATCAACCAGCTCTTGAACGTGAAGAGTCAGTAATTGCTAATTCTGCTCATCAGCTCCCCTTCTTAATTACTAGGCATGATGCAGTTCCAAAGAGAAAGTAGCAATTTTCTCTGTTGTGATACAGCAGGTCTGATGCTGAACCATGATCATTGTAAGTGCCCTCTTAAAGGGGAATGTCAAACATCAAAGTCTATTTACAAGTATTGGCTTCTGGTTCTCTTGAGACATGCTCCCAAGAGGCTAACAAATCTTTCTGTTATCTTCTACTGACTCACAGGTTGGCTGTTTTGTCCCTTTATCCCCTGGAGCTATTCTGTTACCCAAGTTAAGTTGGGTAACCTGTCTTCTTATGGCCCTCTATGCCAGTTTTTCAGCAGGCAATTCTTCTATATATTTCACATTAATGTTGGCCATTTTTTACCAGAAGTTTGAGATTGATTTATGACCTTCCAGTAGGCCTCTTGTCTCTGGTCAATTCAGAAGCCGTAAAAAATGTGCTAAATAAATATTCGATCAGTAATGCATGACTTCTGGAGCATGTCCCAGTAGCTAAGTGCTTATAGTGTATGGCCCTAACAGCAAACATTGCTGAGTGAGTTCAGCTAGGGACCTTAAATGCACACCATAACCCTCTCTCTCACTGTATTCCCCTTCTATCCACTATTCACCGTCCAGTGAAAGCCATAAATAGGCTTAAAACTACAACTACTGTTTCGCTGTATATCTCCAGCAATCACTCAAGTTGTGGTTAACTGCCATGAGAGTTTTCGAATTTAAAAATGTATGTGTGTGGTCAGAGTGACCCTGACCTTTGACCTTTGGCCACCAAATTCTAATCAGTTCATTCTCAATCTCAGTAAATGTTTGCACCAAATGTGATACAATTCCCTCAAGGCATTACTGACAACGAGAGAGACAGATATAAGGACAACGGACAACCTGAAAACATAATGCTGGAGGCATTATGTTTATTTTTACTGTGTATACTGAACATAAAGAGCACAACATATTTTATGATGAACTCAAGTGTTATCATTTAGGTGAATACAACTGGATGTGATGCCAACAGATACCATGTTTAGCTAAATTTTCACTAGTTAGCTAACATTTGAAGTTAGTAGTCTTAATGACATATGGATGCACATATTCATGAAAAATGAAATATAACACATAGACTGTATAGGTCAGAGGTAATGATTCATGATTGAGATTGTTCAACTGAGTAACTGACTGATGAACAGTTTCCTCATTATCAATCTTTCTTTCAAAAAACAAACAAAAACAAATGCGTATACTCAACCAAAAAACAGTGAATGAATATGAAAAACAACAGACATCAGAGACCCAACAATGCAACCAAATCTGCAATTAACAAACTTTCTTCAGTGTTTCTTCTGCTCGAATTTTCTAGAATAGTTTATAAAAAAGGGGAAATATCCTCCATCATTTTCTAAAATCCAAAGTGACAAACTCACATTTATTATTTTGCAGAACCAACAAGCCAGAGGAGAAAGACATTCAGGTTACTGTCACACAAAATCTCTATCCAGGCTCCCTTGAATAGCATGACATTAATCTTAAGAGCATGGATGTTAAATAATTCCATAATCCTCCTTAAATGTTAAATGTGTTATCCACAACACAACATCATTATGCAGTTGCTGGATTCATCCCAAAATCATTCTGCAGCATCACAGCAATCCCAAACATGCTGCCAGAGTTATAGAAAATATATAGATATCAAATACCAAATAATTAGAGAGCAAGACGTCTTCCAACAGATGGTCTGACTAATGCAGAGCTGATCACAACATTATTGAGTTAGTTTGGGTTTAGTTTGAGGCTGTGGCAAGTTCTTCAAGATGCTTGGACTGACTGATCTGCGAGGCACTGCCTATGTATACTGCATATACACAGCATATATATTTTTATACATACTGCCTAAATGAAAATATATATATATATCCAGTATTTAAACTGCATATACACAGCACATATGCTGTATACTGGGAATAATGGCCACAAATGTTTTTCATTGACTTATTAAACAATTAACTTCATGCAAGAGCTACTTTTGTGTAAGCTTGCTACAATACCACTGTATATTATACTGAAATAGACCAGTCCGCATAGTTTGAGGTTACTTACTTAGAACAAACTAATTAGTACTAACAAATGTTTCTGCGGTGCTAATTTTACTTAAATTGGTAAAATATTATATTATTAGTACTTTTTCTATGACTGGCATTTATAGCGTTCAGTCGTTCAGTCCCTCCACACAGCTGTTTGACAGACAGCTGCCTGTCTGGAAGTAACATCCTCGTCTTGTTGTCATTTCAGCACCCGCTCGAGAGGAGAGCGCCATTCCTGCATCTGCGCGCGCACATCTTCCCGCAGCCAAACAGTGAGCAAACTGTTTCCACTGGGTGTGTTGGGAATGAATGACACAGTCTGTCCGCACGAGAGGAAAACACACACACATCCATACACACACACACTGCCAGCTCCACCACGACCACAGAGCAGAAGTAGGCCCGTCTGACCGGGGCTGGGAGTCTAATCTTAGTGGAAGGAAACGCGAGGAAACATGAAACATACTCAGCGCGCTCTGGGTTTTCTCTCCGTGCCCTGACGTTTTACCTCCTCGCCGAGGCCCCTATGTCAACACTGAGGACAACACTTCTTCTGCCAACATAAAACCGACTCTCTACGTGTCACTAAAGTCCTACAGCCTTCGTGTTATCGTTACCAGTCTCATTCAGGGTCTTACCCTCTCCTTAGCTTCGACGGTCGGGATGGACGGTAGTAAATCGTTGATGCTGTGTCTCTCCATCCTCTTCCTGCCTCTGTCGCTCGTCATGTCGTTGTAGAAGTAAAGTGTCACGGCTCCTCCAGTCGCGACGCACAACCCGACAGCCAGACCCCTCCGTCCCCTTCCTCCACCGGCCGTCTGACCGGCGACGAGCTCGTTTCTCGCCGCCCAGCGGAGACTTAGCTTACCGGCGAGCGCTGCCACTCTGCGCAAAGCGGCCATCGCTGCTGTTGCTGCTGCTGCTGTTGCTGCCGCTGGGCTGCTGTGATTACAACTTTGCGGGCAGCAACAAACTATCGCGTTTCCACCCTGCTTTCATCGCGAGATGTGCGGCCACTGTTGATGCTGAGGCTGAGGGCGAAGTCCTGCACACAGGAGGAGAGGATTTGAAGCTTCACTGAGTGATGAATGTTGTCGAAGATAAACCTGAGCTCGGTTCACACAGATTACATGAACTGGATTTAACAAAATGGCATAAGGTACATATCAAATAAAGAAACATAAAATTCATGTAAAATTACTTTTTAAAAAAATCTAATTTTTGACTGGTGATCATAATTTACTATCGTATTACCAACTACCGGTGATGACAAAAGTTGACATATCTTTTGTATTTGAATTAGGAGCGGAAGATAAAATAACATATATATACATATATAAGGTAAAATCCTACAGAGGTTTAAAAAAAGCCCAATCATCAAACAGCTGAAATATTATAGACAGTATTCGTATGTTGTTCATTGTGGAGGTGATTTTTACGATTGAGTCATATTTTACAAACTAATCACGTTTTGAATGTAAAATCGTAATAAATGAATAAATGGCCTGTGCTACAAGTTATGAATTTAGTAAAGAGTAAAGTAGGTTATTACCCTCATACGTGTAGTAAAGTTATAAAATAACGCGAAATAAAAACACTCAAGTAAAGAATTTACACTTTAAAGAGCTTTTAAAAAATGCACTTGTACAAATGCACGTCCGCTACCAATAGAGATTTAAACTAGTTTCACATCTGATAAAACCTCACAACAAAAATAACTTCTCGCTCTGAAATCAGCACTATATTAGATAAAATTCCGCGACCATCTTCATGAACATCGTCATTTTATATATTTTCATACAGAAATATCACACGCAATTACATGTCTCCCCATCACTAAAGTCATATCAGTTTTCAAGGGGGAAATTTCAAGTGACCGTCGATATCAACATTAGTCAATCTTCACTTTTCACCAAGGGTCAGTGTGGTATCAAATTTCCAGTGAGAAGAGCAGGATCAAAGCAGCCATTGGAGAGCAGATATCAAACGAATATCAAAGATGAACTCTTCATTTAAGTTCCTACATGCAGAGCTAATGTTAACCTGATGGGGCTTTTCTTATGACTTTGATGCTGAGAGTATAAAGGAGAGAAGACTAATAGTTGGGCTTGTCACCTGTTCACACATGAAGCACTGTGGATCACTTTAACCTATGAGCTCCATTTAGCCAAAAGTTCAAAACAGATCAAACAATGACTATCAAAACCTCTTGGTAGAAATAAACCTTTTAAAGGGTCAAGTACGGCTATCAAGCCATTAATTTGTTTCTTTTGGTTTCTATTTCATTTATAACTCAGATTAGATTATCCCAACAAAGACAAATCATAACAATAGTTTATCTTACTGGTTAACTGATGGACTTAGGTTAGTAATTAATTCAAAGACTTGATATTGACTAAAATCCAACCGTTTGAATTATTGGCATGTAAAACAGCTCCAAGCTGAAATATGTTATAGATACTGCACACACTCATCTAGTCATGGTCAAGATAGTAAACACACACAAGTGGTTAAAATAAGTTCTTTTATGTATTTTCTAACTGGAATAGCTGTTTAAATCATGATTAAATTAAACATGTCTATATTTTGATGTGGGCCCTCTGAATCCTGCTTTCAAGGACCCCTGGAGTTCCCCAGACCTTGGTTTAGAAACCACTTGCATTAATAACCTCTAGGCTACTTATTCAGTTATTCCATTATCCAGGCATTCGATTAGGTTGTAATTTCTTTGTGTGTGTATCGTGTGTGTGGGTGGGTGCGGGGTGGGCGTGTAACCCTGGGGGCCTCCTCCTCCGCCGCCACCACCACCACCACCTCCTCATTCTCCTCCTCCATGAGGTGGCTCCGTGGTTGGCTTCACTCTCTGTCCCACGCCACAGTCAGAGCAGTAAAGCTATAGAAAATGTATTTTAAAAAAACAAACCATGTGACCCTGGGAACCGTTCACTTGAACCTTATAAGTGGAAATGTGGCGTTGTAGTTGACGTCTTCATTGTGGCCCAGATCGATATCCAATACATCAGGATCTGATCAGCCTGGAGGCGATACCGATCGATCCTCTCTCATTTAAAAAAAAAAAAAAGTTATTTTTTTTGCTGGTCATGAATACTAATGAACCGAGGGAAGGAGGTAGAAGGACGCACGGCACTTGAATAAAGTCTCACACACATGCACAACACAACCTGTACATACAGAGAAAAATAAAATAACAGAAAATAAAATATCCATACCTCAGCTATATGCGCCTGTGTCTTTCTGTCATGCTGCAGAAATCGACATTAGTACAAAATGGCCTGCGCGTGGTGACCGCGCACACAAACACCTCTGCACCTTCAACTCATTTATCAAGGCGACTCCCGAGGGAGGTGGGCAGCTGTGTGTGCGCGTGCCTTTCATGAGCGCGAGCGCGGGTCTGTATAACTGTCAAAATCAATGGCATATAGGCTGGAACATGGGCCCCTGTGCCCCCGGTTTACAACAACCCAGTCTAACCATTAACCATCTATGTTGTAGTCTGACCTCATGTTCACGGAAATAAGAGCTCAAAAGGAATGAAAATTAAATATTTTGTCAATTATGCCAAACCCTAATATTTGGGGAGACATCAAGACTGAGGGTAAACAAAAGATGGGCCCATTAACCACCAGTTAAGTCAATTTTCTATAACAGTGTGGGTCAGATCTATGAATAAAGCACAATTTAAGTGATTGTTATTCTGTAATTATATAAAATGCGTTTTTTGCATAGACAATAAGTGGTCATTTATTGTGGTCAGTTGTTGCATGTTACATGGTCAGTGGTAGATACTGGTTCAAAGTTATGATCAATGAGAAAATGGATATGCATAAAAACAGAGTTCATTTACACAGCGAATTAACAGCTAATGTTTTTCTTAGTTTGAAGACCTTCAAGTGTCAAGTGTCTGGGTATTTTCGGAGCTCTTCAAACAGGTATATTCCCTTCTTCTGGTTGTTATTGCCTGATCCCCTTACAAGATCCCCGCACTTTGAAGCCTCTGTGTCTTTGATTCGTCTTTTAAGACCACAATTAAGGATATACGGGCTCCTGCGCTGTTCAAAGCATCGTGGAAAGATCAATGAGGGGATTGACAGTCAAGTGATGTCGTTTGCACAGGTGTGTGTAGGTTCGTGTGGTGCGACTGTGTAGAAGCTGTGTTTGTGTCTGTGCGGGTGCTGTAAACGCGAGGCTGGGTTACATAAAACAGAGGCAATAAATCAACAACCAAGTGAGAAAATTACGCAAATGGGGGCTTTCCTCTCGCTCTCGACGCACCTGAGTCACTTCGAAACGGGGGCGTGGGGCTGTAAAGCGTTTAGGGTAATGGCAATATCACTTTCATGCTGTTTGACATACACGCGCGCGCGTACACACACACACTCTCTCTCTCTATTTCTCTCGCACGCAAGTTGTTGCAGAGTTGCGCACTCCACTGCGACTCTCGCAAACACTCATGCAGTTTAAACTGACAGGTATCCGCACTGCTGAAGTGCCCAAGAGCAATACAACACCACAGTAAGTCAATATAAGCTTCAGGGCAGCAGATGTGTAGCCGGAGGGGGAGAAGGGAAAACAAGGCTACAGGGACAGTTTTTATTAGTAGTTTTTAATTTCCTCTCCAAGTCTCCCTGCGCTGAAACATCAAAGGGACTGAAGGCAGATCCGTTTCAAACGCGAACCTGAGTGAGCCATTAAGGACACAATTCGGGGCGCATTTGCATAAAGAGGCAACTTAGAGGGGTGCATTTCTATAGGGAGTGCTCATTTATATAGATTCGAAGCACAGTGTGCTGTGGTCTCACTGCTGCCTGAGCTGAGAAAGCAGAAGGTGCAGGGTACCGCAGAAATAAAAGACTGAAGGGAATTAAGGTGGAGAGAGAGAGCGAGTGAGAGAGAGAGAGAGAGAGAGAGAGAGAGAGAGAGAGAGAGAGAGAGGAAAACCCTGATGTGCACAGGAGCAAAGGGGAGTATCCCGAGGTGAAGAGGAGAGAGAGGGAGCGGACAGAGGACAGAGAGGGATAAATAGCAGAAGAGAGGAGGAGGAGGCAGAGGAGACACGGGCTTCTGCAGACGGAGATACCTGCATTCACTGAGATAAGGCGGGAGTTTATCTCAGTTAGATGACAGTCTAATTAACGGTGCTGGTGACTGCGCCAAAACGCACAGTCATTGGGGGATTTTCTCCGCCTGCACGTCCAAGCAACTTTTCTTTTTCTCCGCTTTTACGGGCTGAGCCCCATCGCTCACAGGCTCGTACTGAGGCTCTCTGCTCATCACTTGGATCTGCTGTGTTACTACTATTACCACTACTACGACTGCAAAACCGGATCGGGTGTCTTATCTGTAATGGGGGCAGCGGCCGAGGTTGGGAGTTTCTCCAACGGATTTCTGGACAGCTTCGGTCCCGCGGGTGCCGCTCCGGCTCCCGTTGGTTCTCATTTTGTTCTCACCCCAGCCGGAGCGGTGGACTACAACTCGGTAACCGGACTGATGATGGGAGGAGGGCATGGGCAGCAGCAGGAGCACCTTGTGTCCGCGGAGAGGCTGTCCCGGAGCCTGGCGGACCTCAGCCATCTGAAGGGGATTCTGAGGCGGCGGCAGCTCTACTGCAGGACCGGCTTCCACCTGGAGATCCGTCCCGACGGCACCGTGCAGGGCACCAGGAAGGACCACAGCAGATTCGGTAACCTATTAGAATTACATTACAATTATTATCATCTTATTATGATTCATATTATTGATTCATATTATTATCATTGTTATTAGTAGTATGATATAGTACTATTTTATTGTGAAATTGCTGCTATTAAGGCAGTTAAATGACAGGTATCCTTATGGTGCAGGCATTGCAACATACACATAAATAATAAATAGGTTACAGACATAGTGATTAGAAAAGGCCAAAATTAAGTAATTCCTTAATTTTTATTTCTTTATTCTAAATAGTCTGTTATATACGTGATGGAAATGGTATTAAACGGTAACTAGGCAGGTAATTGACATTATAGGGGAACATAGCTGCACCACCCACTGGAACACCCACTTTATATAACCACGAAATAATACCTAGGCTACCATAATCAAATGGCAATTGAATCTGTAGTAGCCTACTGAGATGTTAACTGCTGCTGCTTTAACTCTGTAGCCTGTAGTCTGTGGTGGTGGTGCTGGTAAATATTCTAAAGAATCCAATAGAAGATAATTTATTTCAATATACATGTGATTTGTCAGTGGTATAATAGTTGTGATATTTAGTTGATATGTTTGATTGTTTCTACCACATTTCCTGTTCGAGAGATTAGATTGGAAGCTTTTCTTTACTTTGACCAGCTTATCTTGACTTATCAGCATAAACAGCCGCAACTTATGGCAGATCAAAAGTAGACCTTTCAGAGAGGCCTTTTAGTGCTGCAAGGCTTCAGCACTTCTGGCACATGATTTATTCCATTTGAGACTTGGATGCAACTTGCCAGAGGCCATTCCAGGCACCCAGCCTTGCTTGTCAGTCAGCTGCTGGGCACATACAAGGAATTAAATTGTATACAATTATGTATTTAGAGCGCCAGCCGTCTTCAGATATGTTCCATTTGCATGGTATATCTTAATCATTTTATAAATATATGATATTGTGCAAATGTGCAAATAGCTGACAAAGTAAACCATGGTAGGATTGATGCCATTACTGTAATGAAGTTGAAAATGTTTAATGTAGGTTGCTCTGTACAAAAGCATCTTTCATACTTAATGAATGTACAGTAATTGAATGTAACTTGATGTTTGTGTGCAGGTATTCTGGAGTTTATCAGTCTAGCTGTAGGACTGGTTAGCATCAGAGGGGTGGACAGTGGCCTCTACCTCGCCATGAACAGCAAGGGAGAACTGTATGGATCGGTGAGTATACACACAAAACATTCATATTCACTTGCAAAGATGTTTGTTTTAAAATACAGAATTGACTGACTCCATTGCCAGCAGGTGGCATTTCAGTCCATTAAACTCACATTTCCTTTCTCTTCTCGTCTTTCTTTTTGTAGGAGAAGCTGTCAGCAGAATGTGTTTTTAGAGAGCAATTTGAAGAAAACTGGTACAACACCTATTCCTCCAACATCTACCGGCATGGAGAAAGAGGTACTTTTTATTTCGTTGCTCTGAACAAAGATGGGACGTCCCGAGATGGAACAAGGTCGAGGCGGCATCAGAGATTCACTCACTTCTTACCAAGGCCCGTGGACCCGGATAGGGTACCAGAGCTGTACAGAGACATACTGGGCCAAAGCTGAGACTGATGGGGGCATTACTTTGACCCTGTCAGAGCTGGTCTGAGCTGAAAAGCGACCCAAGTGCATCTAGTCCCAACCCCTTCGAGGACGATGGGAGATCTTGTTGATCTGGCTCATACAAGATCATAAAAAAGTGCACCAAATCTACACTCCCCATCACTGGAATGGAGTAAGGAACCAGACCTTCTTTGAACCAGACTGACTGCGGAGTTTGACTGAACAGCACCAAGGTGGAAGATGTGAAGGCCCAATGACAGACAGAGGCTACAATATCCATTTATTGGCCTATGCAGAGGCTGTGGTGGCCAGATCCCAACAGATGTTTATGGATTTCCTTTGAGTTTCCTCTAATTATATCTAACTACCTGATAGTCCAATCTGCATGTTCAAGAGGACGAAAGTGTGGAACTCATAGATGAGATTAACAACTGGCTGCTAATAGCTTTTTACTGCTGTGGCCGCTGAATCTTTTCATTTTCACTCTTTTTAGTAGGGCTTTTTATTTTATTTTAACACAAATGAGGCTGCTATGTAAACAGTTCATTAAAATGCATAATCCACTATACAGAGTGGCCGGTTTACACTGAAAGGTAGTTTCATGCACTGGAAAGTAGCCATGTTTGATCTGGGAAACGTGTCTGTGTCTGGGTGACTGATGTGTTGACATGGATGGATTCTCTTTGAAACTGCTCCAAAGACAAAAGCTGCTCAGATGTGACTTTTCAACCAGGTGCATGAGGAATAAGAGAAACAGATCCAATGGCGTTTTATAAGGAGTTCCTCTGTGGTGTCCAGTGTCGGAATACTGTGTGTTCTGGTGCAACTCTAGAGACTCATTCTAGAACCCGGTGAAGGAATTCTGTTGTTCTACTGACTGCAAGGATCTGACAAAGACACCTTTACAAACACATCGACAGATTTTATTCTTATTTATGAGGTTTTGTTACCTAGGACATACAGTATATTTATTTCATATATTTATTTATTTTGAGAATATATTTTTACAATTATGAGATAAAATAAAATAAAAAAATATCCAGAACAAGTCACGAGAGGTTTTTTGTTGTTGTTGTTTATTTTTGTGCATCAACACAATATATTTTATTTTGAATTCTCAATGTCTGACTGTGTTCACATCTCAAAAATGTAAAATGATATGTTTAATGATGCTGAATATCAAACACAATGATCACTGATGAAACGGTATCTTAGGTGAAATCTTATCTAGTTCACCTAAACAAGTTGGGGCACAGTTTTTTTTCTGTAAATTGGTTGGTAGCAGAGACAATGCAGTGTAAAACACTTCAAACACTTCCAATAATTCCAATGTTATAGCTTATAATGACAAAATTTGACCCTAGTGTTTCCTATTGGTATTAATGTTGGCGCTGTTGTTTCAAAACCAAATCACCATGCATTGTATCAAATCCTTTATCATAATAGAATCTAATTAGTGACATCATTTCTCATTTTAGAAAAGGCCATAAACAGAAAACATGTTCCTTGTGATCAAAATTACAATGACATCACAGATATTTGTGATGTTAATGCTATGCCAAGGCTAGCAACGCTGATAACAAGCGAGAAACAATTGTAAGAATCCCATTTTGAACTAAAAATCTCTTTGCCATGGTATTACATCAACTTAAAAAAAACGGGCAGGTTTGGTTGCCTTGATCTTGTAGAAATAAAGCCAACTGAATCTCAGAGTGGAATTTAGTCCATAGTTATGACTTCTGGGACAAATTCTAGTAAGGCACTGCGTTGGTGTGAGTTGGTGGATCAGAAGAAAATTTGATCCCTGTGGATAGGTCCAGGGCTACCAAGGGAAAGCTGCCCATAGCTACTGAGAAACACAAAAGCACTTTATTTCATTAGCCATTACATTGCCCTTTCAATACTTACTGCATCATGAAAAGATCTTTGCTTAGTACATGTGTTTCAAACTCTACAGCCTCAGTTTATAATATGCATTTGCAGACACAGAAGATATTTTTCAACTATACAAGCTTCCTAAGACTAGAGTATTGACTTTGACATGTAATATGAAGTGAATCTGTAATATATATCATCATTATGCCATGGTTGACAATGCCCATAAAGTCTGTTTGAACAAAGCCAGTAAGACAAAGCATTTCAGTTCTTGTTTGAGCTTTAATACATCAAAGTCACGTATATGTTGTGTAGTATCATTAGCTGGCGTATATCCCAAGATTGGCATTGGCTGAACTGACACAAGCGTAATGTAACCTCATACAACCTTATGCGTACCTTACACTTATGATTTTCATTTGCTTTTGCAGCTGCAGAAAGAAACATGCAGCAGAACCAAGACTTTTACACTATTACACATTATTAACCATTGCACATTGCTTCTAAGCAGCTTGAAACCAGCTGTGTGGAAATGTAAAGAAGATAATAGTCAGGTTTAATCAAATCAAATCTGCTGACATTTCACATATTCCTACGTTTGTTAACTATTATTAGCTGTTGGTGAAAAGGACTGGTGGACCACCAGAGTGGCTGCCTTATTAAAAGATGTTGCTACAACACATGACAGTATCATGTTATAGCTCTCAACTCATATAATATCCAATGAAAAAAAAGAGAACCTCGGTTGAATTCTTTGCTTTGTCTCCCCCCACACCAGCACCATTCATTTAGATACCACAAACTGATTCTTGTTCACTTTATGTTCAATTGTTGGCTGCCAAGGAGGAAGAAGTTAGACTCTTATCCACACTCAACCTTCCAATTTCTTAATTCTTACTGCAGCTATTTTAATTGCAATTATCTAAATAGTTTAGAGTACGGTCCAAATGAAAGATGTAGACAGAGTAATAGGAAAGGAGAAGAAAAAAATCATGAAGTCATATATGGGAAGAGACAGCACGCGTTCGTTCTGACAGACACTGCAATTAGACAAGTGACTGGCAGGACGAGTGATGTGCTGCACTCTTTCATCCTCCCCTTCATCATTCCCTTATCTGACTGGCTTGGGTGAGTCATTCCTTGTTCTCATGACACCTGAGACTGAATTTGGCAGATGTAACTGTCATATAGAAAGACAGCACAGGAAACAGAAAAGGGGAGTGCTAGAGTTAGAAAAATATGTAGCAAGGAAGAGAATGACAAGTATGAGAAACACAAAGGTGTTGGATAATTGTTGTACAATGTATTACAGACTGAAAATACAACTTAAAAAGCTGTTCAGGTCCATTATCTATGTTAAAAAAAACTATTTCAGTGCAATAGACAAAACCATTTTCACTGAAAGTAACAGATCTTTTGATCACACAATGAGGTTTTCCAGGTGTCATGACATTATTATTTCAATTTATATTTAACTTTCCATTTTTCTGATTTTTTTTAAAGGCTTGGTTTTGGTTTCAAAGTAAAGTTTCAAACCTCTCTCTTGATGTTAGAAACATTGGCTGACGAACAAACTCACCTCATCAAGCACAAATCAAATATGTTTAATAGGAATCATAATTGCAACAATTGCATTTTTTATTAAGTTAATGATGAAATGTTAGTAATAATAGTACATAATAGCACAAAAGCTCACAGGCAGACAAGTACTAGCTTATTCTTTCTTGGCATGATATTGTGTAATCTTCCAGTTGTTCATTTAAATCTCTTTCTCAATTAAGGTCATGTGGCTTCTTCAACCTGAATAATCATATATATTGTTTGTCCATTTGCCCAAAATCTAATTGGTTAGGTTGATAAAGAGATCGTGTAAAAAAGAAACTATAGTGAGTATTACATTCACATATTAATTCATATGTCATCAGATTGAGGTAATAATCTGAAAGTGGAGTGAAACTGGAGTAAGCTTAATTCAGTTACCACACTCAGTTCCTTGTCAATCTTTTGAATTACATTGGCACACCTTAAGCTCTATTCGCACGGGACTAGAATTACTTGAGGACAGCGTGTGATTTAGGGATTTACCCTCCATGTAATGTGTAGTAACCTTTGTTCTAAGTGCTCTAAGAGGCTCCATAGAGTGAGTGAAGTGCGGTGCTTGGACCCCCACCTGTTTCAACCAAAATCCCCTGAGCACTGGGGATGGGAATGAAAAGGAGCAACAAAACCTGGCTGATCTCTCATAACACCAAGGCTGAGCTTGTCAGTTTGTACCCTTCAACAGCTGGCCTTTGTTGGTCAGACACTGAAGAAACACTTGTTTGGTCATTATTGCCCTGAAATCGTTTTATTTCCCCAGCTGCATTTCACATCAAGGGGATATTGCAATATGAAAGTTGGTGCCAGCATACAGGCTCATCATCTCAGCAACATGTATCAGATAAGATTACAGAACACCGCAGTTGACATCTGCCCAGTTGTACACGCCAGAGCATGGTTACATTGTGTCTAGTTAAGACACGGTTCAGTGTATGTATAATCTTTTGATAGGGGCATACAGTGTAGGATGAGAGGAAGGGAACATCAGAAAGACAATGCCTAAGTACCAGCATATACTCACTGACTGAGAGCGTATGTCAGACAGAGAAAGAGAGAGAGATCTTAAAACCAGGAAAGATAGAGAGGTTTGACTTGAAAGTTTTGTAGGAAACAGGTGGGTGTCTGTGAAGAGGAATTAGAAAAAAAAGGCCGTATGTGGGTTCTTAATGTTGCCGGCCTGTCAGGTTGCAATCCTCCTTTGAAGTGTGTGTGTGTGTGTTTGCAGGGAGGGAGGGGGGGCATGTTTATGTGAGTCAAAGTGACTGCATAGATTCATGTCAGCACAACGTCTGTGTGTGTGTGTGTGTGTGTGTGTGTGTGTGTGCGTGTGTGATCTGTGAATCTGTGTGAAGGTGAGCCAGGGGTTCTCCTGACTTGAGGGCTGTCTGACTGATGTGTGAAGGCCCGTGTGTGTGTGTGTGTGTGTGTGTGTGTGTGTGTGTGTGTAATGCCCTGCCACCCTCCTCCTCCCCTTCTTCACTCTCTGTCTGTCCTCTGTGGGGTTTTCCATTGACTGGTTAGATCTCCACTGTTGGAGCCAGCAGGTAATGGTCCATGCAGCGATAACCATAGCAAAATACGTATGACAAGGAAAACTTGCTGAAATTCTCTATAAAAACATTTCTCTTCTTTTGGATTGCTTCCAATATCTTTTTGAAATCTTCCCATATATCTTAGATATCTAAATCTCCTCAATGTGCTGTCTGTACAGCACCATAACAATTACATATTTGACTCATTCTTTTGTTCAGGCTACGTGGTAACACACTCTTCCTCTGTTCTGTGATGAAAAATTGCTTATGACAGCAACACTGGCAGCACTGTGAAGTTAAAATATCAAATAATGTGAAGTTTACAGTGAGAAGGACTTTTCAGTCCATGGCCCTGGGTGTATGCACCATAAAGTGTGTGTGTGTGTGTGTGTGTGTGTGGTTTCTTTGTTTTTCTCAACAGGCAGGTGTAGAAGTCAGTGATCTCTGCTGGTACGTATCTACAACTGGCAGAGTCCACACAGGTGTTCTTCCTGCAGTCGTCTGAACACACGCGCACGCACACTTCTGACATGCGCACACCGTCTGTCATCGCTTTTCTGTGCGTGAGATTAATGGTGCTCCGGCAGTGACTCAGCTGTGGTGAATTCAGACGAGAAGAAAAAAAAAAAAAAAAAAAACTAAAAACTGTGTCCTTCCCAAATTCTTAGACCTACTAGACAGCTATGAACTCATCCAACAAATGACTAACAAATGACTTCAGCTCTGACATATGTATCACTGGCTACATTTTTACAAACTTACATTGGGACTACTCGACAGACGACTGTTCAAACACACATATCAAAAACACAATTTAAAATCAAGTTCTACTAAATTTATAATTTACATTTTTATCTCTGTAACACTGATACCACAATCTGTGATCAGTTTTACAGACCAAACTCATCATACACTTTTCAATATAATGTCACGTGACTTAAGTCTGCTATCTAAACTATTATTTTAACAAATGTACTAGAGAGGCTAAAACATGGCAGGCAATACACAATACACATAAAAAGGAATAACTAGTACTGATATTGATGATAAACATTATGGTATCAAATTAAATTAATAAATTATTTCAGAAGAAAGAATAATATACAGTCTAACCACATCACAAACTAAATGATGTGCATCTTCATACTCGCCCGCTATTTTCTCTCATTCTCTTTGAATGAAAGAGTGTTGCCTGACATATTGCAGATGAAAGATTCACACCAGTGCACATATTTTCAACCCTGTTATCATAGACAGTTCTAAGGCGGTGGTTGAACATGTTGTTGAGCAGAGGGCAGATTCCATGTCAAATACCCATCTAACCACTGTCTTCAGCTCTTATTCACAAACCTTAAAACCACAAATTACACACAACATGGGTAAGACATGAAATTGGGCAGATAGAGAAAGCTAGTTCAGTCAGATCTAACTGTATTAAGTTTGTCTTATAGATGATCGTGACAGTTATGATGCACTCTTATTAGTTTACAGTAGGCGTTGCCGCTAAGATTTTGATTGGCCCTGAGGTCACAAAACAGTGCCAACCCGTAAAAAAAAAAAATAATTCCCTTTTAAGTCATGTAAACATTTCAACAAGCCATAATTGATGGTGAAGGGTACTATGTGAAATTAGTAGTTTGTGTATGAGTGTAAACTGTTTGTATCATCTAACTTTTAATTAATTTAGCTGACTGAATTATGCTGGCGGGTGCCTCATAATGCATGTTTGCCAGAAGACACAGACATATTAACTGAATAACAAACTCAGTTGAACCCACAGGTGTATTTTTTTTTTTTTATATAGTTGTTCAGGGTACACGGGGGTGTGGTGGAGGTGGAGTTGAGGGGGTTGTTAAAACACAAAAAAATAAAAACAAATCAGTTTAATAACCAGGAAAGATAATATGTATCAACATCTGCAGCTAATATATCTTCATCAAGTTGTTGTGAAAAGTAGTACAAGAAGTGTAAGCGAAGAGAGAGAGCGGTATTGGGAATTGAACTGATAGGAGGGAAAGGAAGGGATTAGAGATGAGACAGCAGACACTTATTCCCCTGTGGTTCCCCACCCTTGCGGTGTAAAATCATTTATGTGGCTTACAACGGACATGTTCACTCAATGCTATGGATTCACAGACAAATTCACTCCTAAATTCTTAATAGGAGTGGAAACATCCATTAAAATGCCAGATGAGTATGGGTACAAGGTGAACAAGAGAGGGAGGGAGGGAGAGAGGATGGTACTGTAAAGTCAAAGAAACATTATCAACATGTAAAGGAATAAAAATAGAAGCAGTATTTGTACTTATGAGGTCAGCATTTTGTAATATGCAAATTCAGGGGGCTCATTTATCAAACCAACATGGAGACCAACTAGGAATAATGGTATCTATGCGGTCTTGTTTAAATACAGGCAAAAATTTGTTAATTATAATGAAATAACCAACACAGGGAAGAAATATTTTGTCTCTCAACAGACATTTCATGCATATCCAGACATAAATCTGTAGATCTGGTTGAGATGTTTTGAGTAAATCACAACCATCTCTTTATCTGTGCAACTGTGCTATGAACTAAATACATTCAAGAAATATATAGGTCAAATTTCCAACAGGTCTGACAATACATTTTTCATGTGAAGACCAATGAACAAAATAATGCTCATATTGAACAGTAATTATAATTTGCCGTCATCAATTCAGCAGGTTCAGAAAACCAGAGAACCAATACTGTACAATATGTACATACATGTACTTGGATCTAATTCATTGTCAGTTGACATAAAAAACTGAAAAACTACTTGATGATGGTCAGAAGGGAAATTTAAGCTGTTGAACTTAAACGCACACAGACATCGATCAGCTGCATAGTCACACTTTAATCACCCGGCCAACCTGGTCATAACAGAGGAGTTCATAGTTCACAATGAAGCTTGTGAGATGAATACTTGTTCTTCTGGGCTCAAATACAGCACAAAAAATCTCCTGGTAACTGCATGGTTACATGTTATTTCTCACTGTAAGATTTATTACTAAACCGAAACAAAACGTATAAATTAAGACTATATGAAATGGATGTATTGATCAGAAATAGCTCCATATTTCTTTGTAAATAAATAACATCCTGTCCTATATTCACACCTTCGGGGGGGTCACAGTCCCCAGGACTCTCCTAAATACTCAGTAGACCCTGAATTCAATAACGGCTGGAGCTGTATTTTTATTATCAGCCTTCATGGGTAGTCTAACACAAGTCAGCATCTGGGGAACACACACATATACACACACACACACACACACACACACACACAAACAGGGTGGAAGTAATTAAAGCAAGTGGAGCTAAATTGAAGTATATTGAACTCATCTCTCACACGCTCCCGCTCTGTCGATAGATCACTTGCCAAGCTCTATCGACCACTGCAAAGACTTCTCTCTGCAAAACACTCCTCTCTGCAGTGTGTGTGAGTGTGTGTGAGAGAGAGAGGGAGAGAGAAAAAGAGAGAGAGATGGTGAACAAGAGAAGGGGACAGACGCAATGAGAGACGGGAGAATTTGGACAGAGACAGAAAGAGCTGCTGCTCTGTGCAGCAGAATTTGCAAAAACTAATTTTAGAATTTCCCTTCATGCTATTCTTCCTCTCCCTCTTTCTCTGCCTCTTCATCCCTCATTTCTCATCTTCTCTCACCTCATCTGCCTTCCTCTCACCATCTTTTTCTCCATTCTGTTTTCTCCTTTCTCTTTAAATCCCTTTATCTCTATCTATCTTGCGGGAGGGGTAATGATTTTAACTAAATGAGTCTTGCACTTCCCCACCCCACTAGATTAGTGAATCAATGAAACAGCATGTGTGTCCAATGGACACACAAACACAAGCACACATTACAAGGGCTATGGTTGTGTGTGTGTGTGTTAGCACAGTACATACAGACTGTATCATCATCATAAATACCCAGTACCCCAGGTGATTCCACACTGCATGGTGAACAAAGCCCTGCTGATGAGAAACAAGAAAAACAATGACAGCAGAGATTTTCCAGAAATGGCAGGGGAGTGAGAAGCCATGGATTTCTATTGAATAATTGGTAAGAATTCACCACAAGGTCTCAATATGACAAATGTGTGTCAAACACTCCATCAGTGGTAAGATGAGAAGAATGCCTCAGCTGCTCTGTTGAAATGCCTTTCCCCCTCTTCTTGATGTGAATTCAATTGGAGCAGAATTGATTATCTCCTATTTGTGATCAATCCTAAGTGGGTTTGCATCTACTGGCTGAGTCCTCACACCGTGTGACTGAGCTTCTCAGTGTCAGCCCTTTTCCCCCTTCATTTATTCATTTTCTATTCATCCCTTTTCACATCCATCTTTCTGGGGCTGTGTAAACATAAACTATCTGTCAGAGTGGTTTGATTTGACAGATGTAAAATATAATAAACTAGACTAACCTAATATAAGCTCCATATAAGCTCCACCTATGCCAAACAAGATGGGTGGATGAATTAAACTCAAGGTGTATCTCAAATTAGGTATGGCAATATACTTCAATATTTTATAATATGATTAAAAAAATAAATTATATGTGACCTGTGTCACACAACGTGGAAATTATACCACAACTCACTCATAGTGATTCCTCTTCATCTACAATGAAGCCAAAAGGGTGATTGTTGAAACATTCTACACAATCTACATAATCACAACACAAATCAGTTGAAACATTACTCAGAAAATAATCGCTACAGGCACTCAATCACTGTTACCACAAAACAACATAGGAGTCAATGTTGAAATGGGTGGTTAAACCATCCATCCATCCATTTCCTATCCCACCTGTCCTGTTACGGGTCATTGTGGGGTGACAGAGCCAAACCCACCGGACTTTGGGTGAGGGTGGTGTACATCCTGGACTATAAGAGAATCTGTATCTTTGTTTCTATTTGGTGAGATGCAGATGAAAGTTTCCCACTGGGTGCAGTTGCCAAAAAGCTTCTCAGGTTTCCAAAATTTTCACTTCCAGTATAATCACTTTTTTTTTTGCTATCTATACCCATACCCTATAACCTTTACTGTTCCATATAGCTGCCATGTGACACTGTAAATAGAAACTACATGTATGTTGAAGATGTCTGCAGTAACT